>RJVU01021200.1:819283-842517 GCA_003731715.1 Anabarilius grahami | reverse complement strand
TTTTTTTGGATGTTGTGTTTGTGTGAGAGCGGTGTGTGTGTGAAATGTAAGAACATCCATTCAGATCCGCTCTGATGGATAGATCTGTTTAGATTCACTCTGACGGACAACAACAGCTACAAAAAACTCCCTAGGACTTCCTTGCTCTTCCATCCAGATAGCAAAATTCTGTCTTTTCCTGTTTTTATTTCATTTCTAATGTATTTTATATCTTTTATGTATCATCTTTTTACTGTTATTTCTATTCCTTATGTTCTATTTTTATTCTTCTTCTTTATGTGAAGCACTTTGAATTACCATTGTGTATGAAATGTGCTATACAAATAAAATTGCCTTGCCTTGCCTTTATACTTATACTTTTATAATGGCTATTATTAATCATTAAAATTCACATTTAACAAAAAGAGGCAGGTGTTTTGTCAGATTTAATTTTATTATACATGTACATACAGCGAAGATAATCAGAGTAGCCTACATATGCACATATTGCCTGAACCACATATTAATGTGTTTCATAAAAAAAAAAAAAAAAAANNAAAAAAAAAAAAAAAAAAATGTAAATGAAAAGAGGCACGGTTGTTTTATATTTCGTTTTGTTAAATGCAGTATATATGCAGTGTAGATAATCAACAAGTTGCCTGAACCACATTTGTGTGACTATTATATGTTTAAGATTTTTTTGAATGAAAACGAAAAGAGCCAGGGTTGTGTTTTATAACATATTTCATTTTATTTTCCCAACTACCAAGGACGTAAGTCTGAAATTTGCATATTTGGTATTGAGAAACGCCTATAGACTTTTTTTTTTTAGAGCAACGCCATGAGAGGTATGAAGCCAGGCTGTGAGGGATAGATTACCATGTTTTCATTGGCGTCCACTGTAAAAAGCTGTATAAAGCTCCTAGATCACTTATAATTTTTCACAGCTCATGTTGTCTGGAGTTTTTCTGTCTACAGAAATTTCTTGGAAAGATATTTTTGCAGTGTTTCATCAGCAGAACAACCCGAAAACACATTTAATAATAGTAGGCTACAACCCAATGAAGAGATGTATGTCTATCCCTCACAGCCTCGCTTTCATTCCCATTAGAAATCAAAGATGGCGCTGCTATAAATAAGGCTCATTCGATGTAAGTTTAAAGGGGTCATATAATGCCCCTTTTACAAGATGTGATATAAGTCTCTGGTGTCACCAGAATGTGTCTGTGAAGTTTCATCTCAGAATACCCCACAGATTATTTATTATAACTTGTCAAATTTGACCCTATTTGGGTGCGAGCAAAAACACACAGTTTTTGTGTGTCCCTTTAAATGCAAATGAGCTGCTGAACCTGGCCCACTTTCCAAAAGAGGGCGAAGCTTTAATAGCTCGCGCTTCGGTTGCTAAACAACAACAAAGCTGGAGAATCTTACGCTGCCAAAATGATGATTGTCAGTAATGGTGTTCAGCCTTGCATTGTTCAAACTGGAGTCGGACACTGATGGAGAGACTCAGGAAGAAATTACAACTTTTAGGATGCAACTGGATGTTTCTGAGTGGTTAGAGGATACATTTATGTAGTTACTGTGGAGTTTATTCAACTCATCAACTAGCATGTGCCGTCATGTTAATCTTTTGTGCAAATCCAGCATTGAATTGACCCTCATTTGTGAAGCAGTCCAGTGTAAAATGACAGCATGGCAACAACACTCTACTACAAATACTCTACACTCTACTGTTCCTTTTCTCTAAAGCAGCCTAACATGGCCTCGCCCCCTTTGTTGCGCGTTCTCGGGGGCAGGGTTACGTAAATTTTAGGGTTAGTGATGTCACTAACCTGGGAAGAAGCACATTGTAGTCCCTACCAGCCATTTGTTGTAGTCCTTAGATAGTGAATTCTTTAAAAGAAAATATAAAGTTATTGAGTGTCATAACTTTGAAGATGTTGTTTACAACATTACACACTAACTGAAGTTAAAAAAGTGAAATCATAATCAACCACCCCTTTAAGAGAATTTCTTTCGATTAATTTTAAAAGCACACCTCTCATCAATACAATTTAATACTTTTCCAATTAAAACCTACAATTTAAAACTAACAAGCACCATATTAAAAATGAAATCCTAATCCACAGATTTACAGCGCAGCATCCAAACCACAGAGAGCCTGTTTTTAACTGGTTGCTCCAGCAGGAAAGAACAAGGCTCTTAGTTTAAGGTACAGCTGATATAGTATAGATTACACAGTGTTTTTCAGCAAAATCAATATTAGGGAAAAGGATTGGATATAAAAACCAACACAAACACAAGCTCAGCTTGCTTAGACACGACCAAATGTTTGTTTTTCCCTGAAGTATATCAGTAAAGAACATTTTGATTGCTAATGCTATGGATGCTGACTCCCTTAATTTAATGCCACACTGCTCCCAGCGTTCATATTACAGGAATATGAGCACAAACAGGAAGAGGAGCTCTTCTCAAAAAATTGTGTTGATGTGTAAGTAAGATGTGGGTCTGACTCAGCACAACCATTGGCAGAACCCCATTTAAATCTTACGTTTCAGAAACGGAATAGTAGACGACGAGAAATTTTGATTTAATTTGATTTATGAAAATGAAAATTCTGTGATTTTTACTCACCCTCGTGTCATTCCAAACATGTATGACTTTATTTGTTGAACAAAAAGATACATTTTTAAAGTATATTTTGGTCACTATATTTTCAGTGTAATGAAAGTGAATGAGGACTGGGCCAGATCCAGTCAACAAAAAATTCTCATATAAATAGTCCAAATGATTAGTGTTCTATGATTACAATACAAAGCCTTATGTAAGGAATGGACCATAATTTAAACAATTATTCACTGAAAATCTTGACAACCCAATCCAATGAATAAGTTTATTCAGTTCACAAAACTGGTCTGAGTGATTCATTCATGAATTTGATGAATGGACTTTCAAATGTACCTCACTGACTCATTCAATCACTGTGGCTAACAACTGTTTAGAGGAGACTATAAGTCTCACAAGTCTTTACACAAAGTTATCTTTAGACTTGCACAAGTCATATGGTCCACTTGTATGGTGTTTTTTGAAACTTGAAAGTTCATTATAATTGCATTAAAAAGAATGACCCATAAAATTCTTTAAAATGTTTTCCTTTGTGAATTAGGACTTGGGCTGTTAAGCTCCAAATGACACAAAAAGTATGATAAAAAATCGTACAAATGGTTTGTTTTCTGAACTTCAATTCATACTATAGCTTTGTTTAAAAAAAAAAAAAAAAGACCATAATTTAAACAATTCTCCAAAAGAGAGAGAGGTATCAACATCCAATTTGAGTATGATCAGTTGATTCAGTTCACAAAACTGATCTGACCCAACTAACAGGGAACGTTCTCAGAACTTTGGCTAACGTTCTGGCAAGGTTTTCTCAAAGTTATGAACAAACATTCTTCCAGTAACATTAATAGAACACTCGTTCAAAGTTATCTGGTTTGTTCTCAAAACTTTAGCATAAAATCATTGTTAATGGAACTTTTTTTTTTTTTTGTCTGAAACGTTTTAGTTGGATGTTCGTCAAACATTTTTTATATGTAACTACTTGTTTCAGAATGTTTCGAGAACATCCAAAAGTAACATTCCCATAATGTTTCAAGAATGATGGAATGTTCTCTTTAATGTTTGCATAACCAAATAATGTTTCATAACTTAATGGGAACGTTAGCAAAAGAACATAATAGAACTAGGGCTGTCAAGCGATTAAAATGTTTAATCTAACTAATTTCACAATGTGGCAATTAATTAATCTAATTAATCGCACATCAGATTTGACTGAGAAATTACCCCCAAAAGATAATTTAAAGTCATTACTGTGTTGAATGAGAAAAGCATCAAATAGACATTACAAAAAGCTTTAGAAAGAAATTTATTTTTGTGTGTGTGTGTATATATATATATATATAATATACAGGTGCTGGTCATATAATTAGAATATCATCAAAAAGTTGATTTATTTCACTAATTCCATTCAAAAAGTGAAACTTGTATATTATATTCATTCATTACACACAGACTGATATATTTCAAATGTTTATTTCTTTTAATTTTGATGATTATAACTGACAACTAAGGAAAATCCCAAATTCAGTATCTCTGAAAATTTGAATATTGTGAAAAGGTTCAATATTGAAGACACCTGGTGCCACACTCTAATCAGCTAATTAACTCAAAACACCTGCAAAGGCCTTTAAATGGTCTCTCAGTCTAGTTCTGTAGGCTACACAATCATGGGGAAAACTGCTGACTTGACAGTTGTCCAAAAGACGACCATTGACACCTTGCACAAGGAGGGCAAGACACAAAAGGTCATTGCAAAAGAGGCTGGCTGTTCACAGAGCTCTGTGTCCAAGCACATTAATAGAGAGGCGAAGGGAAGGAAAATATGTGGTAGAAAAAAGAGTACAAGCAATACTGATAACCGCACCCTGGAGAGGATTGTGAAACAAAACCCATTCAAAAATGTGGGGGAGATTCACAAAGAGTGGACTGCAGCTGGAGTCAGTGCTTCAAGAACCACTACGCACAGACATATGCAAGACATGGGTTTCAGCTGTCGCATTCCTTGTGTCAAGCCACTCTTGAACAACAGACAGCGTCAGAAGCGGCTAAAGACAAAAAGGACTGGACTGCTGCTGAGTGGTCCAAAGTTATGTTCTCTGAGGAAAGTAAATTTTGCATTTCCTTTGGAAATCAGGGTCCCAGAGTCTGGAGGAAGAGAGGAGAGGCACACAATCCACGTTGCTTGAGGTCCAGTGTAAAGTTTCCACAGTCAGTGATGGTTTGGGGTGCCATGTCATCTGCTGGTGTTGGTCCACTGTGTTTTCTGAGGTCCAAGGTCAACGCAGCCGTATACCAGGAAGTTTTAGAGCACTTCATGCTTCCTGCTGCTGACCAACTTTATGGAGATGCAGATTACATTTTCCAACAGGACTTGGCACCTGCGCACAGTGCCAAAGCTACCAGTACCTGGTTTAAGGACCATGATATCCCTGTTCTTAATTGGCCAGCAAACTCGCCTGACCTTAACCCCATAGAAAATCTATGGGGTATTGTGAAGAGGAAGATGTGATATGCCAGACCCAACAATGCAGAAGAGCTGAAGGCCACTATCAGAGCAACCTGGGCTCTCATAACACCTGAGCAGTGCCACAGACTGATCGACTCCATGCCACGCCGCATTGCTGCAGTAATTCAGGCAAAAGGAGCCCCAACTAAGTATTGAGTGCTGTACATGCTCATACTTTTCATGTTCATACTTTTCAGTTGGCCAAGATTTCTAAAAATCCTTTCTTTGTATTGGTCTTAAGTAATTATTTTTCTGAGATACTGAATTTGGGATTTTCCTTAGTTGTCAGTTATAATCATCAAAATTAAAAGAAATAAACATTTGAAATATATCAGTCTGTGTGTAATGAATGAATATAATATACAAGTTTCACTTTTTGAATGGAATTAGTGAAATAAATCAACTTTTTGATGATATTCTAATTATATGACCAGCACCTGTATATATATATTGATCTGTGGAAGAAGAGTTTTAAATATGGATCATTTTCTTACAAAAACCCATCGCTTCACGATTACTTTTATGATGGATGGATGCATTTTTTGGGGGGGCTTTAAAATGTGGCCCCCCTTCACAACCATTATAAAGCTTTGAGGAGCAAAGATATTTTTTAAATATATCTAAGATTGTGTCTTAAAAAGAAGAAAGTCATATACACCTAGGATTTTAATTTCTGGGTGAACTAACCCTTTAAAGTCACCGCTTACCATCTGTCACCTTGCCCTCTTAGCAACGTCCAATGTTCAAGAGTGGAGTCTTTTCATGTGTGGCAATGCTGTGAAAGGTAGCATTGTTGTTTAAAAGATATGTCGAAAATAAACCCTAACAAAACAAAACCTCTTAGACATCTCTTTAAGTCAATTTAATGCCCTGAGATTCAGGTGTGAGAGACTGGATTTAAATTTGCTGCCCGTCTTCTCACGGCTAGCTGAAGGGTAATACCTCTAAGACATTTCTTTTCATACGCATCAAGCCTCGGAATCATTTGTTGTAGCATAACAGGAAGCCGGGAGAATGCTCTCGCAATTGATTGAACTGTCAAAAAACACGTTGTTTGATTGATCACATTTCAACCAATCATGTCATGCCAATTTTAGTTGTGATCGGGTTGGCTGACAGATCCTGGGAGAGAAAATACAAGAATTCAAGGCAAGGTGATACTGTTACACTTCAAGTTTAAAACTTAAATTTCCCTAAAAATACCGTTGTTTTTTTTTAAAGCTATCAGACTGTTTGCATTGTCTGTTGTCTGGTGTAGAAAGGTGGGCCAAAGAGAGTTAAAAATAAGCTCTCATGCCAAAAAAACTCACCTGTCAAACCCCTCCCCCCAAAAAAAGCCCTCCACATCCCAGCAGCAGGTAAAGTTGACCTTAGCTAGATTTCCAAAAAAAATGCATCCCTGTTAAAACTGGAGAGGTTTTCGGCATCAAACAGCATGCATGAAAGACCCAGATGACCTTCTAACACAGGAAGGAGATATTTGAGGGTGCCTATTGTTTGAAGGACTGGAGAGAAATCAGGAGGTTGGGTCAAACACACTTGCACAGCCTTGACAGATGCAACAATTATAATGAAGCTCAAATCAAAATATACTCCAAATAAAAGTTGACAGCTGAAGCCTGACAGAATGTGAGAGCGTGGGCTGCTAAAATGTGGAGAGAGAAGGTTAAGAACCTGTGAAAACTGAAGGAAATCAGAAATCAACTTCCTTAAAGGTTTAGTTCACCCAAAAATGAAAAATAATGTAATTTATTACTCACCCTCATGCCGTTCCACACCCGTAAGAGCTTCATTAAACTTCAGAACACAAATTAAGATATTTTTGTTGAAATCCGATGGCTCAGTGAGGCCTGCATTGACAGCAATGACATTTCCTCTCTCAAGATCCATTAATGTACTAAAAACTTATTTAAATCCGTTCATGTGAGTACAGTGGTTTTATCTTAATATTATAAAGAGACGAGAATATTTTTGGTGCGCCAAAAAAACAAAATAACAAGTCATATAGTGATGGCTGATTTCAAAACACTGCTTCATGAAGCTTTGGAGCGTTATGAATCAGCGTTATGAATCAGCGTATCGAATCATGATTTGGATCGCGTGTCAAACCACCAAACTGCTGAAATCACGAGACTTTGGCGCTCCGAACTGCTGATTTGACACGCTCCAAAGCTTCCTGAAGCAGTGTTTTGAAATCGGCCATCACTATATAAGTCGTTATTTAGTTTTTTTGGCGCACCAAAAATCTTGTCGCTTTATAATATTAATATTGAACCACTGTACTCACATGAACTGATTTAATAATGTTTTTAGTACCTTTATGGATCTTGAGAGAGGAAATGTCATTGCTGGCAATGCAGGCCTCACGGAGCCATCGGATTTCAACAAAAATATCTGAATTTGCGTTCCGAAGATTAACGAAGGTCTTACGGGTGTGGAACAGCATGAGGGTGAGTAATAAATGACAGAATTTTCATTTTTGGGTGAACCAAGTTTATTTTGTTCTCCTCAAGCAATTAGCAGCTATATCTTGTAACATATAACAAACTATACAATCCTGCTCATGATTCAAGAAGTTGAGCTTCCCCTGACAAGCATGTATTCAACTCAAGGTTTCATACTCGGTTTTAGCAGTGAGACCCTGTGTAAATGCACTTCGTCTCAGCGGAGAACTTGTATCGAGCTTGTCCACTCCGCAGTACATTTCCTATTTGGAGAACCATAATGTCTGGAGCGAAAGGTCAACCACAGACAGTATGAGTAATGTGAGAGAGAAACAGGGGGCGAGAGGACATCACTCTGTATCTGAAAATCTCGGTGTTGAGGAAAAGGTGCATTACGTGGCTAAGAAGAGCTTTGACACTATACTTTTCCCCACCAGAATGAAATCAGAAACATGTCATTTTAGATGAGCTTTGCAAGTGTAAAACGGATTTTTGTTGGCTAAACAAAACATGTTTGTGGCATGACAAAAGACATGCCATGTAAAATACGGCACACGGCAGCGCCTGATGGCCTTTAACAACAAGGAGCAGTTTGATTTGAATAATCGCTTAGAAAAATAGGAAGTATTGCACTTGTGGGTCTCAGAGTCATGTCAATTACAATGAAATATTGGGTTTATTTGGGAAGCGTTTGATAACCTGAGACTAGCTGGATGTCTGACAGCATATTTTAAACAATGGCAAGTGAATGCAAACGGGTGTACTTGGGGAAGAAAAAAAAAAAAAAAAAAAAACCTATAGAGGCTTTTGATATAGACCACCTTCAGGTGTGGTAACAGATGTCATTAATCAAAGATTCAAAATACTGTAAAAGTGTAGGCTCATATTATGCTGGAAATATGAAACAGTTTCACCACATAGCAGCAAGCTAATTTGGACACACTGCAGAAGGAAATCAGTTTGCCTAAAGATAGTTTAGATTTATATTTAGAGACCATGCATTCGACTTGCAATTCAGATTCGTAAAAAAAATTTCAGTAATGTTTAAGGTTAAAACTGCAGATCATAAAACTAAGCATTTAAATATCTTATTAAAACATTATTAGGACACAGAGTGACAATTGATATTTGTATGCAATTTTTGTTAGTATGCAATAGGGTTATAAAGATCACACAATTTTACATTACAAATTGGCGTGCGATATTAAAATGTGACAAGATTTCTCGTCGAGTGAAAAGCTGTCTCGCGATATCACCATGATGGAGCGTGAGGGGGAAATTAAAGGTGATACAGAGGATCTTTTTGTCGACTGAGAAACCAAAGACTGTCAGTGAGTTTTTGAAATGAGCGCATGCGTAAGAACAACCCCCCTCCTTCACAGCTCATTTCGAAGGAACGCCTCCCAAAACTCGTGCACGAGTATTGGAACACGAGTGTTTGTTTACCACCGGCATTCGCTGTGTCGTGTTAGTGGGATTCATTATGTCGGACTCACCGCAGGTAACTCATAATCTGCAGTTGTTACTCCTGTCTCCTGACAAAAACATTGCATGCGGCGCCTGTGGAGTGTGGAAAGTTACTGGAGCGCGCAGCCGGGCACGTCTCTCACAAGGAACGTAATGGCAGTGATTGACAAGCCAGAGGGCCAATCGTTTACGCCATGATCGCGTAAACGATTGGCTGATGTTTTTTAGGCCCTACCTCGTGCACAGATGATGTATATTAATATTATTCCTTTCAGTGCACCTAATAAATAGTCTTTTATCAGTTAGTAAAGACAGTTTAAGTAATATTGCAAAAATGTATAAAACAAAACATCCTCTTTAGCACCTTTAACATATCCTCCACTGCTATGTTTAAAATTACATTAAGGTACCCACTGTCGTTTTGCTTTTTAAAAAAAAATTTAAATAAAAATGTATTTCAGTTGGATAACCCCTTCAGTTGTAAACTATTGTAAACATCTGCTCTGCTCATCCAGCATGAGCCGCAGAGTCGCACACAGTGCAGTAGGAATCACAGTTCACTGATTATGTGACGAGAGAAGGCGAGATGACTGACAAGACCATGGTGGAGAATTCGTTGCGCAACAGAGACTAAGCGTCTGATAAATGTCTTATCTTGTACAACGCATGCTCAGCACTGTCGCTCCCTATACACAGAGTATGTGCGATCGTGAATTTGAAAGCGAAAGTAAAACGCGAGCTCCCTGATGTGGTCAAATTAGGCTAAAGGTCTCCGTATAACAAACCTGTCTTAGGCTGGGCTGCGTAGTTGTAACCACCTCTTAGTCCGGGTCTCTGTTTGAACTTTGAATATTGAGAGAGTACTTTGATTATGGTTGCACTTAATAAGACTTAAGAAAAAACTGTTATCTATACTGTTTTATTTCTATGTTCAATTTGTGGATAGGAGTTCAATTAGAAGGAAACACAGCCTCAATCAGAAGTTCTGGAGGCTCATAATTCAGGTACAGTAAAGTCTGAAGTGACTCGTGTGAAATCATACAGGAGAGAAGCCTGTTGATTTTGTGGCAAAACCTTTTACAGTGCTTGTATATTGTTTTCTATCAACGCATATGATCATTCATACTCAGAAAGTAGATCTGAAATGACATTCATTATAAGATGATTAGGTAAAACATTTTAAAATGCACCTGCAGACTATTTTTCCAGTCATGAATTTTGTCAATGAGGATTTCTTAAAAACACTGTGCAAAAATCATCTCGTGAACCCAATCTCGCGTCTCATCACACCCCTAATTACAAACTATCATCTTTTTGACCATATAAATATCAGCAACTGCACCAAATGACATTTTTGCTCAATTTAGGCCCTATAGCAAGTACATTAATATTACTCTGTTACAGTGTAATTATATATTTAAGTACAATGACACCTTAAAATAAAGTGTAACCAAACTTTTGTCTTCTGCTTTCTCACACCTTCAAAACAAATTCATATTTGATTACAAATGACAATGCATGTAGATGTTTTCATGTTTTTTATTTTTACCAAGAATGCAAATGTGTAAAACGGCAATAAGCAGTGAACACCCAAAGCATTACATAACAAACTACTGTTCACTAGTCCTTTTCAGAAATGAAAGTAAAAAAAAAACAAATTCCCAAACCAATACTAAATCCACAGGAACGTCTGACATGCAATTAAGTTGCAATAAGCATACAAAAACCGAATCAAAAATATCCCTCAAGCCATCTGTCATGTAACCTCCAGTGACCCAACACAGTTGTTTATAAATGCTGAAACAAGTAAATGTGCTTCCGCTGGGATCAGCTTCACAGCGGCGTCGGCTACTTCAAAAGTCGTCACACATCCATGCAAGAGAGAAATGTGTATGCATGCCTAGAACGCAGCTCAAGAAGCAACACTTTACCACCCACTGTGATGACTAATGTGAAAATCTTTTCCCACTGTTGACCAGTCAAATCACAGACCAACTGCATTGGAGGTCATACACGTCTCGCAATGAATCAAGCATTATCCTGCACTTTCACAATCAAGAAACGTAATTAATATGAACGCAGCAGCGCTGAGATGTTTTTCTACACAGATATATTCAACAGATGAGCTGATAACGATGAACCCATTTACTAGCGTGGGCTTATGAGAAATATCGATCGTTGTGACTTTGAAGCTCCTTTAGGGCACTTGATCCCATTTATCGTTGGTGGTGCTCAGCGGCTCATAGACTTCTGGCCCAGTCCATCCACGCCCATTTAAGCCCAAGAGTTCTCCACCTCTTAGCGAGCGCTCCGAAGAATAAGAGGTGTGTTGATTCATTTAATCAGTGTCTGAGTCATGGAGGGGTAGGAGGAGGAGAGGAGAGGCCTAAGGCCAGTCTTCTGAATTTAAATACAGGGCTGAAGATTGAACTCGCTCACTCTTAGCCTCTCATTCGCATTTAGTTTTGCCCTGCTGCTCCTTGAGATTACTGAGGGCATTGAGATTATTCTCTGTTTTAGGCAACTCGTCACTGAGACAAGAAAATAGTTTGCATTTTGAGTTTCACATCACATTTTTCACACATGACTTTTTAGAGATAGAAAGCATTAATATTCACCAAAATTAGTCTATTTTACAGTTAATCAAATCAAAACAAAAAGTTATCAAAAGGTTTATTAGGCACAGCAAAATACAATGACTTTGGTCTTGATACTGACACTAAATCAAAGCCTTTTTTTCTTTTATAGTTTCATACCAAAACAAGTATTGCAAGTGTTACAGTGAGAGTTTGCATAGGCATGAAGAATGGAAAAGAAAAAAAAGAAAGGAAACAAATTTTCAGCCAGTAATGGGCAATATCAAAGCCCTTAGTGTGAAATATATAAAAGTCTTCTTGTAAAATACACTTAAATGTTTAAAAAAAATACACAATAGTCATCTAGAAAAGAGGGAAACGTACATAAACTTTGAGGGAATTGCCTGAAATTTTATGTATGCCCCTACCTGTCCTCGGGAAGAAATCTTGTGTAAAGATTAAGCAGATTAATGCATTCGTGTGTAAAAATATAATATTTGTCTTATAGACCTTAGTGCACTCAGCATAGCCACTGCTTATGGAAAAACAGCAAATTGGTGACTAAGGTACGGGAATGCGTTTAAATGTGTACTCGCTAAATCCGACTGATTTTATGGCTCAATCTACATCTGAAACAATCTACTGAAATGCCTTAAGGGCCGCTTAAATACTATCCATTGCTTTGAACTCGCTCAGGGCCTGCACAGGGTTGATGTGCTTCTTTTGAGAGGACCGCTTCACTTTGTTGGTCTGACCATCGTCTTGCTTCTCGCGCTTGACCAGCGGCTTCTTTTCGGGAGCTTTCATCCTCCAGGAGATGGCGGGCATGTTGAGGTTTTGCATTCCTTGAGACTTCTGGTACTTGGTGGAGGCCACATAGGAGGCTTTCACAGTGGACACCACAGAATTCATCAGATTCTTGGCTGCCTGAATCAGAGACATAGCGCTGTCCACCTGCAAATTGAGAGGAAATTGAACAGACCTTTAGAGGAGTTTCCACACTTTTCGACCAAAGAACAGCCACTTATGATTATTGTTTATAAATTTCGCTTTTATAGAATTTGATAGCAATTACTGGTGCAGATTTCAGCTTATATGTCAAGCACCAATATTTCAAATAAAAGTATTGAAATGATTATACTTAATATACAAGTGTCACAAATTGTCTAGCTTGGGGGCAAGTTTTACTCTACACAAGTACAATATCTAGTGGAAATATTTTATATTTATCATTTATATTCACTATTGAATTATCTGATGTTTACAGGTTTTCAAAGACTTTGGAAACCTTGTGAATTTTATTAACAAGCACATAAATTCAAGCTGAACTTATGCCCTTTAATTTACAGCCATCTATTTTGATAAAATATTGATGTTGGTAACCTTTACAGGAAAAAACTCTTTAAAGACAACAATTGACAGTACAATTAAAATCAAAAGGCAGTGTAATTACAGTTATTATATTTGCAAACAAGTATTTGATTAAAATTACACAAAAAAACTCAGTTTAAAATAAGGGCTGTAAATGGGCAAGCTGCAAATACTACAGAGCTGTAAAACAAAAACAGGAAAATAAATTAGCTTATCTGCATGAGTTGTTCTTGTCGAGGAGGTACGGATAGGTGAAAATAACAGTAATTTTATTTTACTACAGATAAATAGGTTTTTCACCAGAGAGGGACAATTCTGTCCTTTTATCCCTCTCAGAAAATATGACTCACCCCAGACACCACAAGCTCTCCGCCAAGATTCTGCACCTCTGCTTTGACTTTACTGCAGATATTGAGCTGGTGACAGTATAGGGCGATACGCTGCAGATAGGCCAACAGATCCTGCTTGCATGCTGAATCTGGACACTACAGAAAAAGAGACACATCAGTTACTTGCTGTCAAACATATACAATTCAAAAATTCAAACATTAAAATGTGCTAAATGGAGCAGAAGGTGCTATTTTAAGAGTTATTGGTAGTTGAAAACAAATATTTAAAAATAATTGAACATGCAGGGGTAGGGACATGTAGAAGTGTGTGAAAGATGGGCGTTTCGATTCATTTGCTGTGGAAATATGTGGCGCTTTGAAACGCAGACTTTGTGTGGGCCTAATGATACGGATGCACCATTTAATAAACCTGACAAGAAAACAAGGCGAGACGGACGCTGAGTCAGACAATCGTCTGTACAGAAATAGTTCAACATATCTAAAGTGAAAAGCGTGTTCAACATGCTGGTTGTTTTGAGGATCTTTGACTGTTGCCTGTGGATACCCTAACGCTCCACAGTCATCTGTCCAGCTGTATGTGCTAGTCAAATTCATTCAATTCCCCATCGTGGCAGGTAAGCTGGCCCACCGAGGGCTCACAGTCAAACTGTCTTTATCATTTTAGTAAACCAAAAATAATAATAATAAAAAAAAAAATCTATCTTTGTGCATCCACTAGAAAAAACCCAGTCTTCTATGCACTTGAGGAATGTACTTTAGGGAATATTTGGTGTAAAGTCAACCACAGTTTCTCACCAGCTTTACCATTTTCGCTATTTTCACGGATGAGTTTCAGGGTGAAAAGTTGACAGTAAGTGCTAAAAACCCTGAACATCAAGGGACACACCACAAGGATAATTAAGAAAAAAACATTTATATAGAAAAAAAATGAGAGAAAAATCTCAAAAACAACTTATGACAAGTTAAATGTCTTCAACAATAAACTGTTTTTGTTACAAAGTTCTCATTCGATGGACGCAATGGCTGAGGGTGAATCTGAGGACAACTTTTTAGGTCAGGTTTTAGCTTGTTGACAAGACTTATTTACTGCAAGAATTTAGCATTCTAAAAATGAAGTTGCATTTTCCATTCACTTTAAAGCAACACCACTACAACAATACGGAATAAAAAAAAATTGTCAAGCTCACTAATCAAAGAGTTGACTAGACTATGATCCTGCTTAATTCTACAAGTTAAAAATAAAAAGCCTGCCAACCGACTGAATACATCACAAGCCCCATTAACCAGTCGTTGGTGCAGTAAAGAGATTGTTTTTTACCCTATATTTTGGTCATCCAATATCAATACCTCACCTTGCTTCACCAGTCTCCAAGGTAACAATACTTTCTTCACAGTGATAATGTTCAAAGAGTGGCCCCCCACATCTCTGCTGGTGCCTACACATAATTACACAAAGCCAGCTTCCCTACAGTGCCTTAATCTCAACTCTCCCCCAAATGTCGTAAAGCATTTGAGAAAATGTCAAATTTCCATTATTTTAAACAACAGCTAGACTCTAGATGCATACTTAAGTCGCTTAGGGCTGGAAAGACACTCACAGATGTCATATGCATAATTCTGTCAAGCAAAATGCACCAATTACGATTTTATGTAAAATTCTGGTAAAAGACCTCAGTTATTCAGCCAAGTTAAAATAGTGCTTAGTTAGCCATAATGTATAAAACTGGGGCAAGAAAATCTAGAAGACATGAAGTGCTCATGACAAAATGATGCCTGTTGGCAATGTGAATTAAATCTAGATGGTCATTTAATATGAGTCTTCAATGTCTACATAATCAAAAACTGATTACAATCCCCAACAACTCTCCAAAATAACTTGTGATTAAAAAGACAGAGGAAGTCCATACAGTGACAACACTGATTCATTGAAGGATGATCGGGCAATCATCTTCAACATTTACATTAAATTCAAATATAATTCAAAAACCTCTATGAGCATTTTTCCAAATGAGCTCTCAGCATCCATTCATTCTAATGTTTGAGGCCAGTAATTCAAAATAAAGTAAAATATAAAACCAAACTTGCAGAGATGTGCCTGTGGGAAATTCAACTGGAGATACAGTTGAATACAGAGTCTGAGTCAGGCCACCTTCACTGTACTTTAATAATCATCAGTCTGTCTATACACCCCACTGAGAGAGAAGGGCAGTTAGGCAGGCACAGACTGTTAGAGACAAGACAGAACGACAGGGAGACAAAGGAAGATGGGAGACAAGTGGGCGAAAAGAGAGTGGGATGCGAGGAAGAACAGGGGTGAGAAACGGGAAGAGAGTGATAGAGTGATGAAGAGGGCAACAGGCTGCTCATCTTTCAAGACCGCCTGAGAATTAGCTGCCATTTGATCACAGTATTTCCCTGAAATTTTGCTTGTTAAAGGTTAAGTGTGAGATTTTAGGTGCTACTAGAAGCACCACATGGAATGCAAAAATAATTGTTTCCAAAACACTTTACCAGTCAATGAATTAATGGTTTAGTTTTAATGGTTTCTGGACATCATAGGAAAGTAGATTGTAACAAAGATATCAATTTATATACACACATTTCTTGTAATTACACATATATACATCAGAATTCAATATTCATTTCCACTAGATAGTGCATCTTTTTTTGGTCAAGATCTTGTATTCACAATGCAAGAGCCGAGCACTCTGTAAAGTCTACTCCAGCACATCCCGAAGATTTTCAATGAATTTAAGGTCTGGACTCAGAGGTGCCAATTCATGTGTGAAAATGATTCTTCATGCTTCCTCCCAATCATTCTTTCACAATTTGACCCTGATGAATTTTGATATTGTCATCCTGGAATATGGCCATGATGTGTCTTCCTACTTGGTTTCACTCCAATTAGGATTAGAAGAACTGTTAAACATATAACAAGCTTTTTTTTTTAGGGCTGGGCAGTGTATAAATATTAATTTCTTAAAAATAAATGAATGAATAAATGAATAAATAAATAAAACAAATAATTACAAATGCAAATGTGTATTGTTATATAGACACGTATATAAATGAAAGAATACAAGTATTATATACTTTTATGGTTACACTTTACAATAAGGTTCATTAGTTAAACATTAGGTAATGTATTAAAAAGTGTATTTAAAAAAATAAGTAAACATCAGGAATTTTCTTTTTTTGAGGTCTGCTTCACCTACAGTATTTGCTAACTCTATGACTGCAGGATACTGTAAAAGCATTTTGTGCCAAGGGTTGGAGGAGAGGATTACACTCATAACTATACAAAGCAAACATTCTCTTGCCTTTAAGGGCTTCTCACCCCTACATCTGGCATGTGGATCCAGCAACAAGTCTGGCTATGCTGTGAGCCCCAGCAGCGCTGCTGGAATATTCAGCGGTGTATCTCTGACTGCTTTGGCGTTTGCAGTTTCCACTCCAGCTGGCTCAAAGCATTCTGGGATTTGTAGTAAAGATTATCCAGCTGGACACATCATCACTCCCCAGTGGGAAGTCAGGATGTCTGGGCATGTCTGGGCAGAACTTATCTCTCTCTAGTTCATCATAAAGAGCCAGCAGGGGCACAGCAGTGTCCTCCTTCGAACACAGAAAGCCAGAGTGTCCGCCTCTCATCTGCTTTACTATTCCACCCATTATTCCAGCAGTCATTAATAAAACCCAAAATTTTTATCAATCACTGAGCTGCTTTTCTTCCCTAGAGCTAGAGAGCTTGCTGCAGAGGAAGTCAGACAAACAGCAGAATGAGGGGGGGTAGAGAGAGAGAGAGAGAGAGAGAGAGAGAGAGGACGGCGGTGGTGAATCAGAACAGAGCCCTGCTAAAATGAAACCTGCTAAGCATACCAATTAGAGGCTCGACTCCTGTTTGAGACAGCTCGAATTGGCCCTTTGAAAGCATCACTTGTGCATGCTCAGCTGCTGAATTCATCCAAGTTGAACAGGAAATGCAGCTTGCCTGCCCTGACCTAGACGCATGTGAATACATGATGCACATGTCAAACAAAAGTCCTCCCTGCTTGCTTAAAACATTTTCTTCCTCCAACTGTGAAGACCACATGCAGATCACATGCAGATTACGATTACGAGGCCAATTTTCAGTGAAGCGATGTGCTAAAACAGCATTTCTTTTTTTTTTTTAGAAGTGTAGTGTCCGGTAAGTCCCTTATCAGGCTGGCCCAAGAGCTGATTCTGCATTTACCCATCACTCCATTAAAAATGAGCAACTTCTGAGAAGAGTGTTCTCCTTGGGAAACTCATATAACCCTAGAGTACACAGCGTAACCTTACATTCAACTTCAGCCTCAATTCACCCCTTAAAGAAATGTAAATGCACGCACTTAAGAGATATTACCTTGCTTGGTCACAGACTTTGGACATTTACTTTAAGGAGACTGGTTGAGACAGGGGACAACTAAAATACACAACACAATACATGTTTTAATAGTTCCCAGAGGCTTTTCCTTTTTACAGGTATCAGTGAAAGAAAAGTCATCTTTTGATCATATACGCTGGCTAATATCGTAGAATGTTGAAAAGTAATGGGCTTAAAGTGCACTACTTTTCTAATATGACAGTGAGTCTTTATTAACCTGCCAGCAAAAATGTTAAAAAGAAAACTCCTGCACTTCAAAAAAAAGAGCTGAACTATTGCTAAGCAACTGACCTAGATAAACTTAAATGTGTACTACAGAACTTATGGTGCTGGGAAATAATAAAAGTGATAAAACAATACAGCTACCTGAAAAAAATATATAAAAAATATATATATAACTATGACAAAACTGTTTCTCTAACAGGCTCTTCATACATAAAAAAATAAATAAATAAATAAATAAAAATCCTAAAAAGGGACAGTTCACCCAAAAATAAAAATGTAATCATTTTCCATCATTTACTCACCCTCATATTGTTCTAAACCTGCATGACTTTATTTCTTCTGTTGAACAAAAGATGAAATTCTGATATTCTGGTGTCCAATGTTGCTTTGGATCCCACTGATTTTCATTATTTGGACAAAAATGGTTGAAGCATATTTTTTTTTGTATTCCGCACAAGAAAATTAGTCATGCAGTTTTGGAACAACATGAGGTGAGTAAATTACAGACTTTTCGTTTTTGGGTGAACCATTCCTTTAAGATCAAGCTGCAGTGAGCAAGTTTCACTCTAAATATTCATGAAAATGGAATTGTTGAAAGAGACACAGAAAACTGTTTTCTCTCTCTCTGCAAATATGTACATTATATTGTGTAAAAAATGTGCTGTCCTCTGGCATGGAGGTGAACAATGAGTGAATAAAATAAACAAACGGTTAAAAGTCAACTAGACCCTAAAAAAAAAAATTGTTCAAAACAACGAAAACACAGGGACAGCCACTATTGGGATTGATGAGCGGAAGAGAATGCAGGTGTTGGAAAAAATAACGGATTTCACACCTCAACGTTAAAAATATCCAGCTATAAAAGTGAGTAGGAAGGTCAGGCCGCATCACAGAAAATGTCATCTGGCCTGCTGAATTCCATTCTAAATGGACTGCGGTAGTAGAACAGCACGAACAGGGTTCTGACCTTTCTCAACACATCAGGGAAGAGAAATGCCAGTTTCCTGTATTTACTGACATAGCAGAATTTCAATGTAGAGCAGCCGTGATTATAAATGAAACATCTTGGGTTTTGGATTCTTTTGTGGGTTATGCCCACTAAAGCCCGAGGAGATATTGATATACTGCGTGCTCCAGTCCTCTCGAGAGGGGATGGAATGAGGTGTGTGTTTTCTCTAAACACAGCAGATGACATATGGAGGTGATTAGTGTAGTGATGAAATCGTTCTGCCCACCCATAGGTCTTCTGTGAGAGAATTTCCATAGATATGATTACCTGGTGTTTATATCTGTCCCAAACCACAGAAAGAGTTACCTATTGTCTTGCGCACTGACAGACTTTCCACAAGCCTATGCCAGCATCTGAAGTTAAAAGATCTTCTACTTAATTCTAGAGGAGAGGGACACACTAACTCAAAAAGAAACAATGTAAGTCACTCTGTAGAAAAAGAAAAAAAGGGAAAAAAGTAATCTCCAGAGTTTAAAAAATTTCAAGATGGAAAAAAAAATGTGCCAAATGGGCTGCAAAAAATAAATAAATAAATGTAAGTAAATCTTCAGAAGCGTAAAAACATGCATAGAAAAAAACATGCATCTGCCACAAAACTGCCTTAGTCCATCTGAAGGAAGACCTGAATCTTCATAAAAAGAAAACTGTCTGCAGTAAGCAAACTTCATCTTCCATAAACATCTGCTGGAGACAGTTTGAGAACAGCGCAGGTGGAGATTTGACGTACTGACTGTGACCCATAGAAGAAAAGTTTCTGGACTGCAAACTTGATCTTTCAGCACATCTCTCATGTGTGAACTCATTCCGGATTGTATTTACAGGCTGTGTAAGCTGCATGCTGAAATACAGATCTGGAGGAAGTGGTGGATACAACAGCAATAAAACTGATATCCTGCATAGATTAAAAAACATTTACATAAATTATCTTTCTACAGAGGTGAAAGAGGGCCAGGGAATTCAGCCCACTCAGTCATCAGTATTCAACGTACAAACTAGAAACGGCAAAGTACCCAAGGAAATCGAAGGTTCATTTTAAAAGCACCTGTTAATATCAAAGTCATTTTTTACCGAGATAAAAGATTCATCTGTAGTTTCTTTAATAGAGAGAACTCTAATGCACTTGAAGAGAAGAACGTCCCTTCATGTGGCTAATGTGTTTTATATTACGTTTAAATGGCCTGGCGGTGCACTTGTTTTTTTAAACGGCTAAATAGAAAGCCATCATGGACCATGATAATCAATCAAGTGGCATTTTAAACAGAGTGATGATCTTACTCCTTTCCAAACAATTACCCCAAAGGAAAAAAATAAGACTAATATTTGCAAGTGCCAATTCTATCTCAGTCTAATAAAGTCCTGATCTAGGATCAGAGTGAAGAGTAATAAACTCAATCACGATGACAGAGGGAAAAATTTTCTTAGATCAACAACTTAAATTTAAAGATGTGGGTTTTTTTTTATTGAAATATCAGATATGAATCATGTGCCTTATATGTGCATCACTGGAGCAATTGAATAGCCACAGCATGACATGGCTAAAGCTGCCAACACGTCTGCCAAAATAGACAATCACTTCCCTAACAGTTATTAATAGGACTGCCTGCTCCACAAGCATATTTACAAGCACCTATTTCACAAGCTTTAAACTAAGACCATTAAACAACTCTGTCATTTCAACAAATTACAAATGGTACATTGAAATTTTGTGCTGTGTGATATTTCACTGAATTTTATTTGATGGATGAGTTTCAAACATGGTGATCATGTCTATAAATGCAGCTCATTAGATTAAAACAGCCATTTTGTTAATATTCTCAAAAATAAAGAAAATATGTATTCTCTCCATACTTTCTAATAATCTGTACGTACAACTTTTTCAGAAATGATAAGATGATCTGCTTCAGGTTGTTCAGGTTAGCTGGATGACGCCTACACACTCCACTTGTTAAATGGTGCTGTGGAACTGGACTGAGATCAAAACAATGTTTAAGGATCTGTAGAGCATTTTTGTTCTTGAGTCCCACCACTATTTATTTGGCCTCATGTCTGGTTCACTGTCCTGCTTGAAAAATTGACTTTCTCCCAAGACTTTTTCAGCAGACCGAAAGAGTTCTTGTTCTTACAGCAGAGTGTGATGGACAACTTTTCCTAGAAACAACAGTGCCCACTGAGACCTTTGAATAGACTTTTGAACACTTTAACTTATAGATTTGTTTATCTCTCTCATACTCCCTTTAGTTTTTTTTCCTCTTCAGCAATCCTTCAAATTGCTATTTTTTAACCAACGAGTTCCCCATGACCTCTGATATCACAGAATAAGGATTATTTTTTAAAGGAATTTAGATTCAGAGCAATTTGTTAATGAATCACAAACTAATTTGTGAAGACTAACCGACTGAAAAAACTCAACTATGAACATTTCACATTTCATTCACAAATCAAACACTATGGCTTGCAAGAGCAGATAAATCTTTTACAGAAAAAAGAAAAAGAAAAGTGTTTTGGATAACTTCACTCATTCCATGACTGTAGGAAACCTGGATATTCCTACCTTTGGGGATTTTAAGGGAATGTTGTAGCTACCGTAATTATTCATAGGCAAAAAGAAAATTGTAGAAATTGCTTTTCTGTGCTAATTTACACCTGCTACAACACTGAATACTGAAAAAAAAAAACAGCACATTTCAGTTGAAGAACCTTTCCTAAAAAAAAATAATAATACATTTTTTTTTTTAATTATTTCTATGTAGCTCCTGTAATTGAGTAAAACGTGAAAACTGGCTAAAGGGCTGAATACCTTTGAAAAAAACACTTCTGCAAGGCATTTTAAAATGCAAAATGTTAAAAATAAGAAATAAATTATCCAATGAAAACAAGCACTGCTAATAATCAACATTATGCCACAAAACCAAGCGCTTAGACTGGTGGTCATGTAAGATACCAACCCTTGAAGTGCTGAGCAGAGAATCGGTGGGATCGCTTCTTGATTTTTTTGTTGTTGTTTTTTGCTCTTCTACTGTAGAGAGAGAAATTTACAGGCCTGTCACCATTAAGCAGCCAGGGGCCAGAACTGGGATTAATCCAACCTGTGGTGGTGCCTATGGATCACCATAAATCTTCCCCGATTGAATGTAAATTGGAAAACTATGTATGTCGGTATACATCATTGGGATAAAGCACACGTGCTGCTGCCCGCAGGTTCTGGCTCGCTAAAATATGCAAACCTGGTGTTGCGCGATCATGTTCGTGTGTGGCGGTTTCATGCCTTCATGTGCGTGTAGGGCAGAATATTTATGGGCAGTGTGGTGGCTTACATATTTACATTATAAATCTCAATTACACTGCATTATTTGCTCAGTACTGAGCTCAGATGAAATACTCAGAAGTTGCCCCTGCAGAATCTGCTCGTAAATTCTTAATAAACTGCAGTGCAGACCTTTGTGTGGCAATGACCTAAATCCTGCATCCTCCTCATCTATGCACTACACTCATTTCTTTAAACTTTAATCGAGCTCTGTTACAGCCATTTAAGTGATTATTAAACCTGCCCGAACATTTCTGGCAGCTCTCTGCAACGATCCAAAAACCATCCTCATTCAACAGCTAGATGTTACAAGATAGATTCAGCAAGCCCAATTCTCAAACAAGATGCATTTTTTGTAAAAGGCCTCTCTATACTCATTACTGATCACCCACACTATCCGCTTTAGTATCGCTGTCTTGTTTGCATCCTTGGGTGGCCTCCAGATACAGAGGAGTGTGTTGTCACATCCTTATTTTGAATAGTTAGGTTTAAGTTTGCAGCTAGGACGCATTTTGTCAGCTAGAAGAGAGTTATGCAACACAATTCATGCTTTCAACATTTATTTTTTTTTTCATATCATTTTTCCCCCATCCTGTTTCATCCTGTTTACCTGTGCAAGGTTTTTAAAGAATCCTCTTTTTTTTCTGGCATATTCAACTTTCTACAGATATTTTTGGCCTATCAACACATGGCGGCTTTGCTGTGGTGTCTGTTGGCAATCTCAGATGTAACAAAAGTACATGACATGACAAACTAGACAAGCAGTCAGAAGTGATGCTATAGCCCACCACTGTGTATTCTGTGGCAGGGCTTTGATATGACAAAAAGAGCAAGAAGGACAGAGAGTGGGGGGGTGGGGGTGCCATGATTATTTGCTTTCCATCCCTCCGCAGGCTCCTCTGAATCTGATGATTCATCCTTCTGTATAAGGAACTGCTTCCCTTTGTTCATTTTTCAACAGTTAGCCTCTGGCAGC
>RJVU01021200.1:791965-811771 GCA_003731715.1 Anabarilius grahami | reverse complement strand
GTTGAGCAGGGAAGATTGTGGTTTGAGCTCACCTGGTGAAGTCTGTCATCTCCATCATGATCATGCACATCTGCTTGGCCAAAACGATGATGTCATTTCCGCTGTCATCCCACTTGGACACCTCAGCGTCCAGCTTGCTCTTCTCCTCCTGGAAACTGGCCACCTGCTCTGCAATCTTCGCCTTCTGCTCCTGGGGTAGCTGAGCCATGATGGCCTGCCAATTCCACAGAGAAGCTCATATATAACAAACCGTACATAAATTTGCTCACAATATGCTGATCTACAACTGTTAATGAGGAAAAGAGATGACAAAGGATATGCAATTAAAAAAGAAAATTGATCTTCAATCCCCCTTCCTGCTCCTTTCTTTGCCTCTCTCTTACACCTTCCTTTGTCCTTCCCTCCTCTCTTGCGCTCTCTCTCATTTCTTGCATGACCGGCCCGGCCTGGGCGAGCAGGAGAGGTTTTATAGCTTTGGCTGGTGGCGTATGGGCTATGAAACATTCCTCTAATTCTGTAAAAGGTTCACAACCTTTTAGAACTATGCTGAGCAATGCTTTCTATTGAATATGTGCCACTGCATACAACAAGGATCAACTGAAAAAGAGCATGACAACCTGTAAAAACATATTTTTAATTAAATAGCAGTGTGCTAACCAGGTGCAATATGATATAGCAACAAGCTTTTTTGTTTATTTAATTCTGAAATTTTTCCATAAGCCACAACATTATTGATAAAAAGTGACAGTTAAAGCATTAAAAATGTTCATTTAAAAACAGTTTCCACAGAAATATTAAGTGTTGCAACATTTTTTCAACATTGATGATAAGAAATGTTTCTTGATACCAAATCAGCATATTAGAATGATTTCTGAAGGATCATGCGACTGAAGACTGCTGAAAATAAAAATAAAACTGTTGCTTAAAATTATAGTAATATTTCACATTACTGTCTTTACAGTCTTAGGTGTGATACATGATGCATCACACCTGGTTAGGACAGACTGAACAATGATTATGAAAAATTCAGACCACATTAGTTGTAGTTATTTTTCGGCCTCGTAAACTTAATTTTCTCTTTAAATTTGGAGCACACATTGGTGCGTTAGCTGACTGACTGGGATTCCCACTGGAGCTAGGGACTAAATCAAAAGCCTCTTGGGGGTGGAACAGGAGGCTGGACAGTGATTACAGACTTATATAATCACATTCTCACTCAAGCACAACCTCCATTGCCCCGTTTTCTACAATTCTCTAAACAAAAATACAACTCGCTTCCCCAGCAACAAGATTCAATGGAAATTGTAAGTCTTCTGCAACGCTTTTATCTTTAACAAGAGCTTTCTGTTCAAGTTTTGAGCTCTTTAAGTCTCCTGCCATTCCCTAGACAATAAGGGCTGAATATTTTTCTGTAATTTTTTAGTTTTCATCAACATGCTTACATCATTGTAAGGAAAAGGAGTGTGAGAGGCCTGTAATTATATATCCGCTCGAGCTTGGGGAACAAAGAATATGCGACCTGCACAACAGATGTAAATATGAATAGATGACAGCCTTACACTACCAAGAACAATTCTAACTGACAAAAGGAAATGCAAAATTTGTAAAATTTATTTAAAAAATTTTTGGGCCACATATTGCTCTTCCATTTGTGCTGTCACACAAATTGTTATCAGGAACTCAAAAGAAGTGCTCACAGGAAAAGCTGGCACTCTCACTAACAAGATCCCCAAACACAACTTCGTTCCCGTTATTTTTCTCACAACGCTGAATTTAAAAAAGAAAACAGGATGCCAATCATCTGCAGTGTCTACCATCACCACAGCTGTGGACTACAGAATATATGCAAACTAATAACAAAATAATAATATATATATATATATATATTATTTTTTTCACTGTTCCTTNTCACTGTTCCTTCCAGCTATGTCAGGATGGATTTTCATAAGCATTACCAAGGCAACAGAGGAGGATGTGAAGGGAGGGGGTTAGAGAGAGAGAGAGAGAGACAGAGAGAGAGAGAGAGAGCGAGAGAGAGAGGAGGAATGGAGGTAGAGAGGGGGCGAGGTTTGATGTCTGTTTCACTGGTGGCAACATCGGGAGTGCTGTTGACACGAAATCAGTACAGAATCTTAAAAACACTGATTCAGAGTTCCTGTGCTATTGGAGCTAAACAGTGAAGCAAAGGTGGATTTGGCCGTGATGCTGCAAATCTGACCTGTGAGTAGAACGTTTAGCACCTCGCAATGCTGTCTACGACTCTGTAAATGGACTGTGATAAATTTTTATTTCAGAAACACTGAAAAAGACGGAAATTAGCATGTCCCTGGACAGATTCCATCCAAGTATCTACAAAGGGATCTAATCCTCTTGTAATTTTAGGATCAAGTTTGACACCTTCTGACATCCCTAAGTGGCTCCATAAACTGGCAAGCCATGAAACCAAAGCTCTGATGTAAACTACAAAAGCACAATCTCTCACCCGAGCACTCTGTCCAGCGATGAGCTGATCGTCTTCTGTCTGCACGCTGGTCCTGCTGCGAGAATCAAAGTCTTCTGTCTCAAAGTCTGAGTCGTCCAGTTCTTCTGGGGTCTGCCAGGGGAGAAGAAAAGTGTAGGGATGGGGAGAGAGATGGAGAGTTAGCAAGCTCTTTCAACAACTCAAGTCACTTATGATCTATGGCAAATGCTTAGTAGTAGTTTTCCATGGGAAAGTAGAAACCCTAAATGCATTTGTAAATAAGTAAGAATTGCTGCCCATCAGGGCTATAGTCTAATGGTTAACGCATAGGCTCTGATACGTTTAGCCATGTGCGCCACATTATTTCCTGTCCTCTCTAATACATCTCTTACGATGTCAATAAAATGGTCAAATACACAAAGACAAATAAAATGTTAGTACTAGCAAGATGTGGATGTTTGCCTTTGCTAAGAGGTTGCTTTAGTGCAGTGGTCTCAAACTGCCAGCCCGCGGGTCATTTACGGCCCCCCTCCCCCTGGCCCGCAACTGATCTCAAAAATAAAACATAATCCAGCCCGCTAAATTATTATTATTCTCTAGTTGTCTCATACCATATTCCACATGCAAAGAAAAAGTCGCTGTTCTAAGGGGCCATTCACACATCGCGTCACATTTTTCCTTTCCAAAGTGCTTTCGCTCCTGTGGCGTGTATCGTTGCTATGTAACCATGAACTGCGCTCTCCATGAGGACGAGGAAGTTTTAGCAAAAGAAAATTATTTCTAGTCCTTCCATTAGCTCTACTACTAGATATATTTATGGAGATGAGAAATAAAAACCTGCCCTGTACAGCTATCATCAGCTGTTCGACTGAGCTTTCGATGTTAAGGAAAGGCCAAAGCTCATCGGTTGATCCTTGTCACATGACCTGCGGTGCGCTTGCGGCAATCTGAAAAGTTGAGATGTTTTCATCTAGCCGCGGCATAGGCGCGCCTGGAAAAACGAGCGCGCCACACCGCGTGTGCGTTGCGACCGCATCGCTTCTATTATGAGCGTGCTTGCCTAAATTACAGGAAAAGCACTCGCGCAAGTCACGAGCATCGATTTAAACCATCGAAATGCGCCCAATGCTACCAATAAACATTACCGATGCTCAAACGGCATCTTGGACAAATGTGGCTCAGCTGTGTGAGCAGGGGATTGAATTTGATCAGTATAGTGTTGTTCAGTGCAAGATGTTATAATTTTGATGTTATTTAAGCTAAAATAAAGTAAGGGAAAATATTTGCACTAACTGTTAAAAACTAATACTGTATGTAACAATGATAGAGACACTGCTGTTTACATTTAAGTATGGCAAACATTTTAGTAATGAAATTTGAAGTAAATGAGAAATAATGCTAAGGAAAGTAAATCTTCAGAAATTTTGTGCTTTCTTGTGCTTGAATGTTAAAATGGCCCTCATATGAGGTGTCAATCACAGCAACGGCCCCCAGCCAATTTGAGTTTGAGACCCCTGCTTTAGTGGTTTTTAGCACATTGATATGTGGCCTGATAGATAGTATGTCCTTCAATGCATCAAAAAGTCATGTGTTGAAGTATAATACTTAAGGGATTTGAATAAACCCCAACACCCAAGTATGAGCAATAGTAATAATGACACTTTTCTTTGCAAGCAGCCTATGCATGAAAAAAACCCCCAAAAAATAAAAATAAAAATCTGCCTATGCAATTTTAGAGTAAAAATGTAATGCTGGAAGTTTTAACAGTAACACATCTCTACTAGTCTGCTGTAGAGAAACGGAATGATCTGGTGCACCATTGCAGCAGGTATGCCACGTTTTCCCTGTACTGAACTAAACTAACTCTCTTTCTCTCTAATCCCTGCACTGAATGCCAAACATGCCTCTTATAACTCTACTGCTCTATTAGTATGCACTTGCGAGCAGAGGGACCTGTTTGCAGAGGGAAATGGTGGAGAATGGGGAGGGGTGGCAGGGGGGAAGAACCTTCACTGACAAGAAAATGCATTTCAGCTTGATGGGAGAAAGGACGAGATTTGAGAAGATACGGATGTATTATTTCGCCAGTACTGCAAGCCGTGCTTATCCAACTGTCTGTACAATCCATTTATGAGGAGATTCTGACTGGCTCACGATGCAGCTGCTCCAATAATAGACACCTCAAGCATCCCAAAACACTGACTGCTGAAGATGACATCAAAACAACACACAGGCCAAACAAAGTCAGTCCAGGTGTCGATGACAGTTTGGTAGTGCCCAGGCTTATTCCATAAACGCACTGTGTATCTGGAGAATCACACTGAAGCATAAAATAGATTTTAGGGTAACAATGCTAACATTTTAAACTACTTCTTGTCACTAGCAGGGTTGTGCACCATTCAAAATGTAATTGAAAATGCCGTTTAAATTTATTCAATTCTTGAAATTAAATGCAAGGAAGTTGAATGAAAAATTTAAATTTAGTTTATATATTTTATGACATTTAATAAATTAACTTTGTTGTCCAGGGTAGAAGAACACTTCCAAGAATGCATTACGTGTGTTGAATTTCAATTCAGTAAATTCCTCTGTCAACTCCAATTCAACTTCATGTGTGTTGCTGCCAATTAAATTCAAATCCCAACATGAACTAAAAGGAAGCCAATTCTGGGAATTCTAAATTTGGTACAACCCTGGTCGCTAGTGTAGATTTACCAGGTACCGAGCGATAGGAACCGCAAACAGCTCAAAAATATCTACCTTGCTATCCAAGAGAATGCATCACATCTATAAACTAGAGCAGTAGTGAGCAGGCATTTGAATAAACAGCCTGAGACGCCTGAAGCAGTGTAGGTAAGTTGAGGTGCCTTCGCAGGCTACAGTAACCGCTCAGCAGATATGAGGATATGTGCTATGGAAGGGCCATTAATACCAGTGACATCCCCTCAACAGAGGAGTCGAGGGCTGCCTGCCTGTCAAATATTAGGTGACGGCCGGCCGGCGAGGACTGCGAGTGCAGTACTTATCGAGGTTAAAGACCCTGTCCATCTTAAGTAGCCCAAGTTGCACACTTGTCTCTTCAGATCGAAGAGTTCTCGTGCGGCGGAGAGGTTGATGCCCACTGGGCACTAGTGTTGGCTGATTGGCTAGCGCTCAAGTTCTGTCTAAACATGTAAGCTTGACATGGCGTGCGTGTAGAGGGAAGCAACTAAGTCAAACATTAAAGTACAAATTTTTCTTCCGTGCTATCTCAATGTCTGCAGGGTGTATTAAAACAGTGCTCTCTAACAAACCACTGTGATCGCCAGACCTTTGAGTGGTTTTGTTATCGGTTCGGACGACTCGTCTTAGAACAAGGTCCCTGAAGCGTTTAAATAAAAAACTATACAATCAGAAAGGAACAAAACAAGATAGCAAAGACCACACCTCTTGTTTCGACGAAGCGTTTCAGCATCGGGGGCATGTTCAACTCTCATGTTAAACCAACAACCAGTAGATCCTGTCTGCCAGAGGGTCTTTTGTTTTAACCATTGAATCAATCTAGATAACTAGAGGAGGATGTCTGGAGTGGAAAATGAATTAGGTACTACAGCTCTCCTAGGATTTGAAAATAAAAGGGAAAATGCTAATTAAATCCCCTTTCTAAAAAATCAATTACGTATTATAATGCAAATACAGCATAATGGATCCCCCATCTAATTTTATGTGTATTCTAATTTAAACCCTCTGTTATTAATGAAAATTTCAGTACAAGTCAGATAGTTTCATCTGCATCAAACTAGTGAGTCAATGCGAATCGTCTTGCTACCTGACATTTTTATAAAAAGAGGGTTGGTTGATGTATTCAATCAAAGTCCCCACATACAATGGCTACAAAGAAATACGATGCGATCACAATCATCAATAACAAATATACAAGTGCAAGTATGTCCAATTTCTAGAGGCTTTTTAATCGTATGCTACTCTGGCTTCATTATCCAGGTCGTGACCGCTCTCTTCACTCTTTAACTAAAGGCGCTAATACACTCTAACACATCCTCATGAGCCAATTATTCAAATTCAGTGTACATTATCTTCGCAATTAATTGAAAACTCGTTAGTCTGAAACTAGGAAAGACGAAATTTGCCTTAATTAATGCCTTTAACTTAGTTGCTCCGCGCTTTGGTGAAGTGGAGTTGAGGCTCTGTGTGTTTCCCTGCACGGCGGGAGCGGACTGTTGTCTGCTCATTGTCAGACTGTTAGCTAACGCTTCACTGCAAGCTAGCAACCATCTGTCCAATGTTACAGTTTAGCTCAGGGAAAGACCATTAACCCTCAGACAACTACAGCTCCGGTAATAGTGCACATGGAGAGGGAAATCTGTTCAATTAGGTTACCACTTGCCCAAAACAAATTCACCATTAGTTTCTAATAAGGCGGCACATATCTGCGCACCAGGCTTGGCTTTTCAGTTTTTCTCTCACACAAACACTAGGGTCTAAGTGCAGTATTATTCTTAGTTATATCCTCACAGAACAAAATACCTAATTGGAGTTTACCTCAATATTACAAGCGCTCACGAAAGTGCTGAAAAGCACATGGAAAGCCAAACTTCAGAGTGTATTTTATTACCTTATAGCTAAATAAGGTAATAAAAAACCTCTTTAACTGCTCTCCTAAAAGAACAAGTGTAAAAATTCATCCCAAAATGTTCATTTACTTACAATCATATAATTCCAACATTGTACTCCTTCAATGAAATATCAGAGGTTAGGCAGAATGCCCAAGCTGATCTTTTCCATTTAGTAAAAAATGAATGGCGGGTATACTGTCATAACAAACATTAAATTCGGTCACGCTGACCAATATTATTGTGCGTTTTTGTGATAATCTGCGCTTTATGATACAGAAAAGAACAGCTTAGATTTTCTACCTACTTTCTACTTGTGTGTTTGACATGAGAAAGAAAACAAGTTCACAACAATAGGAGGATGAGAATTTTTCTGGATAAAACTTTTGATCATTGAAAAAGAATCTTTCCTTTTCTATTTAAAGGCTTTTGCTCACCCTGATCATAAGCACCGCCTTCCTGATGTCCCTCACACCATCATATACCAGCCGTGAAGCATCAATGAACTCGTTCTCATCCACTGGCTGGCCTGGGTTGGCACTGAGAGCCTCCACGGCTGCCTCTACCTGCTCAGTGAAACGTGGCATCACTGTAAACACACACACACACACACACACACACACACACACACACACAGAGAGAAAGGACAAACAGCAAGGTCAAAAACACTTAGCAGCATACTAAAAGGAAAAAAAAAAACTGATTAATTTTGCTGGAAACAATTCTGTTTCAACTTAACAAATATGAGTGAGCTGAAGTACAATTCAATCAAGACATTGTGCCTGTAGAAATATGTAATTCAAATTAGATTTGAATTGAATCGACACTTTCCCCTTAATCGAACTTGGAATGCCTGAAACAGAGCTGAGCAGACGCAGAAATTCATGGTGGCTGTGTTGCTGGATTTTAATGACTGCTCAGGGCAACTTTTAATCAGGCTTTACTTGACTGCAAGAACGCAGATGAGTACACTTAATCCAGAGGCACTCTTATATGAATCAATCACAAGACAGGTGGCAGCAAGACCTTAAAGCCACACAAATGCTCTCTGCATTCAAAGGCTATGGGAACCAGAGAACCAGAGACCCTTTGAGGGGTGCTTCCTATGTTTTGTGGATGAAATTTACCCATTTACTTGCAAAGGATACTTAATAACACTAACTGTGGTGTTAGATTGTGTTGCGCATGCTCAGAGTTTTAGTGAGAGTTATAGCTTAAGGAACCAAATGATTTTTTTTTTTTTTTTTAAGCAATAAACCAAACAAAGACAGACAGGCAGTTTAAAACTTTAACTGGATTCGGGTGGTGATTGCAAAAAGCTTTCATGGCTAGAATATGGTTCCTTCCTCTACTGCATTTACTGCTACATTTTGGGCTGAAAGTAAGCTGGGGATACAGTCATACTGGACCATCTGAGACCAAAACCTCATAAAATTTGATTGAGCGATCCACCTGATTCAGCATGATCTATAGCGGTTTGCTCAACCACTTCGTGAAGCCGGCCTACCAGCTACACACCACCTCTCAGCCATAAAGTAATGATACCTCCCCATAGGTGCTGAACACATCTACATTAATACTCATTCACAATTTAAGACTGCACTAGGGAGTACAGTTACAGGACCGTGAGGAAGAGATTGAATGGAAAGATGTTAGGAAAAAAAATGAATATTTGGGTTTGGAAATTAGCATGAGAAAAAGGTTTTCGGTAAGCCTTAAAGCCACACAAATGGTTTATGGGTATGAGGTCTAAGGGTAGGGACACACCAAACCGACGCCAAAGAACTAGTGCCGATGAAAGCAGACTGTGTTGTCGCCTTGTGTCGTCTACATCAGGGGAAAAACAAATCTGTGCTTGAACACACCGAAAGGACTACAGGTGACTGTCAACTAGCACGCACGTTCTGCGCCTGCATGTAAAGGAGATCTGTCTATTTAAGCAGATATATTCTTCATTCAAAAGGGAAAGCAAAACTAAGACTGCAGGTATACAAACCATAAACAAAGCAGCGCTTGCTTACCGTTTTGAATATCAATCATGCTGATGACATTCTTTATTCCACTACGCTCATGTTACTATGAAAATATTCACACAGTGGAATGCTCAGGTAAGATGTAAAATTAGAACAGCCTTATGTCTGTGCCATCATGACTACTTTGCTCGCTTTCATAACTTTTCGCTAAACTGAACAGAGTTCTCTCTCACACCAACGGCCCAATGGCAATTTTACGTGTTTAATCGGTCAAAAAAGACCCGACGGTGTCCGACTAGAGCCAATGGTGCAGAACGCACCGAAAAAACGAAGTCGCTGAAAAACGGCCTGAAGTTGCCCGACAGTCGAATGTAGGCTTGGTGTGTTCCTGGCTTTACAGTAATTAAAGCAATCTTTAGTGATATAACATCCTCCTCTTTGCCTGTATGTCTCAGCTATTTGTTTTAGTGCAAAGCTAAACAGAGTACACAAAATGTGACATAGCATTTCCCAAGAGAAATTCCTCAAATGAACGAGAAAATCTTATGCTGTGTCCCAGAGGAATGAACCATCTCTGTGATTTCAGTCTTAAAAAGGTTCCTGAAGGCACCCGAATGCTATTATGTAACTGCACATGAAAGCAATTTTATGTTTAACCACCAGAAAAAAAAAAGAAAAAAAAAAAGTTATCTTCCCAATAAAGCTTACATACAGGTCACAGGCATTGTCTCAAAAGCTAGTGAACTGCCTATCTAGACAGCATTTTTTGGCCACCAGAGGCATGGCCATGTTATACTACCTTGTGAGAAAGGTAGACAAAGTTACTTTTATTTTAAAATCAGCACTCTTGTACAAACACCCTACAAACCTACTCAAGGAAATTCTGGCCCAGATGGCAGCAGCGCTATTTTTGGATGCCTGTGCAGCATTTTCAGATATTAAACAAGAACAATGGATTTTAAATAGAAATTAATCACATGTAGACAAGCACCATCACCAAAAAAAAATATTAAATGGATTGTTCTGACTAAGTTCCGATTGGATGAAGCATGTTTGAAGCAGCTGCTAGATGCTGATAAATCCACATTTATATTATTGCACCAAATAATACAGCAATCGTAAACCTACAATTAGGGATATTTTAGTTGTACTAATTTAGTTGAATTAACTATTAATACATATTGCCTTTTCTATAATTTTATAAAAGAAAAACTCACTTGTGCCCAATAACACGTTTCAAACTGTAAAAACACTAAGGCTAAACTAAATCCAATAATACAAAACAACAGATTACGGTTTATTTTTCTTATATCTAAAAATTTGTTGTAGCTACAGACATTTACTGCAAAACAAAATTATTTCAGATATATAATGTTCTGGTTTATACCTGTATCAGTGAGAAGCTTGGTGGCTTCTAGAACCTTCTCAGTGTAGACCCCAGGTTCATAGTTGTCCATCTCAGATGTGACCACATGGACCACACGGGCAGCTCTACCTCGAATGGCTCCAGCAGTGCGATCAAGCCCGTCGACATCCTTCTCTTGCAGGGCGATGACACACTTGTTAACATCCTCCAGAATGTGATTTTCTAAAGCAAAAAGCAAAAAAAAAAAATTCAGAGAGAAGACAATGTTTAAAATAAATAAGGAGACAGCACTGGAGAATCTATAGAGTGCTAACCACAATGCAAAGCATGAAGACAGGAAATCCTCATCCTTCATGCTGTATTTACATTGTCCCTGATTTAAGAACATTAGCGGGAACCACAAGGGTGGATGAAAAAAAGATTAAACACACACTCAGACAGTTTAGTAATGGGTATCTGGGAAATGCAAATCAACATGGTAAACTTTAATCCGTCCTTGAGTGGAGGTGAAGGCAGTCAGCCTACATCTCAACAAGAACTCTAAAAGGCCAAGACTGATAGCTGGCTAGTGAGTCTTTAACATACACGAAAGAATAGCAATTCCAGAGAGAGTTGACAAGTGCTTTTGCCTGCTCACGAAAACGTAAACTTCTTTAAAAATGGCCACTGAACAGTTCATGATTGGCCTGTGTCATCATTTCCTGATAATAGATGTAGGTGTAAAGGCTTTTCATCTCTTCTGCATGAGGCTATTACAGGTCTGGTACAAACAGACAGGAGTCAAGCAGTCTATCATTCAGAGCAGGTTGAAAACAGTGTAACTGCTAAAAGAAATTAATACTCCTATTCAGCGTAGATGCATTAAATAAATCAAAAGTGACAGAAAGAGACATGCATACTGTAACAAAAGATTTCCATTTCAAATAAATGCTGTTACTTGAACTTTACATTAAAAGAACCATTAAAAATAATAATAATTGTTTCCACAAATTAATTAAGCAGCACAACTGTTTTCAACATTGATCAGCATATTATAATGATTTCTAAAGGATCATGTGACACTGAAGACTGAAAGAGCATATAATGGCATATTAATGGCTACTGCAAATTCAGCTTTGCCATCACAGGAATAAGTTACATTTTAAAATATATAAAAAATAAGTATTTTAAAGGGGTCAAGAACTTTATTTTATGCTTCCTGAGGTGCACTTATAATGTTAATATGATTTTTACATCAAAAAATGGTCAATTTAGAAATAAATGGCTATTTTCTACCCTGATGTTAGCCCTCTGATTTGAATGCTCTGTTTGAAGGGGTGTGTCTGCGGTGAGACTTCAGTGTTAACACCCACTGCTGTGATTGGCTGACATCATTGCACATGAAAATAAGTATCACATGTGGAATCCTCTCAAATACTTTTACTACATTTTTCCTATTACAGCTGTCAAAATTAACAAATTGTGAAAAGTGTTGATTGCATTATATTTAGATCCATTCCCATCACATGGAAGGTTGCAGTGATGAGCATTGACAAGATAGACAGTCTGTTAATCGCATGAATGCAGTAATCTTGTCATTGCAACGCAATTTCTGCACTCTCACAAAATGCTTTCACCATAACTAACAATGCAAACACGATGTAAAAACAGTCAAGAGATTCATTATGTAAGAGTGCCACTGATTATAACGGGAGTTTTGGCAAGTGTCACTTTTGAACAGTAGTGAAGTTTGGGGCTTGTAGCATTAAAGCTCTAGGAGAAGTAGCAGTCACGAAATTGTTCAAGTAGAATATCAATATGTTGGCTTTCCCAAGCCAACATAATAATCACATTAGAGAATCGCAAATTGTTTTTCCATCCACAAAATATAAGACTCCTTAAAATGATCATTAATACTCTTGTTATACCATTTAAAGTACTGAAAGTAAAAATACCATTTAAAGTACTTTTTTGACATTAAATTTATCTGATGAGCATAAGCGGAGTGGAATTTAAGTGATCAGCATGATTGATATTTGAAACGGTAAGCATGCGCTGCATTGTGTGTGTATCTGGAGTCTGAAGAGCCGGTTTCCCCTTTTGAATGACGAATAGCCTATTAGACGAATTTACATGAAGAAATAGGCAGTTGTCTCCTTTACAGTAAAAGTCGGTGTGTTCAAATGCAGCTTTTGTTCTTTCATCAGCGCTAGTTCTTTGGCGTCTGTTTGGTGTGTGATATTTTTCCATACCCGTTCATATTTCGGCGCTCTAACTCAGTGAAACTTTCACACAATCTCATTTAATTACGTCACAGAAAATGATGTGATAGGCTACTGGTCACAGAACACGCAAACAACATTCAAATTTTACAGTCTTAACGTGTGAATTTGTATGGTCGCCACTGGTGACCTCAGCAAAAATATCACTCACAAACTAATATTTTTAGTCGCAAATGCAACCGTTTTAAGCGCATTCTGGAGCCCTGTTACATTAAAATATCTTTGTTTCTTGATGAATGGAATGGAATAGATGAAGGGAAGTCTTACGGGTTTGGAACGACATGAGGGTGAGTAAATAACAGAATTTTCATTTTTGGGTGAACAAATCATTTAACACAATGTGTAAGAGCCAAGATCTAGCTGTATACTTTGTAACATTGGCTTACCAGACACGCAGAGGAAGTCGTCAATGGAAGTGATGTCATCCACTGCGTCAGTAAGCACTCGCACCTGTTTCTCCCACTGGTCCTTAAACAAATCCATGTTATCCTGGGCCACCTTGCTGTTAGGCTTGGCAGCCAGGGCCAAGGCTGCATTAATCACCTGCAATTACCATAAACAACCCATTAATCCGCTAAAACGCAAGAGAACCAAAAACACGGCTGCACATATGCAGATTGATTATCTGAGCCCATTCTCCCCCTCCTCCACCATCCAAAACACAGTACAATTGTTTAAGATTATGATCGAGATTAAGCCATGTTTATTTTGATAGAAAGACAGATCAAAGCCTTAGGATGAAGGAAGAGTAATTGAAGCTCGGATTAAAAAGATGTCAAAGCAGTTGAGCAGTTGAGTGAGGGCAGACTGGACGTGCCACAGGGGCATCGATGAAATGCTGCGTACCTGAGGGCACAGTGTTTCCAGCTGGGAAGCTGCCATCCGCACCAACTTCACTCCCTCCTCGTTGTTGGAGATGGAGCATGCAAGGTTAGCTACCTACAACAGAAAATAATGCAGCTTTTTATGACATGATAAATGAACAGCAAATGAAAAAAAAAAGAAAAGAAAAAAAAAGAAAAGTTTTCCCTCCCTCATACAAACAGTTTTAATTTAACACCTGCTGTCAGCTGTTGATCTGATTATTTGATAAAATGGTAAAATAATACAGCTGGAAAAAAGCGCCCCAGAGGATTAAGGCAAAACAAAAGCAAAGCCTGAAATTGAGGTCTGGTCGTCTCCCCACATGGGGAATATATTTCATATAATTCACAAGATGATGGCTGACAGCATCAGGGAGTGGTTCCTGGAGATGATTAAATCACCAGTCTGCCAGGCTGCTGTTACCTCAGGAAAGTGAGAGAGGCAAATATTCCTGACACTTTCAGAAACTCCACAAGCTGCTGAAATCCAGAGTGCTGAGGTAAGCAAACCACTGCCTGTTGCCAGTGTTCATAGTGTAAGTGTTATAGAGTAAATTGTCATTTTGACCCACAAATCTCTCTCCTTTCCAACATTCTTTGCAAACAGATGTTATTTGCAGCCAATTTTTTGAAGCAAGAAATTAGAATTTTAGGGTCCTGCTGCCTAGCTCTGGCTGCGCAAGCACTGGCACAAAGTGAAATAAGCACAGCAAGTTGTCGAGCAGCTTCATTACTTAAGGCGAGAGTTGTTTTAATTAAATGTTACTGAGGAGTTTCACTCATATTTGTTTAGTGGGACTGCTTAGAGTTACTCTACCTTATCGTAATGTGCGAGAATTGGCTGTGCCAGGAATAGGAAATCCAGAACACAAGTGAAGTGTAAATGTGAACAGAGCTCAGCGTAGTCACAGAAAACGCCCCACTGACTACAGGAGTACCACAGTCGCGCTCTCTCTCCCTCCCTCAAGCACCATACTGGGAATCTCTCAAGCAGCAGGGTGCCATTAGCAAATACACTACTCAAGCATTAAAAACATGTATACATGCCAACAGTTTGAACAAGGAGCACTTCAGTATGTGCAATAGCCTTTAGTGGCTAAAATCTCATCCGACTAGACTCCACAGTAGCTGGGGGACGGGGGTCTCCAATGGCCAGGGTAGAATCTGAAGCACACCTTTTGTTAATACAGTCACCATGATATTCACTCAACTTGACATGAAGCATCTGATGGAAATATGTCCTGAGGGCCACTCAACAGCATATCTATTGGCCACTCTGTCAGATTGCAACAAGACATCTGCTGATTTGATCCCCATGAGGAGAAATCCTTGACCATTACCCATGGTGCCTAAGAGCAAAGCAGTTAACACTAGACTTCTCCTGGGGGATTTTTACCTCTGTAATATGCTCATGACACCTTTATTAACTAGTTGGGAACACTTCCATAACACCTGATGTACCGGTTACATTGAGGAATTGAGGTGGCATCTACACTTCTATATTTGTCTGTCTCTTTCCAAAGTTACCATAGTCAGCAGGATCTGATTCGAAAGTTCGAAAGAAAGATCGAAAAAAAGATCGAAAGAAAGAAAGAAAAAGAAAAAGATGTTACAACAAAGGCATTTTAATAGCATCTCTGATTTAAGTCTAACACTAACTAGCTTGACAAGCAAAAATGTCAATCAATAGCTTGCAGCTCTGCATAATTTTAGAGTCAATTCCATTCAAGGACTGATCCTCTTCCTGAGGTTGTTCTTTCTTTCAGCAACATCCTATCAGTGCAGATGGTGTTTCACCCCTCTGTGGTACCGCTGGGTCAATGGAGAGGTGAGTTTGTTCACATACAGTACGCAACAGAGCGGATACACTCGGTGTTGCAAAAACTCAAAACAAAGAATTGAAAAACAACTTTGCTGAGGACTTCTGCAGGTCTCATTTGCAGCTAACCAACAAGCAAAATGAGGATGAGGAACAAAAGTTAATTGTGAGCTGATTCTCATTTCCTGTTCAGGTATATTATGAATCCTATCACACTGATCGGTAGATCTTCCCACACAGATAAACTGGAAATGTGAGCTCTTCTAGATTCAGAGCAACAAAAAAAAGATTTAGGTTCCTGAAGAAATATCAGTCTTTATACATAGAGAGTCTATATAGTTCCATTAGAATGACTCACGTAATGAGTTCAGTGCCTCAACATTGTGACACCGAACTGAAAATGTATATGCATTGCTCTAAATGATATGATAGGCCTTCAAAGTTTTCAACTCAACTCAATGTCTATCATATTCACAGTTTCTCTTCCGTCTTGTTTATGTTTTTGAGGCAATGTAATGATCAAAATGAAATGGTATGAATTACAGAAATGGTATGAATTACAGCTGCACAATTCTGGAAAAATTGAGAATCACAATTTTTTTGTTTCAAATAGAGATCACGATTTTCCCATGATTCTGAACAACTAAAAATATGTAATTTACTAGAGGTTCTGACAAAACAATTGCTGCAGTCTACTTAAAATGTTTATTTAATTAAAATAAATTGCGCATTTATTTAATTGCGCAACACGCCGCGAGCAGCGGAACTTTTATTATGCCACAGTCGCCAGCGCTGCTTCCACTTTTCCGGTCATGAGTATGAGGTAACACAGCTCTGTTTATCATATTAGATACAATTGAGTGTGTTATAACAATACTCTGTGCGTTCGCTCGGTGGCTGCTGTGAGACACTTGTTGCACACTGCAGTAAGCTAGATTGATTTTAGAATATCATATTAAATGCTGGATGGCTTGTGTTGATATTTTTTTAATTAATTAATTAATTAATTATTATTAAAACATTGTATGATGGAGAAAATTCTGTATTACTGTTACTAAAAATAAAGCTGCATCTGATTATGCTATGTTTGCTACTTGACAAAATAGTGTTTTTCTCCGATGGCATGGTAAAGCATGGTATTCGCAAAAAATCAAGAAAATTAGATTTAAACAATAAGACAATGTGTTGAGCTATATAATAATAATAATAATAATTATTATTATTAGTTTTCTGTCAATAAATATATCAAAACAGTTGTTCCCTTGTTTATTAAAGCATGTAAATATTCAAGCGTCTTTGGTGTTTCCATGGTTTCTACAAAATAAAACCGGAAACCGAGGGTAACACGGGTATGACGCAATTGACAGGCGACTCCTCACACGTCCCGGAGCCTTGGTTAAAATTGCAATTTTCTCACGATTTACAAATAGTTGCAAAAATTTGGGATATTGTAAGTACTTAAGTGAACAAAATATATAACACTGGCCTACTGGTTTTTGGATATTTTTACTGCAAAATTCTTACATATTGCACCTTTAATGACAATCAGTGTTTATATTTATCCCAGTTCTTCTGTGATAATTTTAATATTTGTAACTCTGAATAACAGTACTGTGTGGTTGAAAAGACTGTTTGTGAAGATGTTTCATATCTAGATAGCCTAACTGCTTTCTCTTGGGTCAGCGGCAGCACCAACACCGATTTAAATGTTCCGGTGTGATTTTGTCCGGAGATGAAATGGACACGGGTATCACTGTCATTTAGGAATGAGATTGTGTGGGTGTTTGAATCAAGATCGCAATCTTTTAATGATTACTGATTGACAGTGTCAAGTTAAAAACGGTTTTAAAGTACTGCTTTTTCAATTTCATTGCACTCTGTCTAGTTTTTCTGAATACAATAAAACAAACAAAAAAAACGCCGAACTGCCCCTTCAAAATGTAACTGCGTTAGTTTTGCATTGAAGACAAAATAGAACATAAGCATGCAAAAAATTAGTGGTGTGCAGACTGTGCACGAATAGTCGAATATTTGACTATTTGATCTGTAATTATTATTTGAAATATAAAAATACTATTCAAATTTTAATACATTGCTTTGCTGGCTGTAAATGCAGTGAATCCCTGATTAAAGCGTCACAAGAGACGGCTTTAAACTACCTAACGTCTCAAAGCACTTACATTACAATAATACTGAATGTAAAAAACTTAGGAGAGCTTGTATGATTGGATTTACATTTTATTAGGGCTGCCTCGTAATAGTCAACGAGAAGAGGCTTAGTGGACCAAAAAAATTTTAGTCGCAGGTGAAAAAAAAAATCCACAGGAAGTGGCAAAGTCACGCAGTCTGACGGACAGATCATTAACAGCTGGTCTATGTGGTAATTACAGTACATTGGACAGGACACCTATCATTCATACGGCTTATCTGAAACATGCAAGTAGTAGCAACTTTACATGCCCGCACACTTTGTTAACCTGGAAAACGTGGGTGTGCGGAGTATGAAAGCTGAATAGTAGCACGCTTACTGCAATCACTGCGATCACTTGCACAAACTATTTTTGGTCAAACAGATAAGAGTAATACATCTTTTGAATCTGTGAAGAGTCTATTATTTTTGTATGCACTCACAATAACAAAACATTGTGCTTTTGTAAAATAATGAAAGCAAAAAGGGTGTGTTTTCTGCCGTCTCTCTCTTGAACTTGTGCGCCAAAAAAAAGGAAAAGACCCGAAACTGTCAGCGGAGTACGTTTTCTCACCCGAGCATGTGGATATTATTGTTTTTCTCAACATGGACATTATGAAACAATATAAACACGATAATCATATGCTAACTCTCGAGTGTATATGCACATCCTGTACGATAATTGGCGCAGTCTGCTTTATTAGCGTTTTTTTTTTCTTTCCCATTCGCTCTGCTTGAACAAATGCTTTTGTTCTTAATATTTTTTATACATCGTTTAATGTTTTCAACTAAAAGAAAACCTTAAGACATAACATAAGCTTGTTATGTATCTTGCCTAATCGTATGCTTGTTCAGAAATGGTGACAAAAACTTGATGAAAAAACAACAACATCTTTCTCATTAAACATTGAGTAAATAAATAAATTAATTAAATATTTGAATATTTGTTTTTTATGAGCCCAAATATTAGATATAAAATATTTTTGAAAAATGCCCATCCCTAGTAAAAATATTTTGGAGTAAATTAAGTAAATCTATGAAGTTGATTAAACTGCAACACTTGCCCCTCTTTGGTGTTCTCTCTCTGCTTTCTTTCTCCCTGTCGCACATGGTAGTCCCTTAAAATCTCTGTGTTCATTGAGCAGCCAGGAACCTTTGAGAACAAGGCCTTGAGGCAATAAAACTAAGCTGGTTCTATTTTTATCCCTCTTCAGGAATGATGCATTTCACGGTATAAAAAAAAAAAAAAAAAACTGAACAGCCACTGTTTCTGTTTCTGCGACCAAGAGCCAAGTTGCTGTTCTTCCTGCAATTTCAGAAGTTCAAGTGGCTTTCAGATTGAGGGGGGGGATGTGGAGGAAAATAAGTTTACCTAACAAATACATAAAGGTGGAGTACTCTTGTGATGTATGAAGGTTGCCAGGAGGGTCTCCACAACCAGCACTCACTACAACAAAGGACTGTACAAAATAAACTATTTGAATGAATGGTGGTATCGTAGAACGCTATTTTGAGAGAGACAGAGAGAGAGATGAGGCGATATGTAGCTAGCACTTTTTACGCCGACTTCATGCCTTCTGCAGCAGTAAAAAGATCATGAGGGTAGGGAAGTATTGGCTGCAGTTCCTTCCCTGTCGTAGCCATGGATGCTTCATTGTACTTGTAATTAAACTGCAATCCCTACAGCAATAACCACATCCATATTTAAACTCTAAACAGAGTAAGAGAAAAAAAAAATAGCATTACACTATAAATCTCCTGACTTATTTGTGGAATGTGGGCCACATTTGTAAAAGCAGGTTATTATTCACAGAATGAACATTCTGGAATTAGACTTTCAATTGTTAAATGATCACAATCTCGATTCAAACACCAACACAATCTTATTCCTAAATTACAGCAATTCAGCGATGTCTATTAAACCTTTGACAAGTATGATCACAGCAAACATTCAAATCTGTGTTGGTCTTGCTGCTGACTTAGAGAAAGCAGTTATGTATAGGTATGAAACAGCTTCACAGTCTTTTTAACCACAGTATCATTATTTCTGTGTTACAATAATTTGAATTATCACATAAGTACTGGGATAAAGGTTTATAGTTCGGATATAAATGTTTATGTCAGCAACTAAAATAGAGCAAGTCTCCTTTTGAAACTTTATTTGATGGTTCAAATAAATATTATATCAATTCTGTTGTTACACTAGTAGGTGGCGACAAGTGACTGTAAAAAAAATGTATGTCATTGAATAATTTATTCAAGAAT
>RJVU01021200.1:760993-782407 GCA_003731715.1 Anabarilius grahami | reverse complement strand
CTCCTCAAAAACAACAGCAATATAACACACATATACATATATAAACACACAAAATATACAACCTTGCCAGACAGGAAAGAGACGAAGAGATTTAATGTAATTGTTAATTTCGGCTGTGAACTGCCGCAACACGTTGCAGTTATCAATATTCTGACTGTGACGAACCAGAGGAAAAAAAGAAAGGGAGGGGGAGGGTGCGTTGAATCAAACGCCAAAGCACTGTGCAAGTGTGCAAGGCGGAAAGTGAGCGAGCCAGGGAGCGAACCGAAGCACGCATGAGAGAGAGGGAGAGGGAGAGAGAGAGAGAAACTGCACTGATGATCGACGCCAGCCTGCCACCACTCTGTAGCAGTGAGTGGCTGCAACAAAAGCACAGAATAACATCTCAGCTCCTCTCCTCTGCTTTTCCCCTCACTGCATCTCCTTTCCTCGGTGCCGAGAACTCCACACAACACAGCAGAGCCACATGGAACTGGCATCGCAAGTGCAGCCTCTGCCTGCCATCAACAAGTTAGGGATGAAGGACCTTGAGTACTGAAAGAGGAATGCGTGATCTTCAATTAACCAATTGAGCTGACATCATTGCGGTGGAAAAGGAAAGAGGCAGCTAAGGAACGGAGGGATCTGCTCAGCGGTGCTGCTTTGGATGCAAATCATCAACTTCAATTTTAAGGATTCTTGGGAGGCAAATAATGCTCATCTTTTCTTAATCTGGGAATTGAATAGCAGGACTAAAAAAAGGACAGACCCAAAAAAGAGAAAACAGCATCCCAGGACATGGCATTCCTGAATTTGGTTCAACTGGGGGGGCTCAGCACTTCTTTATTTCTGAAGAGCTTGATTCCTTTTGTATTTACCCAAAAGGCTTTTTTCCCTTTGGATTTCTCTTCCATCTGGCTGCTCCAAAAGTCTGCGGAAAAAGACAGTTGAATGCAGCCTCCGATGTACACAAAAGAATGGGTAAGTTAGCCCTTTTATTCACAGAGTCTGGACCTGAATAAGCAATGTAGTGAATAGGAGGGGGGACAGTGGCTGTCAGGGTCTCTAGAAACATCTATATACTTAAAATGCTGCTTTTCTTTCATGTGCTTGTAATATTTAATAAGTGGTTTCCAGCAGAGGGGGAAAAAGCCTTACAAGCCACTTAAAAAATTACTGCAAATTAAATAAATAAATAAAATTAAAATTAAGGCATACTCAGTTGAAAAAAAGAAAAAGATAAAACACATCCTAAGGAATGGAGAGAGAAAAAAAAAAGAAAAAAAAACTAAGGACCAGCAAATAAAATGTTAATATTGCAATACTGCAGTTCAAACATATGGATAAATAATTTCTGCATTAAAATGACTTCAGCATAACTATCAGTGCATTTCATTGAACATTCATTATAAATGTTCTTAAAATTTTTGGATCAACAAGCAGATTGCTTTGAATGTTGAAAAATACAGAGAGAGTGTGAATGATAGTGGGCAAAAAAACATTTCTGTGTACTGCAGAGATTAGATTTCCCTCCCCCTGGTTTATTTTCTTATCTTTAAACCCACCCAGGTTTCCATTCAAGGTGGCCATTGGTGGGACAAGCACCAGCGGCACTTTGTGTGATCAGCATGCTACTGTGCCTCCCTCCTGTGTCATGCACAACCTGCCCCCAGAAATGCCGATGTGAAGACCTGCAGTTTTACTGCGACACGCAGGGGCTCCTGGCGCCCCCAGACGGTGTGGATAAAGGGGCCCTTGGACTTTCGCTCAGACACAACAGCATCAGCGAGCTCAGCTCAGACCAGTTCTTTGGCTTCACCCAGCTCACTTGGCTTCATCTGGACCACAACCAAATAACCACCGTGCATGAGGATGCCTTCCAGGGGCTGTACAAGCTCAAGGACCTTAACCTGAGCTCAAACCGCATCACCAAGCTGCCAAACACAACCTTCATCCACCTCATCAACCTGCAGATCTTAGATCTCTCCTTCAACCAGATGACGGCTCTGGAGCCTGAGCTCTTTCACGGGCTCCGGAAACTCCAGATCCTTCACCTGCGGTCAAACTCCCTGCGCACGACACCCGTGCGGGCCTTCTGGGACTGCCGGAGCCTGGAATACCTTGGCCTGAGCAACAACCGGCTCCGTAGCCTGGCCCGGAACGGCTTTGCCGGGTTAATTAAGCTCCGGGAGCTCCATTTGGAACACAATCACTTGACCAAGATTAACTTGGCACACTTCCCTCGTCTGGTTGCCCTCCAGTTCCTTTATCTGCAGTGGAACAAGATCAACAATTTAACATGCACCATGGAATGGAAATGGACAACTCTGGAGAAACTGGATCTCACTGGGAACGAGATACGTGTACTCACCCCCGACGTGTTTGAGACTTTGCCCAGCCTCAAGATCTTGCTGCTGGATAACAACAAACTGACCAACCTTGATACCCAAACCATGGATATGTGGAAGTCCCTAACTGCAATCGGATTGTCGAGCAACCTTTGGGAATGTACCAAACGAATCTGCAATTTGGCCACTTGGTTGAGCACCTTTAAGGGTCGATGGGAGCATTCTATCCTCTGCCACAGTCCTGAGTACGCACAGGGCGAGGAAATACTGGATGCCGTTTACGGATTCCAACTTTGCCAAAATTTCTCAGCCCCGGTCATACTAACCAGTACAAGCACGGATGCCATGCTCCCTGAGATCACAAGCTCCCTGTTTGGAAATATGCAGACCCCTACGCAAGACTTCTATGCAGAGGATTTTGGGAGCTTTACGATTGTCACTACTACTACCACCACCACCCAACCCCCACGCACTGCCCTTGCTACTACCATGACGGTGGAGGGTGCAGATGTTACCGAGGACTACTCTGCTATGGACAACACAGTGCTGACCCAGAGGGTCATCATTGGCACCATGGCTCTGTTGTTTTCATTCTTTCTCATTATTTTTGTAGTGTACATATCGCGAAAATGCTGCCCTCCCACTCTGAGGCGGATCCGCCATTGCTCAGCCATTCAGAACCGGCGACAGATGAGGACCCAGCAGAGGCAGCCAATGGCGGACCTGGCTACACAGGTGCCCTATAACGAGTATGAGCCCAGTCACGAGGAGGGTGCACTTGTGATCATCAATGGCTATGGGCAGTGCAAATGTCAGCAACTGCCTTACAAAGAGTGTGAAGTATAAACTCTATTTATTCCTGCAGTTTATGGGTTTAAACATTTGTCCATTTCAAAAGATACAGGGTTTGCTTTTGGACATTTTTTGTTCCCTTTTCAGTTTGTATGAAGAAGAAAGTTTCTTTGAAATTGTTAGCTATGGAAATCTATGAAAGCTTGAGATGACTGGGATGAATTTGAAAAAAAGAGGAAATATAGAGAAGTTTATTTTTGTAATACAAATGCAAAGGTTCATATCTAGCTGGGGCAATCAATCTCAGCAGAGGAAGGTTGGATGCGTCACTGCATCACCAGTTTGTGTACTATGTATTCTGCAGCACAGAGGAGATGAGAAATCTATAGCCAAACCGCCTGGAACCCTGTGCTCCAGAAAACAGTTTATAAAATGACATATCTTCTGATAAATGGTGAAATTTTATTACATGGAAAATAGTGTTACATATGCTGAGCAGTGCAAACTTAAAAGGATAAAAAAAAAGACTTTGTGCACGCTAGCAACACTATAGATCTCACTCACATATTCACTTTTGGNCAGGGAAGGTAAAAAAAAAAAAAAAAAAAAAAAGATGAATACAAAGCATAATTTTTAACTCACCTTTTCTAAGTTGAGAACAAAGTACTGTTACAAATTGAGCCACATAATTAAATTTAGATTTGAACAGGGAATTCAACCCACTCATGTTACTTGGCTTCCTCATGTGGCAGAAATGATCGTTTCACTTAGATCGAGTCTTAAATTCAAACTAATGAGAACACTTAACAGCCTTCACATTTCTGCATTTGGTTAAATTCAATAAACTCTGTCCACTTCCTTGAAATCTTAAAGCCTAGCACTTTGTGTGAAAAGGTTAATGTCCAATATGCCTCTACACTGGTTCTAACAAAATGTCCGAACAAGCTCCCTCTATTACGACTTCAGCAGGGATTTACTAGATGTTTAACAGAGGCAATTGCTCAATTATCATTGTGCATTTATTCTTACATATGATTGCTTAAAACACTGACATCCTCACTGTGACAAAACAATGCTGCTTAGATCACTGCATCATTAATTAATGGTAGGGACCATCAAAGAAAACTAGACAAAGCAAACACCAGCGAGAACATCCTAGTGAGAAGGGTAGGAAAAAGAAAGAAGGCATGCAGAGGACACTGACAATTGTCTCCTAAAAATAAATGTGCACGCTTGCCGTTGCACTGTTCGAATGCAGCAAAGAGCATAATCACACCTGACAGCTTCAACATTGAGTCAATTAAGCCCTGGGAAAACTAATTTAATATTCTGTCACCCTAAACCTCTGTCCTGAATGTTTCAGCCTCCTCGGACAGTGCTTGAGAAGGCAGATCTTCTGTCTTCATGGAAACAAGAGAGTTATTACTTCATAGCCTTGCTCCTTTTAGTCCATAAATACAAAAAAAAAAAAACTTTTTTGTCTGTGCAGGATATATCCAGAGGTTCATACCAAGGACACGAAAGAAACAGAGAGAAAAGCTGAAGTAAAGCATAGCGAAGCTCTCAGGAGAGTAGGCAGAAGACGGCAGGAGGCTGGGTCAGGAGACATTTGTATGCAGCACTGAGAGGACAGACATTAGCATCAAACTAAAGAAGCTGCTGCTGCAGTAGCTCTTTGTGTTGTAATCAAGAGTTGGGGGCAGGGATGCACAGGGGGGTAAAGGGAGCACAAACACCAGTTAGCATCTAATTGAAGTCAATGAGCATCTTAGGAACCACTGAGTGAGGCTGAATCAGGGTACAGAAACCATTTCAAGAAAAAAGAACTGCTTGACAAAACAGTGCCTGACAACACCTTGGGCAAGATCTGGAAAGCATTGAATGCCACCCTAGTCGAGCCGCAATTATTTGTCATCAAGCTATATAGCTTAAGAGAAAACGGCTTTAGTCATATCCTGGCAGATGTTTTTGGCATAAAGCTCAAAATCTGAGAAATTGGTATCTATATCAAAGCTATTCTGGTCACCTACCAGAAAAGGAAAAACGGAAAGAAAAAAAGTAACTGTCCAATAGTGAAATTAAGCATGCCAGAAGAGACTGGTTAAAGTTGTCCTCTAGAGGGTGCTGTAAAATACCATGAATGAGAAATGACTGCAAAACTCCAACCCTGCAAGAGACAACTTTACGTTGGTAAGGATAAATAGAAAGGGAATGCAGGACTGTGTAGCTGATCTTTTCTGTACATCCAGAGATGTAGCTGGGAACTTGCATTCCAAAATGCATTTTTCAAAAGCTGTTGGACTAAACAAGGAAAACTACAGCTAACATTTACTAAGCCAAGAACATCCACCAATGGTGTTGTTTTGTTTTGGATTTAGTGAAGTCGACCTTTGCTTTATGCGTTCCTCAAAAACACCTTGCATGTTTAAAGAAAACAGTTTACCTGACATGCACATCAGCACCATCCCCCTCAAAAAAAAGAAAAAAAGAAAAAAAGCCTCATCCTGTTATGATAAGTTTAGGCGTGTGTGGTTGAGGAAGAACGACCTTCTAATGAAATACTGACAAACTGTTTAAACTATCAGCTTATAAGCAAATCACGAAACCACTGAACATGAATCCATTTGCACTCCTGTAAACTGTTTTGTTTTTTTGAGGGGGGTATCTTTCCATACGCTGAAGTCCTGCTGCTCACTCTGGCCAAAACAGCCCCTTTCAAATCACAACCCAAAAACTTCTTTGTGCAAAAATGAATGCTTTTCACCCTCCTCTCCCCAAAACCCCGCTTTTTCCTTTTGTATTGTAATATGTACTATTTCATATCTGTATAGTGGGTAAAGATGTGGCCAACTGAAAAGATCTTTTTTTTTTTTCCTCAAGACGTATATTTTTAAATAAAAAATGTTACAATTTATAAATGTTTTGGTCTAATATGCTCTTTAGGTAAATAATGGTCATACTTGCCTGTAAACACTGTTGGTTCCTTTAAAATATCTTCTACACAAAGGATTGTAGAAACGCTATCATGTATCAAACGTGCTGAATACTGAGATGGCTGAAAGCCTTTTAAGAATGGTGCACTCAGGGTATTTGGTCTGGGCTTCAGGCAAGGTGCCCTTCTGAAGTAAATGGCTTCTGATATCATTAACATTATCATAACCCGGCACTCACCTGCCCTTCTAAACAGAGATGATAACCTGCCTGAATGACTGGTATCAAATGCAACAACACAATGGAGATTCCACTCTAGCCCAGGGCAGAATAATGTTTAAATCAGCTAATAAATGCTATTATAAACACAAAATGATTGACATTGGTTGAAAATGATTATCTAGCCCACTGATTCTTGATTTAAATATGATCTAAATAGTTGTAGGTTAACGGACGTTGGCAGAAAAACAGCTCAAAAGTTTTGCAGGAGAACTACATGTGACAATTACTTCTCTCACATGAAGTGCCGTATATATATATATATCTCTGTCTGGACAGGTTTTTCTTTCTCCATTCCTCTGAGGTTCTTCAGTAAGCAGAGAACGTAAAATGGTGCTGATGCATGACACCACCAGTGGGAAATTACTGAGGTCTCAGACGCTCTATAAATACTCTTCCAAATATAAATTAAATGAAAATGTGAGTTAGTCACTCTGAACCCACATTACTGACTTTCATCCAAAACAGTATTGTGAGAAAACATTTCTGTAAAACCTGAGCATTGGCCACGAAGAGGAAGAATTGTGCCCATACAGAAACTGCAAAACATAAATAAATAGAATTAAGTTTGAAAATATTTTTACAATATATAAAGTATAAAATAAAATAAATAAATACAGTGTAGGTATATTATAAAGACATGAGTGAAACCAGTGATTTTCTCAATAGCACAGCAGCTGCAGCCTCTGTGGAGGATTCAAAAGTGTGAGGGTGGCAGCAAGCATATGCCACAGTAACTATCCGCCTGTGTTATATAGTGTGCACTGCACAAGTACTGCAGGGAAAGCTGGAAGAAAACCAATTTCCAGTGCAGAATGAAGGGAACCAAAAACATAAATAATACCCCGACTGTTACTGTATGCCTAACCTTGGAAATCTAATATATCAGGCACTGTGAATATCAGCTTTTACGTAGCCATTTTAAATGCTTTTTTTTTATATAAATAATACATTCAGCTACTTAAACAACGATATTGGCGTGTCATCCATGATTGCTGCCTCACAGTTTAAAGATTTTATATAGTTTGTTAATCTCAAGATCGTGTAACCTAGACGACAGAATTGTTTTTAATGATTTTACTGCAGGAGTAAGGTAAACAGGAGAAGCGATTGGTCGACTCCCTCCGGGCAGCTGTTGACCACTGGTTCACAGATGCTGTGCCTATAGGCACTTTCTGCAGAGAAAAAGGAAAGTTGTTGGGGAGTGGGGGGAGGCAGAATGGCTGAAGCTGAACATGATTTATAGAGGACAGCATTTCTTGGCCAGACGGAGTCTGTAAGAGAAGAGGCTTTGTGACTACAGAGGCTTCAGATGCAGCGGCTTTCTAAGGCTTTTCACTCACTGCGAAAGGAAGCTATTAACTCCAAAGGTCATTTTTTAATTTGGTTGCAGCCCTGCATGGCAGAGGTCTGTTCCCAACTGAGGAAATGAAAACAGAAGTGAATTAACTTGGGATTTAAGTACACTAAGATGAACATAAGAAAGTGAGAGGATATGGCGCGTCTCAACTTTGCGCTCGAACTGTATGCCGTGTACCCAATTACGAAGGCTCATTTAAACCCTGCTGGAAGTCACTGAACACACACAAATGAAAAGGCAACTCCGAGACCAGATGAAAACGGGCTAATACTTTTAGACGATTTCTTATTGTATCACGACAGTCCCTCCAAACGTTAATTTGCTCCCTCTGTTTTTAAGTCGACAAAAAGGGTCTTATTTTTCTCTCTGCACCATTTCCTTGGAGCTCTGAGCTCTCAGGGACCACAGAGGATGAATGGACATCTCTCTTCAAAACAAGTCTCTCAAAATGAACTATATTAAAGCAAAGGGCCGAAGCTCCATTAGCCACCAAGGGTAGTCATCCCTCATCCATTCCCTGATCAAAGCGGTCAACAAAAAGGAAATGATTGTAAGAGGCGCAATGCGGCTCAATGAACTAGCTAGCGAAAAATAAAAGCATTTTTTCTTTCGATTCAGCTGAAGCGCTTCTGCCCTTGGACTTTATCATGGTATCAAATGCTGTAGTGCTAATTACTAGCTGTGCATGAATAAAGTCAAATTCATAACCTTTATTCGGCAAAGGCAAAAAAAAAAAGAAATGGGCATGAAGTCACATGTACAGGTTTTTGTTTAGCTGATACTGTGTTTTTTACACTGCATATCTAGGCACACTGTTGTGTGATATATTAGTTGGTTCCTTGGTAAAAAAATAAATTAAAATGGAAAAAAATTTAGGAAAACTAAAAGATCTACAAATGTGTGTATTAGCCAACTAATGACTCGTTATATTTACAGCCGTAGTTTATAATATCCATGATGCAATGCATGGCAACAGATGCAGAATCCGCATTTTAATGTACCATTACATATGATTTCTACATTGTTAATAACGATGACCGTTGCTAGATGTGGACATGCAGGATTTAAAATGACAAAACGCTCCATTTATCTCTCACATGGTTGCCAAGGAAACAGTGTTCAGCCAAACTGAATTCGTGTTCATTACCATCTAGGGTGTGAGGAACAAAGACATTCATTATCCTTGTTCTGACCAGAAGTAACTTTATGCAGCCCTATTCATGAGAATGTCTGACACATCTAAGTATCAGAGAGAAGCAATACCAGATATCAAGGTGCATGCAGAGCTAATGCAGTGAGTCAGAGCTAACCCACAGCAGCAGGTTAAGAAAAGGGCCCTAATAACACTGACATAACTGTTCTTTGACTCGTCAATAGAGGTGACCTTCATGCTGCAAAGCTTGGTAACAAAAGCAGTTACACAACTGAATTGAGAAGCATTTTCTTCCTTAAAATACCGCACCATCAGAAATAGTCAACTGAATGGAGCTGAAAACAGCACTCTGATGTGGCACAGAGAAGGCCTGCCACAGCCACCCACACAGACTTCATAATCAAATGTGACGCAAGTGTGCTATAATTACTCTATCTGGATTTCATCATGTTTGCCTATTATTTCTCAGTGCCACAGGTGAAACATCTGCATTGCACTCATCATTGACTCACTGAACACAGTCAAGAGACCATGTGCACAATTTAAGGAAATCCAATTAATGCCTCAAACCTCCTGGAGAGGTGCTCTTGAAAAGCAATCAGATATCGAAGGGATCACATCGAGATCTTGGAGAGAAAAAAACAACCAGATGCTGTGACTATAGCCCATTTCTCCCAGTACCACTCCATGTCTATTCGATCAAAAACAACCCTTCTCAACCAGGCCAGAAGCAAAAAGACAGCCATTACAGCCATACAGCCATACAGCTGTAGTAAAGTTTGTTAATAAGGGAAGTAGGCGGCAGGAACCGGCGAACGTTCAACATAATACTTTAATCATAAAATAAACAAATAACCCCTCGCGGACGACCACCGTATAGAAAACATAATAAAACAACCAAGTCCAGGCCTGGTCCTCTCTCGTCCTTCACTGTCATCACTACTCCCTTTTATACTTCTGGATCACTGCTTGCCACACCGGCCAAACTAGTTTCTTAGTCATCATATATAGATTTTAATAAACAATTCTAAAGCCTGAAGTATACTTCACTTTTTATGCATACGCGAGGGTCAGCGTACAGTCCATATGACGTGAATTTCGGCATCAAAAGAGTATGCGCACCACTGGATTTTTGTAACCACGTGTACTCTGTTCACACAGGTCGCACATGGGCATTTATTTTTTTGCAGTAATTAGTTTATCTACAAGATGGCAACCGTGCCCTGAGGGGTGTCGATTCATAAGGTAGTCAAAGAAAAACTGCATAAACAGAAAAAAAACTGAATTTTGCCGAAATTACAGATGAAAGCATTTGTGCTCCAAGCGATCCTGGGTGGAGTAACTTTCTGTTGACGTTCGAAGTGTTGTCAAACAAAACAGAGGCTAGCTAGACCCTCCCTCCCCCTCCTCCTGCCCCTCCCCTCCGTGCTTCCTAAAACAGTCATGAACGTGCATTTAAAATGTAAGTAGCTTGCGTATTGACGCTGCTTGTCGGTTATTGGCTGGAGTATGTTTATTGTTTCGTGGTCCAGGCTGCACCAGTTTGTTTTTGTTGCCATTTTCGGAGCTTGTGGCGACTACAGAGACCGCGTTTTTTTTACAGTGTGTTCAGGGGACAGGCAGCTAGCGGATAGTGAGGAGATATTTGCTGTATGTGACAAAAAATTTTTTGGCCTAAAAACGCGTGACATCGCTTAGAGCGCCTTTAAAGGAGTTTTTGATTGTCAATGTTAAATACAAGATGAAAAATGAGCAAACAATTTTAATTGAAACTACAAAAATTATAAAAACACAAAACAAAATAATGCAATTAACATCTAGCATATGAATAACATCAAATAATCATATAGTAAATGGCAAGTTTAAATTAATATACAAGATACTTGAATATTTGGTTTATTTTTGCACTTTAAAATGTTATTTCCATTGACTAAAACTACATGCAATTTTAGAGTAAAAGTGACTTATATTTATGTATGTGAAATGAAATGGACTAAATTTAAAGGTATTTTTGTAAGCACACAAAACAATGTATAAACTAACACTTCAGCTAAAATGAATGAGCCTTGTTAATTTCCCCTTAGATTCAATTGAATAAACTGATAGCACTGCAGTTTATTTAGAAACATGACTTTTTCAACAGTGACGTGTCACTAGAAACAGCTCAGTACATTATGCATACGAGGATGACCTTTTCATTTCATACGCCTACCTGTCACAGGCAAAGAACAACATCTAGAGTGCGGCTGCTAAAAACGTCACAGGTCTTATGAAGACACCTGCAGCGAGCACCAGAGGAGGTGCATTATAGTCATTCCTCAGTATCCCAGAAAAAGGTCTGCAAAACTGGACAACATCTAGTTATCAAGCCTCGGCTCAAGATTGAGGGGCAGAGAATGGGGCATGTCAAGCTTTGCAACGTTCATCTGTCTTCACAGAGCAATCAGTTTTGGCATCCAGTCGCTGTTGGCAAATCGTACAGAGCGGTTAATAAACATGGCATGCTATCCGTCTTCATACTGTCAACATTAGGCTGAAGCCTGCCATGAGGCCGATTCTAAGGTGGGTTATTGAACCTCAAGGGTTTGAATACCAATGCTCTTGTTCATGGCGGGGATCTTTTCTTGTACTTCGCACAGTCTGCTCTGATGATCTATAAAAATAAAAAAGCGGCGTCACCAGGAAAAGGTGACGAGATTTTTGATTTATTAAGAATGTTGAACACAAATTTATGCGACCGTCCATGCGCCCTAATTACCTGGGGAATGATCCTTGGCCACTTTGAATACAAGCCCATAACTCAAACTACCAGAGCATATCTGTGACACTGTGGCACCCTTGCAAGAGTTTTTAGTGTATCTCAGATGACGATGAGAAAAGACAAGAGCATGACTTAATGCTTCAATCATTATTAAATCTTACAGAGAGAAAGTTCTGCTGTGCAAGGTGAAATCTAATTTCTTAAAATGTTCACCTCCTGCCCTTTCAATTTTTAATTCATTAATATTCATGCTATGACTGCTCCTTAGAGACCATTCTGGCCAAAAGAAGGAAGAAAACACTACACTAAAAAGCCTAACATCTCTCCATGGATTAAAGGAACACACCACCAAGACAGAGGTATCTCTAACAATTCATTTATATGAAGAATCCATTTTCCGTGACAATTTTATCCAACGGAACTGATAATTTGTTGACAAAATATAATTTAGCATTCACTAACCAAGCAACAATATTCAGCAGCACAGATACAGCTTTGTGCTAAAAAAAAAAAAACGCTTTAATGATACTGTAAACCTCTGCTAATAATACAGACCTTGGGCTGAACCCAATATAAAATGGTCACCCTTGAAAACGAGTCACACATCACGATAAGTCTGCGATGTGTTCAAGACGCACAAGGACCAGCACAGGCTATTAACTTTTAATATGCCATTTGCAAAACAATCCTACAAAGTCAACAGCTTTAAATGTCTCATAAAACAAGCAGCTTACAAGATTTTTTTATCCGAATGGTGAGAACAACAAGAGCTTGGGCATGTCTCTATATAACACATGAGCTAAATGGACATGTAACGGCTCTCTAAGAAAATGCAATGGTACAGAAGACCGTAAAAGAGCTAGTGTGAGAAGATTCAAGCCAGTGGGACCATTAAAAAAACCATTTCTCCTTGGATCTTGACAATATATCAGGAGGAAATGTGTTTTTCTATATTACCTATGAGGCCAATGATGCCCTTGACAATCACAACAGCAAAGTCCTAAGCTTCTTCTGAGAGTAACCCAGTTTAGAGTCAGATATGCTACATCACCGAAGTGAATGTGGGCAAATGCCATTATCCATGACAGTGATATTTAATAGCCACTACTCTGCCATCATTCTGCCCTTGGAAAAATATAAAATATTTCCATTTTGTGGTGAAAGTGAAGGGAAAGAGCAAGGAAACTTCCTTAACATTGTTTTCCAGCATAAAAAAGGCAGTTATCTAGTTCTAACAAATGCTCACTAGATCAAAACTAAACCGAAAAAGCTACGCTTGCCTTTGAAGGTTGAGCAAGCCATTGATTTTGCTATTCGAATCATTCAAAGGCTTGCTGTCTGTGTGCATTTCATGAACAGCTTAGCTTACATGGCAAGATCTGGTAAAATGAACAATAGAAAAACAAACAAGCATTTGGGTGTATCTTTTCTCTTTTTCTTTTAGCCGCCTCAATGTTCAAACATTAAGAAAAAACCTCACAAATCATAATGGACATTTAAAAAAAAATTTTTTTTTTTAAAAAAAACACGATACATAACATATTAGGTGGCAAAGTACTTACAAAGAAGTCATTAAAAATGAAAAAGACAAGCATTTACGCTTAAAGATAAATCACCCTGGTTCGTGGGGCTTGGCGGATTTTGAAAGAATGTAGCACCATTTGTGTTTGGGTCAAACTAATTGAAATATTTGTTTTGGGGGGTTCAGAGGCAATTAATCTTGGCCTAACCTCATTTATCTGCTAGAAAACAATTTATTTGGCTCCTCTGGATATTTATAAATGCAATTACAAGACATCTCAGGAAGTGTGTAATGCAAATTCCCAGGACCACCTCGCCTAGATTAAAAGGTACAATATGTAATATTTTTGCAGTAAAATATCCAAAAACCACTAGGCTAGTGTTATATATTTTGTCCAGCTGATTACTAACAATATCTCTAATGTTTTCAACTACTTCTAAATCATGAGAAAATTCCCATTCTAAACAGTGACACGGGGCAGTGCAGTCGCCTGTCAATGACGTCAGTTACCCTTTGTTACCGCCTTTACTGACGTAGTAACCACATGACAACAGTGTCGTGGACAAATGCGGAAGAAGTGTCTAGCGTCCAGCAAACCACTAGCTTGCTTCAAGCAGTTCCTTATTTACTTCTTGCACGTTTTATGGTGGATTATGTTACTTATTTATGGAACATAATTACTGTTTACCATCTGCCGCTGGTTCTGACGACAAGGACAGCTCCCGTAAACGTAAGCGTACGGGCCAACCAAACGACCCAAGAACAGTTTGGCATACATGCCAAACGCGGGGCATCGCGTCTCTAGACCTGCGCAAGGACGCGTCTGATCGCGTCTTTGCATTGAATTTGTATGTAATCTACTCGCGCAAATCGTTGAACTTGCGTTTGCTATGTACGCCCACTTATTGTGTTTGAATGTGCACGAGTGTATATATTTGTTGAACAAGTGGTAATCGTTTATATACAATTTAAAATATATCAAATGTTTTTAATAGTTTACATAACTATGTGAAGTGCATATTCTTAGGTCATAATGAAGTTGCAATTCATCATGCTTTATTTTATATATTAAAAATGTGTTTTCTTGAAGACTAAAGTTTATGCAGGTGCAGTGTTATTGCATTTGGTTATTTACTGATTTATTTACACTGCCTTATTTCACCTGACAAGTTAAACAATGTAAATAAATACAGTTAGTCAGTTAGTGTTATACAGAAATATGAATCAATTATTATTGCAAATGATATTGGTAAGTTCAAAATAACATTTATTATTATTGATTTGAACACTTGAAACTGTGCTGTACCACACCATCGAATTGGACAAACATTCTAACATCTATGACTAAAAATTTCGATGTAAACCTTCCATTACTCGGGTCTAATTCAATATAATAAAACTATGACATCAAACACAACATTTATAAAACTTTACCTCATCCGTTAAATCCATGATTTATCTTTCCGTCGGATTGATGGCCGTCAGCGGTTGGGTAGAAGACAACAAATCCCATCATTCCACGCACCTTCTTAGCGTCATCAAACCACGCGATTGTTATTATTTTGGTAGTGCGCCCTCAAGTGGCAGATTTTACGAACTGTAGCTTTAAGTCTAAACGTTGGTCTAAAAATGTAGCCTTAAACGGTGAACCTCAACTGCAGTCTCTAGCAGAGTAGAAAAACCATTTCAAATACTTCTAAACCAACTACATCCTTTGTGCTCAAGGAGCACTCAATGATCCACCCGATTTTTCCAGAAAGAGACAATGCATTAAACGCGCTCGGCTTCCATTTAAAGTAACTCTTTTCGTTCTCTTTCCCAAAGCATGGCTTGCATACATAATTTAGATTTTTACTATCGTTTAAAAGTCCAGATCACAATGCATTTGATGGACTAAAAGAAAACATGTTTTTTTTTTGGGTTTTTTTCAATCTGAAGAGAAAATAAGCAGCTCAAGGTCACACTCACACACACGCAATCACCCTTAAGCAGTAGACAGTCATTTAATCTTTATACGAAATAGGACAAAGGGAACATCCTTCATGAATTTTAATATCTTGGTTTCTTCAACCCATTGTTTGAATTACACTGTTACACTAAAATAAAAATGCTAAATATAAGCTGACTTCAACTTAAATCTAGTTCATTAAAGGTAAAACTGACTTATTAAAAAAAATGAAACATTTTAGAATAGCCAAACTTGTAAATATGTTTGGAATTAGTGGGCCAATTAACTAAGAAAATAACATTTTTTTTATCTGTTGTACATTTAATTATGTTAAGTCTTTCATTGGAATAACAAAAGGAAAAAATTGTGTCTGGTGTGTCCTATGTAGCATGCTGCAAAAACAGAACATCCGTCAACTGAATGCACACCGCTGCATTGGGCACTTGCAATGAGAGCAATCTAATTACGTTGTTACACATCATGCGCATCCTGCATACACTCCATTATACACTATCCTATTCATCACTAAAGTGGAATATGCACAAAAGTTTTCCGAACACTCTCCTTCAATACATTCCTTAACACTTCCCTCTTCTCAGAGTGGAATAATTTCTTGGCAAGGACAGGATCATGGACACATACCAGTGCTGAACCAGGTTGAGATGTGGCCCAGCTCCCAACAAGGGCTCAAACACATTCAGTACATACCATTTCACTGATCACATTCACCTTGCAGCCTAAGCGGCTTGTCTTCTCCTCAACAAGGGGAAAATAAGAGTGATTTGTTCCTTTCAAATGAGGCTTATGATTAACTGTCTGGAAAAGTACATCTGACAAGGAAGGCGACTGCGACAGTGACATGCACTTACTGAGCAAAAGGCAAATTATGGCCAATGTGAATGTACAACAAAATTTGCCAGACGGAAAATCAGTTTATCTACTTGAGAGGAAAACTGGATTAAAAACATTTTGGAGGACACAGTGAGAAAGATATTAGGGTGGCATCGATTACCCAAAACACTGCACATGCAGACACCCATTATCAGTTTAGGCTGTGTGAACATTTGTTATGTCCCTTTCAATTGCCAAATTCACAGCACAGAGAACAAATGGCCAGAAAGCATCATTTGTCAAACTGATCATCCAATCAAATGGCATTTCCCTTCAAAGAAATATAAGCTACTTTCACCCTCCTGACCAAAAGAAGAGTGTGAAATTTAGTCATAGCTCTTTGTATAAGTTTCATCTTCATTTAAGCATTAAAGTACAAAGGATTGTTTTATATAGAGTATAAAGTATTATTATTATCAGTCCCTCCAGAAAAACGCGGATTTTTTTTTGTGATTGTTGCGGGCAAAAATCCTTGATTATGCGGCACGTTTTTAAAAAAAATGCGATGGAATATGCGGGATATTTTTGCAATTTTATGCGATGAAATTGCGGGAACTTGCAAAAACTGCGGTTTGATGGTGATTTCCCCAAACACCCTGTTCTCACTAGGCTACTACCTTAATGTAAAGAGTCATTTCTTATTACTTCCTATGATAAGCAAGCATACTAAATCACAGAATATTTAAGGTCTCATTCTGTTTTATTTCAGACCTTAATTAACGCATGGCTCAAACTTCCGTCTGTGGTCCAACACGCAGTTGCACGGAGTGCAAAACAATTTGCCCCCACTGTCATGTAACACACCGGGAAACTGCTTTGCGCGGTCTTTTGCGCTTATTTTTGTTGGCAAATGAGAATGATTTGCGTGCGTCATCATGGTTTCACCACGAGGTTTGCAGATGATGTTCACGTCGCGTAATTACGTCACTTCATAAGGTTCCCATGGCAATAGGGGGAAATAATGGCGCTTTACTTGTGTGAAGTAAATGCAACATTTTTCAACTTACCGCTAAGATATATGTGACTTTTTTGCAATGAAAATACAGGGATTATGAAATCGTGCTAGCCCCGCATATTTTGCTTGCTGAAATCGGCAATTTATGCGGCGAAAGTGCGGCGTATTTGAAAAAATGCGACCCCTGCATAAATATGCAGACTTTGGCTGATTATGCATTAAATCAGGCGATCGCATAATCGCGTTTTTCTGGAGGGACTGATATATATATATATTTTTTATTTTTTTTATTTACTAGGGATGCAAGAAAATTGAAATTCTAGTAGATACTAATGAGCTATTATTTTGTTATGGTCAATAACCGATAAAAAGGGCGACAATAAAATACTAAACTACAGTCTGAATAAATAATAAACCACTACAATCAGTCACTTTTAAATGTTACAAGTAAATTTGGGAATCACAATATCATCATGTACAGGATAAAGAATGGATATTCATTTTGAGATTTGCTAAATATTACATATAACAGTGTTATTAAAGTAGAGTTTTTAAAGATTAACTGACAGAAAATGTAATCTAAATATAAAAAAAACAAGAACAATTCCCAATATCGACCGATAACCCTTTGTTTGTTCCTATATTTGTTTGTACATTTTCTCTTTTGCACAGTCTAGATATTTTCCAATGAGCAGAAAAAAATCTGTCTAATACAGGCTTTCAGTTAAGTCAGATAGGTTCACCAGTTGTTTAGGTAACCCACCAACTTGACATTTTCGAAAAAACTAATTTTAACATCCCCCAAATCTTAACTTCCCTAGTAGCTAACTGATTAGGTGTTCTGCTTAATAGCTCTTACCATATTGTCTATTTCAAGACAAATGCAATATTGTACTGATCAATCAGCACCTAGGACAGGAACTATCTGCTCTATAATTCACAGTACAAAGCCACTTCCGATTTACACGCCTCTGCCAGGCATGGGTCTGGTCTACTGTAGTACAGCACTGAACAACTAAAGGATGTATCCTTCAATTGAACAGGAGTCGGAGTAAATTAGGGACATCGTGATTCAACTGAGTGAGCATAATCGTTTATTGTGTAAGAGACCAGGATGGGGACATTTTTCCAATCACTGAGGCAGCTGAAAATAACCATCATTCTAAGCTATCACTCCTAGTTCCAGAAGTCTATAGAGCTTATTCAAGTGTTCTCGGTGCCAGAATGAAAAAAGTTACACTGAAAAAGAGGATAGAGAGTAAAGCACCCCTTTATTGTATGTTGTGATACCAGCTCTGCCAGGCTCTATGACTTGAGTAGGAATGAAATGTCAGTGGACATTTCATTATGGGGGGGGTGTTGGGGAGAGATAAAAAAAGAGGTTGTCAAAAGTTCACAGTGTGGACTGCACCTCATCAAAACTGCATTAGAAAAGACAGATTTTTTTCCCCCCCATAGAGCAGAAAATATCTGAGCACTAATCCAGCACAATTTATTACTATCTGCCATTTTTGCTTCAGCACTGCAAAAAGAGACAACACTTTATACTAAGCTTTTTGTTATCGTTAGTTAAAGGGATCATATGATGCTATTTTATAAGTTCATTATTTTGTTTATTGAGTGTAACAGAATAGGTAACATACTTTTATGTCTGTAACACACTGATTGCTACAAAGCCCCTCCTTCAGAAAACTCAGAAAACTCAGAATTCTCTGATTGGCCAGCAGACCCAGGCCACTGTGACTGGCCAAACACCAAACGTGTCGGAAATGTAAAGCCCCTTCCCAGAATCACAAGCTCCAGCTTCCAAGGCTTTAAGCAATTGTAAACACAGTTAACAAATGTTTTTGGCTCTACCATATCAGTTCAGCCCGAGTCACACTCTGAAAACGTGGATGATCAAGCCGATCGATCAGAACCACTTTGCAAGCACAAGTTGAGCAGGACATTTCACAGTGGTAAAAAGTATTTGTATATAGCTGGTACTCTCAGGTTCAGGAAGCTGTCCTCTGTAAGTGGCTGTGCACAAGCAAACTTTTGGGTTGTACTGCTCAGGAACAGCTTTATAAATAAATCTTAACCTCTGTTTGGCCTTCAAAAAACTGATTAAATTAGGAATCAAAGCGGTTTTGCTTTCGCATCCAAACACACAACGTTCCTGCGCCATGACAACAACATTACAATTCACTGAAGCATCACCTTCTTTCTTTGTACCTTTGGGCGGGCATTATGCTAACATTTCACATTGTAACAGATGTTTGAGAAAGTAATATCTGGACTTTGATCGAGGCAATTTAGGCAGGTCTGGATCAGTGTTCTCTGTTAGAATATATCCCTTTGTATGAGACTACGAGCTTTGTAACTTTGCAGATCGTATGCATGCACAAACAGATACATTACACATTAAAGGAAAAGAAAAACATTAAAAAGCATCATATGACCTACATTAGTTAACATTAACTATGAACAATACTTCTGCAGCATTTACTAATCTTTAATTTCAACATTTACTAATACATTAAGCACAAAGTTGTATCTATTAATATTAATGCACAGTGAACAAAAAATGTATAAACAAATGAACAATTGCATTTGTGTTAAAGTCCCCCTGTGGTGAAAATTAAGTATATAATGTTGTTTATATGTCGATGTGATGTTTTTATTATGCTTTAAGACAAACCATGTGCAAATTCATAAGTCAACACCATTGCAGAATATTTTCTCTTTAAAACTGCAGTTTCAAAAACGCGGTGTGAAAACTACTTTGTAACCAATCATGTCAATATGCCGGCGGGCTTTAGCATATCATTAACTATGACTGATCTGAAGCAGGGGAGTCTCAAGAGGTTATCGCGGTATATTTTTCTGTTGATATGAAAAATCGGGTAGATTTAGCAATATGGCAGGTTTATGATGTAGATTACGATGTTATGATGAACTATATGCCTTTCTCCACTGACGTTCTAAGATGTTCAAAGCTTTTCTAAGAATACTTATTTTTAGAAGGCAGCTGTCTGACTTGCGAACAGGAATGGTTTGTGTAACATTAACAACACATTATTAGTTGTTTGATAATGTAGTCAAGCAAAAGGCTAATCGTATTAATTTCCATTATGTGTCCGACGTTGTAAAAAGCGATATCATGGTGAAGCGTTTGCCTCAGTTAGTTGACAGTTAAAATTATTGACTACAGGGGGACTTTACCGTTTATAAAAGATTAATATGCTAAAAATGTTAGCTACTGTCAGTTCATACCTTAAGTTAACAAACCTTATTGTAAAGTGTTAAGTAGGGCCCTATGATTTCCGCAATGCAGAAAACGCAGACGGAATCGCAGAATCCAGTCATAAAAACGGAATTTACTATATAACGTGGAATGTCACGGAATGTCAAATTTTTGATAAATGAATTAAAAGCAGGTCAGTACACTTAAATTAAAATCACGATATAGACTAGTGTCTGTGAATATTAAACCGCAAAAAGACTATTTAAACATGAATCCTGCATGCCTGTGTGCCTCTGAAATTAATGATGTGGAAGCGCAGTTTCAGTTACCTCACACACACTCGCGCGGTGTTTTCGTCCTCTGTCGCCTCACTATATGAACGCATGAATTCATCTCCAGAGCTGCTCTGAAAGTCACTTCATCAGCATTTAAAAGGGCTCTATGTAAGATTTTTACTTTAATAAAGCATAAAAATACCCTAATATGTTTGCAGATATTTAGGAAACATGCTAAGTTCACCTACTTGTTTCTCAGAAAAATTATGCTACAGCCAGATATTCTACTTTGAAATTGTGCGTTCCGTGTTGGAATGTCTGTTTTCGTTTTGGTCTGTGTGAAACCGTGTGCTGCAGTTTATCCAATAGTATTTCGACATCACAGGTTGCCAGTTGGCGGAAAACACCACGTATTGCAACCATGGAAACCAGCAAACAAACTGGGTCAGAGAACAGGCAATAACGTCAGCTGCGCGTTCCCGCTCTCTTCTCTGTCACGGTGAAGTGACACACATCCGCGCGGGCGCCTCCTCTCTCTCTCTCTCGTCTCATTCGCTCCGGTTAAGTAGTGCTTGTATTGCGCATAATTTTAGTCATTCCCGCAGGTCTCGCGCTCACACCGAAAGCGCGCGCACTACTGATCTATATTAGTGAAGCGAACAAGCCACGCTCAGTCTCAAACAGAGACAGAAATCAAACAGACTCACAAGTACCAAAATAAGCGCCTTCCTGCGCTTAAACTGTCAAATACATACAAAAGTATGTCAAAACCAGGAGCACAGGCAATCTTGCCGAGTATACAGATAAACACAGTCAGTTTTGAATCATTAAGTAGCTAAGAAAGTGAACCCATGTTGTGTGTAACAGTATTGGGTCCGTTGAACACCGTTCATAAACTCTTAAAGGGACAGCAGTCCAATATTCCTGCTGCTGTCTGTCATGTTAATCAAAGAACAAAAGACAAAGAAAATCACTTTCTGCTCTTGACTGAATA
>RJVU01021200.1:713316-754216 GCA_003731715.1 Anabarilius grahami | reverse complement strand
GATGCCCGAATGTGCGAATATAAAACCAACTTTACCCAAGTCATGAACTCGGAGGTGCTTTATCATGTTCGACGTGCACACTCCTATGCACGAAACAATCTTGCCGCAAATGTTGCATTTTGGCGAGATTTCGTTCTGTTTAAAAAAAGTGAAGCCACACTTTGAAACGCCGACGCACGCTATCCATGTTCGACTCGCTCGGTTATGCCAACACTTCCGATGGACGCTTCTTCGTTGGTGTTCAGCGGTTTCTTCTTCCAGTCGGCGAACTGTGAATCGAAACTAGGAATCGAAATTTAAACTTTTGAACGATTCCGGGAAAATCGAAAAGCTAGTCCCGGTTCCAATCGATACTCGATACTCGATACCCAAGCCTACTCATGAGGCGTGTGTTGTGCAATCGGTCCTGCTCTGCTTCATACTACAGTAACGTTAATAATCGCATCCATGAACATGATTTCTTCCCGAGTCCTATCCCTATTCTTTTGCACCGTCTGTTGAGGTGGAGACCACATGTCCCAAGATTCTGCTCTCAAACTTGGCGTCATCAAGCGACGCCTTTGTTTTGAATAGGCTTCTAGCGACCTCTAGCGCAGTGGTTCTCAAACCTGTCCTGGGGACACCCCACCACTGCACATTTTGCATGTCACCCTCATCTAACACACCTGATTCAAGTCATCAGCTAATTAGTAGAGACTGCAAGAGTTGAATTGGGTGTGTTAGATGAGGGAGACATGCAAAATATGTAGTGGTGGGGGGTCCCCAGGACAGGTTTGAGAACCACTGCTCTAGCGGACAGAAATGGCTTTAACACCAAGGACAATACTATATATAAACTTAATTAGTTCTAGTTATTGTTAATCATTCTCATTCTATGAAAATAGAGAAGTTCACAGCAAAACTTTAACAATAAATGATAAACAGTGTTAGATTCCCCGACTGTAAAGAACTTCTGCATTTAAAGTGGCAGACAACATGAACAATTATAAACAACTTATAATAAACAATTTTATTGTCTTATGGTGTTATAATTATAATTAAAACACCAATAGACAACTAATTAGTTCATTATAACTAATTTAGTTATAATTATAGTTATCATTAAAACAGCACTGAATAAACTCTTCCATAGCACACAAACGCTGAACTATCTTTTGAACAGACAAAGAAGAATGTTTACTTCTACGCATTATGAAACAAAGCTGTTAAATACATATGCAACAAGGACAAATGACAAGACACAGCAGAGGTCACTTAGCAGAAAGGGGTGAAATGGCACTAAAATAACCTTCAAAACAGGTCTGAGCTGTTGTTTAAATGCTCTACAACACATCTAAGACTTCAAGGGGGCTTAATAGAAACTGTCAGTCATGGAGTGATGCCACAGCTCTGCAGCAGCCGACAGCAGTGGTCTAAGACCCACGAGGATAAGAGCGATGAATGAAAATAATGGAATCATCAGTGGTTTGTGCTCTCTGTCACACACATACCTCTCCCAGCATGTAATGGGCAATGAGACAGACTGCAAAGAGTGGGGCATAAATCCTCTAAGTGCCACGCCTCCGTCGCTCAAACACGCATTTTATCTACTCGTATTTAAATTTTATAAGAGGTCAGACCAGCTCCAGACCTGCCCAGGCGCTAAATCGCACACAGCTACAACATGATTTACTGTAGTATGTGGGAAATGCTTTTGAAAACAAACACACACACACACACACACCCACACACACAAACAAACACACACACACACACACACACACACAAACAAACAAACACACAAACAAACACACAACCATAAAAGGCCAAAAAGACCAAAAATGAGTAGAGGTCAAATGCCATTTGGGTGTCGTAACCTTGATATCCGGAAGGGTTTTAATGTGGGCACCATCTTTAAAACTATTAATAATAAGGTGTGCCGTTTAAAGTCTTTTGGTAAAGTGATCCATTCAGATTATCAAGTCCCTCTCTTTTCCATCATATTTACAGCAGTTAGAGGAAAGTGCTTTTAAAATTTACAGCCAAACACCATGATCACACACACACAAAAAATAAATAAATCTCATGCGACAAACTCTAAAAGCCATTTGACTAGAGGGTATATTGCATGGCTGGATAATAACAGTTTAAAAGCAATGCCCATATGACAGGCTTTCATACCATAATACCAAAGATTTATGTTTTTTCATTAATCATAGTACAATAATATTCTAGTGTAATATTCTAGCTAACTTTTCCCAAATTGGTGGTCAGCATCAGGGAACAACTGCTACTAGGGATGGGTAATTTTTTCCATTTAATCTCAATTTGGTGTGAAATGTATCAAAACGATCTGAAGCAGGGGAGTCTCAAGAGAAGGTTATCCCGGTATATTTTTCTGTTGATATGAAAACTCAGGTAGATTTAGCAATATAGCAGTTGTATGATGTATATTAAGATGTTATGATGAACTATATGCCTTTCTCCACTGACGTTCTTGTTGTTCAAAGCGTTTCTAAGGATACTCATTGTTAGAAGGCAGCTGTCCGACTCACGAACGGGAACATGCTTTGTGTAACATTAGCAACACATTATTAGCCGTTTGATAAGTAGTCAAGCAAAAGGCTAATCATATTAATTACTGTTATGTGTCCGATGTTGTAAAAAGCGATATCATTGTGCAGCATTTACCTCAGTAAGTTGACCGAACGGATCTGAGCTCGCACGTGTGAGTGGAGGTGGGACTAATTAGCATAATTATGTATACTAAATTAAGCAAGGGTTAGATTTACATTCAAGGTATTTTAAGTCATGAAGAACATTTAAATATCTCATCTTGGTGATCAAAGATGAGTTAAGGGATAAAATTAAGGGATAAAATTATTGATTATAATTATTGACTACTAACTGACTGTGTTTACGAGAATACTTGCTGAGACAGGTATTTTTGACATAATTTTGTGTCTATGTCCATCCAAGTGCAAGGTGACAAGAGAAATCAAATTTGTGTGCTCTCTGAATTCTGAAACGTGCCTCTCTCTGTGTGTGCTGCTGTGTTTCTGGAATGGTTTATAATCTATTGAATGTATAAACTGGCAAGACAAAACACGTGCAAATTATAAACTTTTACTCTATGGTGGTTAAACTTGCAATTAACCCGCAAATCACATGCGTACCAAACCATGGGGCCTGGGTCCGTATGGATCACGGATCAACTAGGGTCCGTTTAACCCCTAGCTTTTATATTAGACCCCACTAACTTTCATTGCATGGAGAAAAAAGGCATTTTTCAAAATACTTTCCTCTGCAGAACATGAAAGATGATAAGTCATTCAGGTTTGGAATGACATGAGGTTGAGTAAATGACCACATTTTGGGCGAACTATCCCTTTAAGCGAAAAAATAAAATTGAGTGCAGTAAGCTTCCTCTAAAATGGACAAACTGTCTCAATATTTCTGCAATTAAAATTGCTTGGACAAAAAAGTACCTCATCCATCTCTCTGAAAAGACTGGGATGTGATTTAAAACAGCTAAATGATCAAGGACCAGGTATGCAGGAAACCATCTGACAGCCCATGTGTAACAGATTTGCGTTTTTATGGAGAGCTGTAAATTTAGCAAAAGCCTCAGGGACAGTAAAGTGCTCCCCTGATGCACTGCATGTGGTGAGATTCGCTTTAATTACGCATTCAGATGAGGTTACAATGAAATGCACAGAGTCAATTTTGCTTTTTTGCAATCTGGGGTAGGAAAAAAAAAAACATGTTTTAAAAGTGTCCTGGCTTTTTAAACATTTTTTTAAAGAAGCTGCAGGAACTTTTGACTCCAGCTTAATTAACTTTGGTACATATTTGGGGAAATCCAAAAGCCAACAGGTTAGCAAGGACTCATTAAGGCTTGGCTTTAACAAGCAGGTGTCCCTATACTGAATTTTCAAGAGCAGAAAATTGCTGCAGAAAAGGTCAAATGGTAATGATCTGCACTTACTGTTCAAATGTTATCGCTATTTATGAAAAAGGAAAATTATTCTAGGGTGGTAAGACAAAAATCATTTCAAAAAGCACTGTTAGGTGAAAGAACAAGTAGAGGAAGGATAGAAACAAGGCTCAGTTTGAGTTAAGAGGCTTCTAAAAAACAGAAGGGAGTTGTCATAAAACAAGACTGGATGTCAATCTTCCTGAATGCCCATGGCAAAGAGGAAAACGTGAGTAAGAGAACAGACGGAGAGAGAGGTGTGGGTGTGTGTGGGTCTCCAGTTCCATCTCCCCCTCCATAAGGCCTTGAAGAGTTCGCATCTGTCTTTTCACAGATTCTTCAGATGTTTGCCTTCAAGTTTAAGAATTTAAATGTCAAAAGCTTGACACGTCAAACCTTATTACTGCTATCTCGCCTAGTGAACAATCACCTCTACAACAAGAGTCTAGGGGGGTCTGAAATGTATTATTAATAAAATGCAGCAGAAACACTCAGAACAGACACAGTGTGTGAAGTAGTCGCGAGAGGGTGGAATAATTAAATACGTGCTTGAACCGCAACACTCAAAACCATGAGCTCCTGCTCCGTAAAGTGAAGAGGCTTGTTTGTTTAGCTGTGCTCTGCATTGTTAATCATCCGGATAATCAGTCTGGGTTGGACTTTTAAGTCGAAACCTGATTGACTGGCCAAGTTTGGGTTTACAGCACAGATCAGGGCAGTCTGTTTAAGACCCTGCATAACAATTACACATCTTTTCCCAACTAACAAAGGCTTGATCAATCTCTGTGCTAATCGGCAATTAATTAGTGTCTATTTTTGAATGGCCTGAAAAACGCTTAAGCCATAAACAGGATGCGGCAGTCCATTACAATTCAATGTGTCTTTGGTTTTCTGCCTACATGCACCATTTCTGCTTAACGATAATGAAACCTGTAAAATTCAGGTCACATAACAGTGATTAAAACATTCGTATTCATCATAAGATTACATCAATTATGAATTGAGGTTTGATTATTTTGAAGCGCTGTTCTAAAAATTCATTTTAAATATGTGACTGAGGCAAGAATCATATTAAACAAACATGGGATGAAAAAAAAATTATGCCAATTTAAGCAACTTTAAAGCATTTGCATTCAAGCGCTATAGAGTCAGAAAACTTAATGCATCAAGCATTTAGCTTCGTCAACAAAATGCCCAGAACCTGAGCAGCTGTACACTGCTATTTTATTAAATTTTCATAAACATTCATAACAAGCCGCTGCCTGAGGCTATAACTACAGAACTTGGGTTTCAGATTAACTTTTCAAGACCTCTCATTTAATTTATAGAATATTAAAGTCTGCTTTATGCAGCCGATTTGTGGGAAATGCACGTATGCAATCAAACCTCCTATCTAAAAAGTGAAATTTGTAGAAATTTGATGAGTCTGTAATGAAATGTGCTCCCTGTCTCGAGGGAAAAAAATTGCAACATTGTCTTCAAATCTATTGCGTCAATACATAATTTTGCTTTAATAAATTATTAAGTACAAAGTTTCAGCTGGGAGTTTTATTTTGCGGTTTGAAAAATGTAAAAGGGAGGGTAAAATCTAGCTAAAAAGACCTCCAATTGCAGAGTCTCAGCTGCGACAAAGCGCCCATATGCTGTCTGGCCAATATGTCTTTCTATCAAACTAAGTCACTTCAAACAAGGCAGTTCCTTTATTCCAGGAGAAATCATATGGCTAAAAATTGAATTTAGGACACCAATTTAATCTCTATTATTGAGGGCCTTCTGAGTTCATTTAACGACACAGTCAGAGCACAAATTGGATGTGAGACTAGTTATTCAACTCTAAAAGAAGGGGGGAGGAGCTGCACCTGTCTTACTCAAATCGAAATTTCAGCCTATTGCACCCAATACATTCCTCCATTAAACAGAGGATAAAAGAGTGAGAGATTGAGGGAGAAATATCTTTGCTACCTGATAAGGAAATCCTGAAAGACTAACAAAAAGATGTTAAGAAAATTTTTCCTGCATTCAAATTCCAGAGATGCCCAAATGTTAGCAATATGGCAAAATACTTCACAGAAAGCACCTTGAGATTTAAAAGACTGCATCCACATTTAAATCCATCTTCAAACATTGTATAACCCTTTCTCAGATAAACAAAAAGAGAAAAATTAATGTGGTGTATGGCTGTCCATACACCATAAGATGAACAAAAAAAAAAAAAAAAAAAGATAAGTTAATGTCTTAAAATAATACTACTACTAACTACTACTACTACCACCACTACTACTTCTAATAATAATAATATTTTTATTTGCAAGTATTAATTTCATTCTATACAGCAAGTATGTATTAAATTAATTAAAAGTGACAGACTTTTACATTGGTTACACAAGATTTCCATTACAAATGTTCTTTTGAATTTGGCTGCCTACAAAGGCAACATTGCAGGCACACTCCAGACTCTACATTTTATATTTAGTATGGCGTGGTTAGCTTTGCAACATGCTAAAACTAAAGTCATTTGCTGCCTATGTAAACAATAGCTCACTAGTTTTTTTTTTAGGAGAGCTTATGAAAGGTATTGTCAGGTAAAGTGCCGGCCAAAGCATCCAGAGGCTCCAGGAGGATTTGCTCCAAAAGTAGCCGAGAAGGATGGACATATCATCTCCCTCATCTGTTTCTCCTGTCTGAACGAGTGAGCAGCCAAAGCCTTGTCATGTCAGCTGCGCTTCAGGGCTGAGGAGCAGTGTTTTGTGTGTTGGGGCAGACATGCTGCAAAGGCTTAGTCAAGTAGAAAACCTGTTTTGAAACGTCCTGGACACTGCTTGGATGAATCTGAAGCTAAAATAAACCAGCAGTACAAAAGGATGAGCAAAAAAAAAAAAAACTTTCACAGAAAAGTCTCATGGACGGTGCTTGTGCATTCAAAACGACAGCTCTCTATCATTTATCTGTGTGGGAACATATGGGATGGCTCTATATCATTTATCTGTGCAGGGACATAAAAAAAAATTCTATACATAAGATGGGGTTCCTTTAATAGGCCCGGTCCAATTCTATTAGCATTTCTCATGCAGTCATGGCAACATAGCTAATATGGGAAGACATGGCAAGCTTATTACACAGATAGCTGCATATTAGTGATTACTATCACTGGCTGGAATCAATCTGGTATGATTTTTCCATTCCAGGCATAAGCACTCTTCATGAGGATCACTTGAAATGGCACTGGAAATCGAATGTATAATTTGACTTTTATTGAATGCTTGTGCCTTATCCATGCCAAACCCTTCGCTAGATGTTATCAGACAGCCATTTTCAGGCTCTCACTCCGCAGAGTTAAAAATGGACAGTAATGACAGAGGTGCTCGCTCACGGTCCTGGTCTGGAGTTACACAGAACCAGCAATGAGCCATCTGGAGCGCGTCAGCTCAGGTTGCCGAGAACATTGCCATGTTTCCAGACAGCCGAGGACCTGCTGCTTGCTGACGTTTTGAAAGACTGACATAAATAGTCGCTGACACCTGTGAGACATCGCCTCCCCGAACATCATCTTCAGCGGTTTGTGGCACAACACCACTTCGGCTGCCCACACACCGCTATTAACGTGTGACAGAAAAATTATGTTACCGTGTGCTAGGGGCATAGAACTTATTTGAACTTCGAAAAGGGCCATCAAACATGAAAACTCTTTGCAATACAGATTACGAGCTTTCCCTGGATATTTAGAAAGCAAGAGATTTGTAGTTATTTCCAACAAACAAACAAAAACAAAAATTGACTGGTCTGAAAGAAAAAGGCTACTCAATTTCAAAATGTAGATGGAGAAAGAGGTTGGTTAAAAAAAAAAATAATTCTGCCTTAGAGAGAATGCAGTGGGGGAGAAAAGGATAGAGGGAGACAAGCCGTGATGGTACAAAGCAAGACATCCAATGCGTGTAAGAAATAGGATAAATAAATCAGCCTGAGGTGGATTCTGAGAAATGAGCAAGGGGTTTTAAAGTGGGGAATTAAAGTAAAATTTTGCATGATTGCATGTTTCTTTTTTCAGTTATAGAGCACTCCACACCAGCTTGGCCCAAAAGTGGCCAATTTTCTCTCTGTGTGGGGCAAATACAACCAAATATGTCAAAGAACATACAAATTCTTAATTTACCAACCTGACCACAAGCATATCATATCACCCACCACACTGCATGCCGCAGGGGTGTAAAACGGTTGCTTTCAACCAATATTTCTTTAAACTACTCAAGACTTTCAGCGAAAAAAAAAAACAAATTAATCTGTTACTACAAGACAATAAATGAAGCAGCAAAAAGAAAACAAATAAAATGAAGATCCAAGAAAACAAATAAAACCAATACCGGTGAGCAAACAAAGGGAATTATTTGAAAACAACAGCAGTCAAACAATTCAATGCACAGCAGGGGGGCTTGTGTGTACTGAACCCCTCTCTTCAAAAGCCAGACGGCACAGGACAAATTGTGTTGAGACTGAAGGTCTTTATACAACACAGCCCGGCGAACGTGATGTGTGCACTGTCCCTGAAATAAAACTCCCCTCTCCTTCCCTGCAGGAGAGCGTCTGTCTCTGGTAGCAGGTGGGTACTTGTCGTCATCATTTAGGGATTTGGGACTGCAGAAGGGGGGAAAAAGCAGCAAACGAGAAGGAAAAACAGTATTTGACATGCACCTACATTGCCCATGTACTCAGAGAGCAGATCCTGCAGCGCCTGCCGCACAGAGTTGCATTCAGCCACGATTCGCTCGCGCCGGTCGTCACGCGTGCAGGACGAATCGGCCATGAGGGCGGCGCCACTTATGATGCTCTCCAGACGCTCCTCGAGAGAAGGCCGGAATCTCTCCTCGCTGAAATTCAGCGGGTCCACGATGATCTGCTTCTGCAGGGGGAGAGAAACAGAGTGAATAGTGCATTAATACTGAGAAAGTGCTTAATCTTCCTCAATTGTCTTGCTCCCTCTACTTTTAAAAAACATCTTATGCTCTAAAATACTGGCAATCAGCATTTCTTTGCAAACTGAGAGGAGAAAAAAAAAAAAGTGAGATTTATGCTTTCACATACCAAATGTCCAACTTCACAAGAGTTTGACAGTTAAACGACCGTCATTATTGGCTGTGCGGCCTGAACAGGACTTTGGAATCTATCTCTCTGGACGCTGAGGCACAAGCTGTGATATTCATTGGATGAATCAATAATTCAAAAGATCTGAGATGATGGTCTGGGGCTCCTCATGCAATTTCAGGCCAACGAGTTTTGCTCAATCAGAGGCTACATTAGCTTGCCTGTGCACTTCTATGCCTTTTAAATCAACTCTATGCAACAGACGGCATCTTAAAAGCCATTTGTACCGTCTTCTTGGGCTGAACAGAAAAAAAAGAAAAAAAAAGAAAAAGTGAAACAAATGGGACAAAAATCAAGCTTAACTGCACATTATGTAAGATCACAGACATGTACATCGAGTCAAGTCTTCAACAGAGAGAACCGCTTTGGTAAACACCATAGTTAGTAAAAGCGCATCTTTAAGGCTACTAACCCTAAACAGCAGAGCAACTGGAGTTCAGCCTAGGGCAACAAAATGCAGTTGTGCATATAAATCATTGCTATTTTTCCTTTTTGAGCCAGGATGACATTTTAGATGTCCCTACATGCCCTCTGCTGGGTACATTCACTTGGGGACATCACACTCCCCCTCTCAAAGAATAAACTTGTCAACGTCTGATGCAATTAAAGCGATGACAAGAGTCACTAATGTGCCAGAAAAGGGATAGCTGCCTAGGAAGAAAGAAAGTAAATGGGCAGAACAGCAGCAGGTGGAATCAATCTTCAAAAAAAATGTGACAGTCCCCTTCATCTGATGTCATTTGCACAGTAAAATATTCAACAATTCAGTTGTAAGAATCTGAGTTTATTAGTCTCATCTCATCTGACCTCCTTTGCTTGCGTGTCATGTTGGCATGGCAACAAGCCTCTCTCTCTCTCTCTGACTCACTGCAAAGTTGCTCCAGCTTCAAATTAAGCAGCAAGAAGTGATGTGGAAAAAATTTGCATGTGTGCTGAAGTTTCTGCACGGTCACCAGGAAATTAAAGGCACACATGATCTGAGGTATCGAGCATTCCCCATCTCATGTGTGCACACACTCACGCCCACTTTTTTCCTGCCATTTAAACAGATGGCATCTGGTTGGGCAGAGGACCGCCTCTCCTTTGTGAGGATGTCTAGTCTCCTGAAACAGCTACTACTAAGAATAGAGCAGCCACATCTCCAGCTTGAGCAGTTTTAATATACAGAGGTGTCTGCATGATTAACAGTCAATAACCAAGTCTCACTGGTGCATCAAAACAATACATTGATGAATAGTTTTACATCTTGGCACCAGCTCAAATAGGTGTGCACAAATAGTCGAATATTCGATCTGTAATTACTATTCAAAAATAAAGATACTATTCGAATTTAGCTATGTTGCTTTGCTGGCCGTAAATGCAGTGAATCCATGATAAATCCCGAGCATCCAAACTAAAACTCAGTTATAATTAAATGCACTGGGTGGTACTGTGGAGCTTGTTAAGCTGGATTGTATTTGATCAGAATGTCGTCGTCTGTCTTGCGAAGTTTGGAATTACTCAAAAGTAATTCCATTTAGTAAAATAATTTTCATCTGATCAAATAAATTAATGAAACAGAGTTATAATAATCACCACCACAATGAGTAATCACATGAAATCCAAACACAGGCGACTGAGGAAAGACAACTGTCAATCACTTAGGGCTGAACGATTAATCGAAAAGTAAATCGAAACCGAAATTCACAACCTCTAACCGACATTATTTTCCCATGTCGGTTATTTCGTTTTTTTAATCCTGTTAATACTCCTCCCCAAAAAAACATACTACCGCGTGTGTAGCCACATGACTCTGCCCCGTCCAGTAAGCGGCATTCAATCAACACAGAGGTGAACGCCGGTTCAACACTTGATGGCGCGCAAGCAGTGAGCCTTGCGTCTTCACTAAACTTTGTCAGTTGTATTTGTTTTAAGGTTTGCCAGTTTGGACATTCAAGCGATTTTAGACGATTGGATGTATATTATTTCGAGCTACTGTGCTCGCGCAGCTGCATTGTGGCACGAACACTCATACAAACAGTAGCTGCACAAAACGTGAAGATCACGCGCACAGAGAGGAACGCAGAAACTAGTTGTCAGCACTGTCCTGCGATTTATCACTAAAGTAGTTTAAACTAAAAAATTACTATAGCATATATTTTTCTACTTTTAAAGTAACTATTTACAACCCACAGCTTCACAATTAATAGAGAGACGGTATGACTAATTCACACGCTATCGCTCTCATTACGTACTGGTAATGTGCTAATTTATCTTTATCTGATTTACAATAAGCAGAAATCTGTAAGAAATGTTACGAACCATAGATAAAATAACGGCTGAAAGTGAGCTGTTATGTCAGATCAATCTTTCAATAAGAAAAAATATCCCAACTTTAATAGTCAAGCATATTTACAGTAGCTACAAACCTTGTCAGTGAACTATGAGGGCAAAAAAAATAAAAAAATAAAAAGAAATAATAATAATCGTTCATTAATCATAATCGAGGTAAAATGTTCAATTAATCGAGGTTTTGATTTTAGTCCATAATCGTCCAGCCCTACCATCACTGCATTCACGACTGTAGGTAAGTGCAGCTGTACCACGAGTGGGCCGAGATGATACCTTAACAGATAGCAAAATGTCGAGGGAGATGGGTTTAAGAACAGAAAACAAGTGCTGTTAGAAAATTCGCTTAGCACAGTTTTTTTTCTCTACAACTTATGTCAGCAGATCGCATTCTCACCCAAGCATGTGGATGATATCGTTTTTCTCATCATGAACATGTGAAACAATATAAACATGATAGTCATAAGCCGACTCGAGTGTATATGTACATTCCGTACGTAATTGGCGCAGTCTGCTTTCTTAGCATTTTTTTCCATTCGCTCTGCTTGAGCTTAAATGCTTTTATATATTTTTGTTTACACGTTGTTTAATGTTTCCAACTAAAAGAAAACCTTAAGATATACCGTAAGCTTGTGTATATTGCCTAATTGCAAGCTTGTTCAGAAAATGTGACAAAAACTTGAATGAATATAATAAAAAAAAAATTAAAAATAAAAACTTTTCTCGTTAAACGTCATTTAAATAAACGTATTCGAATATTCCTTTTTTTTTTGGTCCAAATATTCTAATACAATTTTTTTGAAAAAAGCCGATCCCTACGCTTAACGGCTGGCACTTGCCTACACCAGATGTGAGCGTTGTGTCAAAAGCAAATAAAACATTTTATACATTTATAAATTGCTGACGCTGTCTACACTGGATACAGCACACAAATGTGCATTCAGTTTACTCCACATTAGTGGGTAAACGGATCGTTGTTGATCCGTACGGACCAAGCCCCACGGTTCGGCACGCATATGATTCGCGGATCAATTGCAAGTTTGACCGCAATAGAGTGAAAGGTTATCATTTGCACGTGTTGTGTCTTGCTAGTCCACACATTAAATAGATATAAAACCATTCCAGCGCTAGAAGAGGCAAAAGATGATTTAATTCGGTATTGCACGCCACGCTGTTATCAGTGCGCACAGACGCGCATACATATAAGGCTCGCGCGCACACACAGAGAGAGAGGTGCGTTTCAGATAGCTTGCGAATTCCAAATTGATTTCTCTTTCGCGTCCTCAATGCACTTTGATGGACATATACGCATTATGTCAGTCAAAATACCCCTCTCGGCAAGTATTCTTGTAAACACATTCGGTTATGTCTTAATTGAGGTGAGAATTCTGATTTCTGTACACGAAAATTAATACTACAGTTAGACTTTATACTTTATTTGTAACTTTATGTTGTATTTATCTATGCTTGTAATTGGTATACAGTATTTGTTCTTTTTACAGTCTGTTCACTTGCCTTTAATAATGTATTAGTTAGGCTAGTAGTAGTTAAAGTGGGCTAAGTAATAAATGCAAAGTTACCCCCAATTTTTTTTTGCCGCTGATCCGAAAAATTATCCGATCCGTGACTTAACCATGATATGATCTGAACTGTGAGTTTTGTGATCCGTTAAACCACTACTCCACATACATACTCCACACACTTAAGTCTGTCGACAAGAGGACAAACGGAAGAGTAAATGGAAATATAAAAGGAACATTAGTTTTGACGCATCCTATCCTGTCCTGTCATGCGTTCTTTCTCTACTGCTTACCATAACCGTAACCGACTACGTTTACCAAGGTACTCGCAAAGGTGGAGATTTTGAGATAAATGTGTGAATTTGTCTGTTTAGACACAAGGAGAGGTAAAAATAATACATTTTCTTATTTGCACCCTGTCTGAGGCACACAGCTCTGAGCTCTTCGGGTGTGTGTGACGCGCACACAAAACTTCTCACACAGCGCGTGCAAGTTCTCTTTCACTTGAATGCTTATATTGGCAAAGCTTGAAAACGCATGCAAATGATAAACTTTAATGACCATGCAGCGCTAGCCCGACCAGGAAACTAACAGTTGTAATATCACGCAAGGTAAATAAGAGGATGCCATCTAGTGGTGAAGACTAGTTATAAGATTAACGTCAATCAGATATGTCCAATGTTTGCAGAAATAAATACGGAAAAAAATTGATACGTGGCTTTTGAAAATCGATATCGANTTTTAAAAAACTAAAAAAAAAAAAAAACTTTTTTTGCCCAGCCCTAATACATTATTATATATATATATATCGTACAAACTCGATGTACCGCCCAGCCATAGTATACTGTATTGTGTATGTGGATGACCCTGCTCGTCTGCCACCACTGAAGGCCATTTTTTCCCCAGGAAAAGCCCTGTGTGGGTGCATGTAGTTTGGGGGTGGGGGCTTGAAAATATTTCTCTACAAATAAAGACTTTGCAGATCACCCAAACTACCAAATTGACAAGGATGTCAGTATTTTCAGATGACTGTTTTAGTTTTAACCAATGCGTTTTTGTTTGTTTGTGCTGGATCCAACAATTATGAGACGGTCTGGAAAAGAATTGTCATCTAGTGATTCAAGGCAATGACTACACAGGGTTAGCTGACATTAAATCATTCAAAATGGCTAAAACAAGACTACAAGAGTTATCACTGGAAATTATTAAAAGAGAAGGTGGTATGGTAATAATAATTCAACTGTGCACTGATCGATCTGCCGAGATGAGCTCTATACAGCATCCCTGGAAAAGCAGCATGCAAGGTCAAGAGTAAAAACTGGGCCAATCACATAGTACAGCACAATCAATATAATGGAGGTCTGAGGGCACCGATAATCCTAGCAGCCGCAGGTACGGATAGAGCTGCAGGCTGTGAGAAATCTCGACGTGCATTGTGCCGAGTATTGATTGGCTAAGAATAAAAAATAAATACATTTAAAAAAAAAAAATCAGGACATTTGCTTCACTTACAATTAACCATGTTACACCGTTAGCCTTAGGTCACCACAAATTCATCATTTTGAAAACTCTTAATTCATTTAAAACAGCTCAAATTTATCGCCTCTCACAGATACTCAATCTGATGAACCACACGCAACTTAATTTTGTTGCCAGCTTTAAATTTTGTCTCACGGTGCATCCTGCAGTCTGGCTTCACATGATTAAATTAACACTTCCTAATGGTTTTGAGCTCAAAAGGAAAAGGACAAGAGAACGGCAAATGACAATAAAGGCCTAATGCTGTGGAATCCAACCCTGGGCATAAAACAAAGATGAAAGATACAGTTGATAAGTCCATCGACAAAAGTGACAAACAATGCATTCTGGGCTCCAGTCAGAGGCAGAAAAAAAAAGGATGTCAGTTCATTGTTGTAGATAATTGCAGTGTGTAAAAGGGAAAAAGGGAACGAATGATGGGTGGAGGGGAGTGAAAGTGCAAGAACAGAGAGAGATTGACTCATGCTACTACACCTACAGCTCTGTAGATGACTAATGAATTCTGCATTAGTCTATCAACATCCAGATGTATTTGCAGTCAAGGAGCAAGATGAAAAAATAAAAAAATCGTTGGTTTCATACTAAGAGAGCGAGGAAGCAGAAAGAGAAAAGAGAGATATATATATACACCGCAGATTCTCANAGCCCCAGACAGAGCAGATTTTGAAGATCAATGCTTTCTTAAGTCCCTGAACTCAGAGAAAACAACCCCAGAGACAGTTTGGAGAAACAAAGGGAGAATAAAAACTCACAAAACACAACAACTCCAATAATTAAAGGCCCCAGAATTGAGGATGAGAATGCACTTTTGCAAAAAATAAATAAAAATGGTGACAGAACAGAGTGGCATGCTTTGATTTGATGTGCTGGTTCTCTCTTTAGCAGGGCGACGCCACTCCTGACTCCATTGTGTGAGAAATCTTTCAACAGCTAGTTGAGGCAGAGGGAATCTGATGAGCAAACCCTCCTGCCACAAGAGACGGAGACAAATACCTGCGGTGACTGATTTTTTGCAAATTTAACAGGAGGATGCTGAGTGCATTGACTTTACACATTATATATCAAGCTGTGTTGCCCAGGCAAATGTATACAAATCATAACAGAATTGTGGATATGAGCTGGACTAATAGACACGCTCTAATTAGGAAAGTTAAAGATGAAATTAAGTGCTGTGCTAATCTCTCATCTCAGAAAGCCTTCTTTCATCATTATTTCATGATGGAAAGCATCCATTTCAAAGCAGCAAATAAAAACAGTATATTCTGCACATCAAGAGAAACAGTTTGTAAACACTCCTCTAGCGGCTTCAAGCTTCATTAGAGGCACCTGCTTCAGTCAACGCAAAAACTACAGATACAAACGAATTGCACTCAGATCAGCAGAGAGTTGTAAGATGTGTTTTTTTGGGGGGGTTTTTTGTCCATCAGCAGGGAAAAACACCCGCTACCAGCCAAAAGCAGATTTTTTTTTTTTTGGTTTGTTTTTTTGTTTTTGTTTTTTGCAATGGTGGGAAATTAACCTACATTTACTTTCACATTTGTGCAATTACATACACTGATCAGGCATAACATTATGGACCACCTTCCTAATATTGTGTTGGTCCCCCTTTTGCTGCCAAAACAGCTCTGACCCGTCGAGGCATGGACTCCGCTAGACCCCTGAAGGTGTGCTGTGGTATCTGGCACCAAGACGTTAACAGTAGATCCTTTAAATCCTGTAAGTTGCGAGGTGAGGCCTCCATGGATCGGACATGTTGGTTCAGCACTTCCCACAGATGCTCGATTGGATTGAGATCTGGGGAAATTGGAGGCCAAGTCAACACCTCAAACTCATTGAAAAGGTGTACATGGTCTGCAACAATGCTTAGGTAGGTGGTATGTGTCAAAGTAACATCCACATGGTTGGCAGGACCCAAAGTTTCCTAGCAAAACATTGACCAAAGCATCACACTGCCTCTACCGGCTTGCCTTCTTCCCATAGTGCATCCTGGTGCCATGTGTTCCCCAGGTAAGCGACGCACACGGCCATCCATGTGATGTAAAAGAAAACGTGATTCCTCAGACCAAGCCACTTTCTTCCATTGCTCCGTGGTCCAGTTCTGATGCTCACATGCCCACTGTTGGCGCTTTCGGCGGTGGACGGGGGTCAGCATGGGCACCCTGACTGGTCTGCGGCTATGCAGCCCCATACACAACAAACTGTGATGCACTGGGTATTCTGACACCTCTCTGTCAGAACCAGCATTAACTTCTTGAGCAATTTGAGCTACAATGGCCCATCAGTTGGATCAGACTACAGGGGCCAGCCTTCGCTCCCAAGTGCATCAATGAGCCTTGGCTGCACATGACCCTGTCGCCGGTTCACCACTGTTCCTTCCTTGAACAGGAACGGTTGTTCCTGGAACGGTTCACCACTTTTCATAGATACTGACCACTGCAGACCGGGAACACCCCACAAGAGCTGCTCTGACCCAGTCATCTAGACATCACAATTTAACCCTTGTCAAACTCGCTCAAATCCTTACGCTTGCCAATTTTTCCTGCTTCTAACACATCAATTTTGAGGACAAAATGTTCACTTGCTGCCTAATATATCCCACCCACTAACAGGTGCCATGATGAAGAGATAATCAGTGTTACTCACTTCACCTGTCAGTGGTCATAATGTTATGCCTGATCGGTGTATATTTTAGTTATAAATTCAAATCGATAAACAAATGCACCTAATTGTTGTAGTGAGCCAACAGTATTGATAATAAAATAAAAAATACAGAAAACAGGGCTCCTGACTACGACCAAAATTGTCGCAAATACCATAATTTTTTGATAATGCATGAGTTAAAATTCCACACCGGTCGCATTGGTGCAAGTGCATAATGTTTAGGGCTGCGTTTCCCAAAAGCATTGTAAGCCCAAGTTGATCGTAGAACAATTGCCACCAATGGTCCCTACGATCAACTTAGGATTACAATGCTTTTGGAAAACACAGGTTGTTTTATTACCTGGCCGACATATGTACTCCGTTAACCATTCAGGTTCGATTCACCCCTCCCTACCTGCACTTTCCCGGCTGTGCGTTCATCAGTTATATACGTGGCGCATACATGATAATACACCAGTGTTGAAGCAAATATGAAGCAGTCTCTTTACGCCTTAGTGATATAATGCATTTTATCGTAACATGCTATCAGTGGTGGACAGTAACAAAGTATTTTTACTTCGTTACTGTACTTGAATACATTTTTCAAGTATCTGTACTTTACTCGAGTATTTTTATTTTGAGCAACTTTTACTTTACTACTTTACAATAGCCTGAATGCCAGCCGAACTTAGCCCCGCCCACAACATTTTGAGGTCGGGGAGTTCGGTCTGGACTCGATCCGTAGAGGAGTAATTATGTCCGAACAGAAACTGTTCGGACCAATCACATTGTCAGGGCGATGATTGACAGATTATCACCAGAAACGTAATCAGTCACGTCATCAAAGAGCGCTTGGGTTGAATTAGTTTACAACAATGATGGCTGTTGTTGAAGAACTGAGATGTGTAGATTCCGCCATCGCGTCCGTTATAGAAGATCGACAGATAGAGAATTATCGGAGAATTTGATCGTATATGCATTTACCTTTAATACTTCTCTCCAAAACTAAGCTCGTGTTGGCTACTCTGTGTATACTTAAATTCTTTTTACAACACCGGCAAAGATTGTTTACGCTCATCTTTTACTAGTTCCAGCATCCAACTATGCGTCGCTCAACACATGTCACTTACTCTGTAGCTCTGATTGGTTGTAGGTCTATCCAATTGAGGTCTTTTCTGGATCGGTTGAAATACGCCCCCATAATCAAAGCCCAACGGGGCAGTATCAGACTCATATTCTGACTAGAATTGAGTATGACCACGTCAGGCTAACTTTACAAAGTATAAAATCTTACTTTTTACTCCACTACATTTCATAAAACATATCGTTACTCGTTATTTTAAAATGACGAAATCGTCACGTTTAGAGAAGCAAAAGCGGTGTCCGATTCGTGCACGAACTGATTCTTTTCATCCTGTAAAATCGGTTCAACGATTCATTCGCGAATTGGACTGATCGTATTGCGACTGTTCTCGAGTCAACAACTCACTGATTCAATGATCCGTTCAGAGCGACTCTCCAGTGAATGAATTTCACTGTCTGACTGAAAATTAGCCGAGAACTGGGGATCCTCTGAGTGCGTGCACGACTGATGGTGAAAAGTCAGCCTGCCTACTAATGTTGAATTTTAGGATGAACTATTGTAACTGAAAATCATATTTAGGTCAGTTGTTTTTTTAACTAAATCTGCTTAAAGAGCAATCTGTTTAAGCCCACTGAAATGCTTTAATGCGGACACGTCCACATCAATGTGTCTACAGATCGCGATCTTGATTCAAACAGATCAAATCACATTTTAAAGGGGATCTATTATGCCCCATTTTACAAGATGTAAAATAAGTCTCTGATGTCCCCAGAGTGTGTTTTATCTCAAAATACCCAACAGATAATTTTTTATAGCATGTTATAATTGCCACTTTTAGTGGTTGAGCAAAAATGCGCCGTTTCATTGTGGGCCCTTTAAATGCAAATGAGCTGCTGTGCTCGGCCTAAGAGGGTGGAGCTTCAAGAGCCCGTTCTCCCGTCAGGATTCAGTCAGGACACACTACAATGTCAGAAACTGCGAATATATGCTGCATGGAGATAGAACAGGTATAGTTTAGTTAAATTATGGTTATAACTTATATTGTCTTCTTGTTTTTATCCACTATATCAGTAGCCTGTTGAACCGTCCGAATGATGGCCAAAACTATACAGATGGGTTTTATGACATTTATTGTACTTCACACAAAAGATGAAGCGTCTGTTTTCACTCTAGAAAATCTCTGTAAGCGCTTAATAAAACAGTGCAAGTGTGCATTAAAATATTATCCATAAACTCTCTCTCTTTCCCTTGAATTATCACCAACATACATAGTTGTAATGAGTGTTTCTGTGTGCTTCACTAACAGTAAACAAATATATACACTGAGTTCCAAATTATTATGCAATTGACATATCAGTAAGATTTCAGTACAATAAACATTCAGATTTTAGTTTTTCTAAGGAAATGTTTGTTTGTTTATTTATCCATGTCTTTTTAGATAACTGGTATCAATCTCAGACAAAATAATTTGCCAGATCTATGGAAACCCTACTTAGAGGTTGTTCCACATTATTAAGCAAGTCACAGTTCTCATGCAATATGGGGAGGAAGAAAGATCTTTCTGAAGATGAAAAGCATGAAATGGTGCAATGTTGTGCAAAAGGCATGAAAACAACTAATATTGTGTGAAACTGAATGGAGATTATCAAATTATCATAAGATTTGTGAGTGATTTAGAGCACAGCAGAACTCGGTCAGATAAAGGCTTATTGATGAAAGTTCCTGTCAAAAAAATTAATTGTATTAAAAGGGCAGCTATAAAAAAAAGCCAGTGTTGAGCAGCAAACAAGTATTTGAAGCTGCTGGTGTCTCTGGAGTCTCAAGAAGCTCTCCATGCAGGCTGGCAGTTGTGCGTAAAGATGCATTTTAGCCACCATTAACCAAACCTCACAAAGAGAAACATTTACAATGGGTTTAAAAATACATTTTCAAACATTTTACAGTTTTATTGCTGTGGTGTTTTTTGCAGCATGGGATAGTGCATAGTACTATGCACTATCCTCCTTTTTATACCATAGCTGAAAATGGCCAGTTATGAACTCCACATATCTTGCAAAAGTCATTTAAATATCCTCCATCTCACTTCCCAATATTCTAGTCCAAATCATCACCTGCCAGCTCCTTGCTGACGTCGAGTCTTGTTGGAACGTGGTGGCCATTCACCAACCATCCAGAAATCCATCCATTTAGACCATCCATTGTAGTACGGCATTCGTCAGTGAATAAAATTATTTAAAAATGAGTCTTCATGTATTTCTACACCCACTGTAAATGTTTCTCTTTGTGAGGTTTGGTTTGGAGTGGCTGAAATGCATCTTTACGCACAACTGCCAGCCTGCACGGAGAGCTTCTTGAGACTCCAGAGACACCAGAAGCTTCAAATACCTGTTTTCTGCTCAACACTAGCTTTTTTTTATAGCTGCCCTTTTAAAACAATTATTTTTTTTGACAGGAACTTTCATTAAGAAGCCTTTATCTGACCGAGTTCTGCTGTGCTCTAAATCACTCACAAATCTTATGATAATTCGATAATCTCCATTCAGTTTCACACAATATTAGTTGTTTTCATGCCTTTTGCACAACATTGCACCATTTCATGCTTTTCCTCTTCAGAAAGATCTTTCTTCCCCATATTGCATGAGAACTGTGACTTGCTTAATAATGTGGAACAACCTCTAAGTAGGGTTTCCATAGATCTGGCAAATTATTTTGTCTGAGATTGATACCAGTTATCTAAAAAGACATGGATAAATAAACAAACAAACATTTTCTAAGAAAAACTAAAATCTGAATGTGTATGTACTGAAATCTTACTGATATGTCACTTGCATAATAATTTGGAACGCAGTGTAAAGAAATGCCTTTTCGGGTGGTGCTTAATAAACTGGTAACTGTACATTTTATATCCGTAAATCAACTCCAATGAACTGTTAGAAAGTGCTTGTATATCCTTGAGTAGCATATTTTTAGCACAGTCTCTGTTTTGTATTGTCCTTTTGTATTGATCTTCGCTCACTAAGCAGTCCGGCGTGAAATGATTCGCGCAGACATAAACTAACAAACATTTTCCTGGAAAAACCAAGTTAATCCACCTCGTTTTCAGCAGCTCAGATTTAGGGAGTAAATGGAAAGAGCTCGGTGGATTAATCCATCCAGCTACAGAACACCTAAAACGCTTGGGAGACATTCTCTACCGTGCAGCAACGGCAGACTCGCTGTGAACGCGCTCAGGGCGGTTCTATGTTAAAACGGCAGTGTCTGTCAACATTCGTGGGCGGGGCCTGTGGCTTTTGTGAAGTCACACTGCCAGGGATCTGGAAACGGCTTGTTCTGAGACACTTGTTATGATTTATGGGGAATAAAAAAAAAAGGAGTGGTTGGATTTTTATCACTATAGGGTGGTTGTGTACACACACTGCCAACACACATTTATGTTAATATTTTATTGCACACTTGCACTGTTCACTGCCAACACACATTTATGTCCAAACACCATGCAAAAGTGAATTTTGCATAATAGGTCCCCTTTAAAACTAACTTGTCGCTTCAAATAACGGTTGTATCGATTACATCGTTACGCCACTAGGAGGCGACAAGTGACTATTAAAATGTATTTGACATTGAATGATTCATTCAAAAGATTCGTTCAAAAACACTGATTCATCCAGTAATTAACCAAGTGAAGTAGTTACGAGTAAGTCATTAAATCATTCATTCTAACCCATTTTATTAAATTAATTAAATATTTTTAAATAGACAGAAGCAATTAATATTTTGTCCTCTAGTAAATAACTATATACAATTTTGTTTAGTTGTCTATTCAGAATCATGGGAGAATCATGATTTCTTTTTGAAACAAACAAAAACAAAAAACAAAACAATCTTAATTCTCATTTTATCCAGAATTGTGCAACTCTAACACAAATAAAAATAACACGCACGTTCATCTTCCCTGCTGCTCTAGCAATTTCTTAAAATGTAATGTATTTAGCCCTATATGTTTCATCTGTTTTTATATTGTTTGTCAACACACATTACATTTTATGTATCTGCATCCACTAATCTTCCTTCCATACTGACTAGTGCTAGCTATGACAATTCATAATCATTCATAATTATTTTGAGCAATAGGATTATATAAAATATATAAAATAAAATTATATAAGTGGCCTATATATAAAATTACAAAATAAACATTCATCAATCAGTACTTTACTTAAGTACATTAAAAATCAAGTACTTTTGTACTTTCACTCAAGTAAAATTGAAAAGGAGCACTAAATACTTTCACTTGAGTAATCTGTACTTTTACTCAAGTACTTGATCTGTGTACTTCGTCCACCACGGCATGCTATACATTATTTTATATCCTTTTGGGTAAAAAAAAAAAAAAACTGTACCAATTCTGAGACCACCATAAACATGGAGATTAGGCTGTAAAAGGAGACAAAGATCTTTTTCCCGCTCAAGATTCACACCTCTAAAGATAGGTGTGGACATTTGTCTTTAAAAGACACTTACACCAGAATATACAGCTCATTTCTTCTTTTGATGAGATGGACACTTAACTATTCCAGCAAAATATGCTTTCAAGTCAACTCCTTTCAAACCTTCTGTGGACGACACGATCTCTGGAAGACACCAACAAACGCTCCAGCTCACGAACACACAGAAGAGTCTCCATACACATGCATTCTTTGCTCAGCACCAAAATTCATTGCAAGTAGTTCTTATCAATCTTTAAATCTGTTTTTAAGCCATTGCTCGAACCATGGCAATAATACTTTTGTTATATGAGATAATATTTTCATAATGTTTTCTTTTAGATTTATGCTTGTTGGAAACAATGTTCAGATTAAAATATTTTGCAAATATCAAGCTTTTAGTCATTGTCAATCTTTACATCAATGCAAAACCAGCATATACAAATTAAGAGAACGATTCATCAACATGCAAGGTAGGAGTGTTGAAATTAATTCTTTCTACAATGCATCGCGATGTGGATGTGAACAATTCTGCGTCAATGCAGTAAGAGACCATAATTGATTATAGCTTACTGACGTTTCTCTGACGTCATTCGTCGCATACCCGCTTCTCACACTAGCGTAAAATGGTGGAGGGAGGTGAAACAAAAAAATAAAAATAGGTGAGTAATAAAAAAATGCACCCTCTAATTGTAACATTTACAGCATGGGAACGTGAGAGAGAGTGCGAGCATGCGTGCTCGTCGCTACATAACATTAAGGTTGAACCACTGTAGTCACATGGACTATTTTAACTGTCTTTTGAACCTTTCTGGACCTCAAAAGGAGCAATGACGTTGCTGCCTATGTGTGGTTCAGAAACCCTCGGATTTCATCAAAAATATCTTCATTTGTGTTCCGAAGATGAACAAAGGTCTTACGGATTTGGGACGACATGAGGGTGAGTACTTAATGAGAGAAATTACATTTTTGGGTGAACTAACCCTTTAAGTTTTGTTTGTGTATATTCAGGAAGTTTACTTTCTTGGAGCAGATAAAATAAAAAGTCAGTTCATCTGACTGCTTGATGCATAATATTACTGCACATGACTACATTTTCGTTAATGAATACATGTAATCGAATCATTGACATAATAATCGTAATCGAATTGAATCATGAGACCAGTGACGGTTCACAGCCCTAATGCAAGGTCATTATGATTAATATAAAATAAGGGTGCGACCAAATTGTAAGTCGGTGCGACCAGCTGAAAAAGTTAGTCGCACCAGTGTGACCAGTGGGAAGAATGAGTCTAGAGACCTGAAAAATATGTAAAAAATTATATTTATTTCTATATATAATTTCCATTCTCCAATTTACTTTTTACAATTTTTCAAAGCATTAAAAAAAGGAGGAAAGGAAACCTAACAACAGCTTCAGGAATTATCCTAACCGATGATAGAAAAATATTTCAATTATAGCTTGTTAGGATTTATTGCTTTGTGCATTTGTTCAATTTTACATGCATAGTTATATGGAATTTAATATTGGACCACGCACCAAATCGTATTTTAATTGTGATAACATTAAATGCTTCTCTCTAGGGCTGGACGATTAATCGAAAAGTAATCGAAAACGGAATTCAGAACCTCTAACCGACGTAATTTTCCCATGTCGGTTATTTCATTTTTTTAATCCTGTTAATACTTCTCCCTTAAAAACATACTACCGCGTGTGTAGCCACATGACTCTGCCCCGTCCAGTCAGTGGCATAAAAGCAAAACACGGAGGTGAACGCCGGTTCAACACATATATTTTTCTACTTTTGAAGGAACTATTTACAACCCACAGCTTCAGAATTAATAGAGAGACGATATGACTAATTCACACACGCAATCACTCGTACTGGTACTGTGCTAATTCATCTTTATCTGATTTACAACGAGCAGATATCTGTAAGAAATGTTACGAACATAGATAAAATAACTGGTTTAAAAAAAATAAAAAAAAATTTTTTTGCTCGTGGCAATTTCCTTGCTACGAGCACTTTACTGACATAACTGTGACTTCACACAGCACTTACATACTGTTGTTCTCATGTTGACTTGACTTGATTCTACCATTCTCATTTGTAAGTCGCTTTGGATAAAAGCGTCTGCTAAATGACTAAATGTAAATGTAAATGTAAATGTAACTGGTGACAGTGAGCTGTTGTCAGAGCACTCTTTCAATAGGAAAAAATATCCCACCTTTAATAGTCAATCATATTTACAGTACAAACCTTGTCAGTAAACTATGAGAGCGCAAAAAAAAGAAAAAGAAAAAAAAAGAAAAAAGAAAATAATTGTCCATTAATCGTAATCGAGGTAAAAATGTTCAGTTAATCAAGGTTTTGATTTTAGGCCATAATCGTCCAGCCCTACTCTTAATTAACTAAAAATAATTGTGGTGATATTGGCCCACTGGTTATTTGTCCTAAAAACTTTTGACTATCTGACATTTCCGTTATCTTGCATTGGTAACGAGACTCCACTATATTTACTGCTTGGGGTTACCACATGTCAAGAGCAAAAAAATCCCCCCAATCAGAGCTTTTCTCTTAAAAGGATACGTTTTCTGTCCAGTGATTTACTTAATCTTCCCAAACTGGCAACCATGCGCACATGCTCTCTCTGGGCTGCAACAAAGCGCTGATAATCTGATAACACTGACAAACATGTTAAAGTTTAGCGATGTCCATTGTGAAATTCTGCTCGAACGGAAGTGTCATACAGCCAATTTGTGATCCTTCACGAGGCAGCGTCTGCAATTCGCTGCTACTAAATTTGCAAGTGAACCTTCTCTGTGACAAACTGTAATAAAGCCAAACATGAATCTCTGCCATATTGTTTGTGATCATGGTTGAGGAATAAATGCACTAATGCAACATCTGTAAAAATTTTAATTTGGAATTATTGGAATTAGGAGCCACCGTTTTTTAACTGATTTTCTGTTTGATGAAGCTATCATAGTTGGTTAAATTAAGTCCATGCACCACCTACAGGCCTATTAGGTGAAATCTATTAGGTGAAATGGCCTTAAATTTATGCCTTTTGATAATTATATAATAAAAGTAAATATAATACTATGTAATATGTGCGTGTGTGTGCGTGTTAACTTATCTTTCTCTTTCTCTGGAATATCTGGATATTAATCGTGATTAATAATGATGTTTATAATTTGAGCAAAATCATCATGATAATCAGTTTAACCATTATCATGCAGTCCTAATCGAACAAATAAAAATTGCTGGTAAAATTTTGCATTTAGCAATCATTGTGGCACCCTGTCTATCAAGAACAAACTATCTATTATGACTTATTACAGGTTGCATTTGCTAGACACTAACAAATTCAAAAGAAATGTATGCAGACACCCAGTGCTCAAACACAGCTAGTGCCATTATAACCTACATTTTTTTTTTTCCTTTTATAAGATCTCTATGGCAACATTTCAGTTCATGCATATCATTTGAATTTATTATTTCACTAACTGATTGTTTAAAATGTTGAGAGTGCAACAGACCAAAAACAGTTAGACTAATGGTTCGCATCCTATTCTGGAAGGAAACTCACTGTTCAAAGCGCAAATAAATGAAGGATAGCTAATGATCACTTGCTACCCTTAACCTCAAATTAAATGTAGAGACTCTGATCTGAATTATTTAATACAAGTAACATCAGGACATAAATGCATTGCATAGACAGTCAAACTGGCATGCAATTTCCCTATAAGCTTTTTGGTGCTGACCTGACTCAACCCTGCAAAAAAAGTTCAAACTTGTGAAAGACTCTCTGAGGTCAGTAGCTCAGCTTTGTTTGGACATACAAATATAATCTGATTGAATTGTGGATTACTGTCTCCTCAGCACAGTTCAATCAAACACCGGATTTGTCAACAACTTGCTGCTCTTGCGCTCTTTGTTGATAAAACCGTGTGGAGCAGTTGTAGAGGGTGATGGAACTGCTGTTCGATCCTACTCACAATATGTTCCTCTTCATCACTAGCTACAAAACAACTTTGTGTGCTATCCACACAACAAAGCAAAATCAAACCTTGCATTTTAAGCCAAAAGCTGATCTTTCTGTAGCCAATATGATACTGATTGAGCAATTAAAGGGTTTTAAAAACATTAAAGGGGATCTATTATGCAAAATTCACTTTTGCATGGTATCTGGACATAAATGTGTGTTGGCAGTGTGTGTACACAACCACCCTATAGTAAAAAAAGCCACCCACTCTTTTTTTTAATCCCCATAAATCATAAGCAGTGTCTCCCAAACGACCTGTTTTCAGCCATGGTGCTAATGTGATGTCACATTAGACAGGCCCCGCCCACGACCGGTGACTGACAGTCCTGCATTACCATAGTTTCCGCCCTCAGCGAACCGTACGCTGTCTGCCATTTTCTCCACGCTCGAGCAGCTGCAGCAACATTGTCTGGTAAGTAATTGAGATGTTTTGTTGTTGGATGTAAGAGTGAACATAACAGTCTTCATTTACTGACATCTGAGCTGCTGAACGCAGTGGATTAGTTTTATTTTTGAAGGAAATGCACCACAGATGTAATATCACATACATATTGGGGGGCTAATGCTATTCCATGTATTCTGACTTATTTACACTGTTAAAGAAGTTGGATGCTCATGCTAAACATGGCCAAAGTTTCAAAACATGAGTTGGACGTATGACGGAGTATTCCTGTGGCAAATATACAACTTCAGGTTGTGGACATGTTTTGCTGTTTTTTTTTTTTTTTTTCAGAGTATGGCCCTTTATCACGTAATAAATACGACATCCTTGATGACGTATGGAGCCTTCAAATGCGACCTCCGGAGGACGCAGCCTCCGAAATGAGACGCAGCTCCAGTCACCGAAGGAGTGCATTTTTGTTTGTGAGTGAAAGATTACTTTTTTCAGGTTCCCAAAGAACCCAGCGTTAAGGGAACACTGGATGAAGTTTGTTTTTCCGGGGCAGCAACGGAGCTGTGCACGTATGTTTGTTTGTTCCTGGAATTTTGGTGACGAATGCTTTGTAAACAAGTCCCAGTTCGGCGCTGGATTTGCAGATTGCGGGTGGTGAGTAAAGCTGCATTAGATGTCTGTGTTTTGTTGGCAATCGGCGCACAAGTGCATATAAACAACAAAAGTTTTTGTTCCTTTTTATTTATAATGATGTTGCAGCTTGCAGACGATCTCTACGCAAAAGCTGCGCACGCTCATGACCCTTTTGCTCTGCCCACCGCAGGCACGCCTCCAGGAGCTCTGCTTTTTTCAGAAAGACTCGGTACAGCGCATGTATCTTCTATAAATATGATAAAACTAAAGACTTTTCGGAGATATGAAAGATGCACTACTACTCTATAGGTACTCAAGATTAACATGAGATTGGCAAAAACTGCTTGTGATATCCCCCCTTTAAGCCATGCCTAAAGTCTGCAAAGGACTCCATGTTTCATAACACTTCAATGCAACCTTTTCTGTGAATACTGAATATTTTACTGAATATCTATAACCCATGCCAAGATTTATAGAGCCATCTTCTCATACTCTCACAGAAAAGTGAACAAGCTTCCCTGTTGTTCTGCCCTTTTGCCTTTGAGAAAAGCATGTCGCTGCAGGATACAATATGGAATCTGTCCCAATGCAACGGGCAAAAAAAAAAAAACATTCCCTAAATGACAATGCTTACAGAGCACAATCCCTTCAATTAGAGGGAGGCCAATTCTCAGTTTAGTCTCCACTGACACCACTTATTAGCTGGCTATTTCTGTCTGGATCAGAGAAACTGGCTCAAAAATGTGACATCCAATGGCCCATAGACTTACATCAAAGTTGTTTAGGGCGTAGGCTAGCTCTCCTCCACCTGCAGGCTGGGAGAAGCTGGAGTCCTCGCTGCTGGTAGCCTGGGCTGCATTAGATATGCCGGAGACAGCGTGCTGCAACTGCTTGTAGATGAGGTCCCGGTTGGCCTTGTACGCGGCCACGTCTGGGTGCTGCAGGCAGGCACGTGAAGCCGTGTACAGCATAGGAACGTTCCTCTGAAGGACGCCGCGAGCTGCCGCCATTTGATCTTTGTGATGGACGTCCTTGAGTTCCTGTCATACAAAGAGGGGAAAGGAGGAAAATTTAGGGGTGATGTTACCTTGTCATAATAAGGACATTGAAGCACTCTGATAGAGCAAAGTACAACCCCCCCAAGGGCCCACACAACTCATAATCACATCATGAACGTATAGTCTGGCAAATCTGCAGCATAGAAACGCATGCCATGTTACCACTTCCATTAAGCAGAGACATTGGCCGTTTTGGTCATTTTGTCTACTTTTTAAATTGTCGTTCTATGTAAAAATTAGTCAGACTGACTTTTATTTTTTAGCATTTCATGCCTTAAGTGACACATTAAGACGACATGTCAAATTAAAAATCAATGGCCTGCTCCATTCACACTCTGTCTAGCTGTATGAAAAGGAAATGTATCCTGCGTAAACGCCCTCTAATCTCTAAAGTGTTGTTGTTGTGGGTACTTTGCTCTATCAGAGTGCTTCAATGTCCTTATTATGACCATCTTTGTGGAACTCCTCATTCCACAAAGATGGTAGCAATTTGCACCTTGGAAGTAAGGACACAGCATCTGCTGACTGATTCACAAAATTATAAACTCAGAAGGGTCCAGTGTAGCATGAGAGAGTAAAGCACACTGAATAAATAAAATGAACAGCTCAACTCAACATTCGAACTGAGAAATAATTAGCATTGTCAAGATACTATAATCTCTCTCAAATGGAGAAACAATGTTCATTCTATTAATAAGTGAGCTCACCTGGAAAATTCATCCTGAAATCTATCACTGTTGACTACCGCTGAAACTGATTAACCCAAAAAAAAAAAATCCCAAAGACCCAATTCTCATATCATTTAAATGGATTTTGTCACTCTAGCTGCTCCAACCCAATATTGCTTCCCCCCTCCCAGACTGGTCCCAAGAAGATTGTTTGTGGTTATACTAGGCCTGGGCGATAAAACGGTATCGATATTTAATCGACAGTACGTCTTAATCGATTAACGATAGAAAACAAATTTCAATATAACTCTCAATATAGTTTAACTTAAATGCGTTAAAATGTAAACAGACATGAAGTTCGGTTGCATGAACAACTCAAGCTCGCTCCATCCCTGGATCACAAACAGACGTGCTACGAGTGACACGCAAACAAGTTGTTGTTGAGTTCAGTTGCGCAATCGCCATGTGAAATCAGAACACACAAACACACGAAAATGAGTGCTGTACCTGCCGGCGATGAGGAGATTGTGAATAAAAAATTAAAAAAGACATAGCTTGTCAGTGTGGCAGTTTCATGTTTTCCTTGCATCTTACAGTTGATCTACTTCAAAGTTCGTCTTGAGAGAGCAATTGTCATGACGGGATAAACAGCTGCACAGTGTTTTCAACCACACAGTATCTTTATTTCTGTGTTACAAATATTCAAATTATCACAGAAATACTGAAATAAAACTTTATAGTTCAGATATAAACACTAATGTCTATGTTATCGACCAAAATTGAGCAAATCAGCTTCTGAAAGAAACTTGGCGCTGAAAACGACGCATTTATCGATTACATCGTTTCACCACCAGGTTGCGACGTGTGTTTTTAAAAAAATTTATTTGACGTTGAATCTTCATTCAACAGATTCTTTCAAATACACTGATTCATCCAGTAATGAAACAAGAGTATTTATGAGTGAGTCATTGAATCATACATCCAAACATATTTTAAAAAAATAATTAATTCAAATAAATAAAAAAAAAAATTAAATAGACTGCATCAATTAATATTTTGTCAGAACCTCTAGTAAATTACGTTATTTCGTTTAGTTGTCATTCAGAATCGTGATCTTAGTTTGACAAAACAAAAAAGTTTCTCAGTTTATCCAGAATTTTGCAGCTGTAAGTTTCTTTAACACTTATTTAATCTTCATATAAAATATAAGAAAGATGTATTCACATTTTATTTTTTTATTTAAAATATTTGTTGTTTGCCTTAATTAAAAATGCATTGGTTAAATTCAACCTTTTTTCTACTGTTCTTTTTTTGAAGAAAGTTTATTATAATTTTCTCAATTATCGATACCGAACAATATGAAACATTATATCGTGATACATTTTTTTGCTGTATCGCCCAGCCCTAGGTTATACACATAAAATCATCAACCAGAGCTAGATAGCTCCTCGCTCCACATGTGGGCAGAGGATGTAATGCTATTCAAAGTCAGTACATCCTCAAATAAAATTAGATCTCCTCCGATTATTTGGTGCATTGGGTGCATCGAGTGGCTGCATTTTACCTGCTGCCTCTTGGCCGCCATCAGGTTCAGTTTGTCCACCTCCGGTTTCAAAGCTTTGTACTGGATACCAAGGTCCTGCTCAGTGCCTGCATTACGCACCTTCACCAGGCTCTCCTCCACCTGTGGGTCAAGTATGATAAGCCGTTATATAAAACAAGCCTTAATCTATGGCCTAAAAAATAAAATAAAATAAAATAAAATAAAATGTAATGAGAGACATTAAGTGCAACATTTGAAATTCATTCATGTTTATCCTGCAGGCTTTGTATTCGTTAATCATACAACTATTTTAGGGTCCCTTAGGGGACATATGAATATTTACAACTTATTTTCAGATTTCACACCTTTTATCAATAGGGACAACAGGAAGGACTGGAGAAAGGGGGAACTAGATCAGAACACCTCACCAGCTAGAAACATTTTTTAATAAACTATAAACAGACACATTAGGACTGGGGAGAGAAAGAGAGAGGGAGAAAGATAAATATTTCTTTAATTATGGTTTGGATACTTTCCTGTGATATTCTTGTAAAAACTTACAGTAGAACAACTGAAAAGGCATCAATATGAAATTATTATACTGAAAAATTATTAGTGATGTAACCAGTGAGCTAGAAAATGCCACCTACATTTAATTGTAATCATTGCATCTCATTCAACCACAACAGTAAAAGCGAAAGAAAAATGCCAAATAACAATGTCCAAGTCTATCATGATTTTCTTTCATAGTTTCATATTCTAATTAATAAAAGAATTGCTTGAGACAAACCATTAGTACATTAGACAAAATTAGACAAAATAAATATTTCCGGGTCACAAAAGCATACTTGAAAAGCTTCATTTGATCATTCAAGCTGAGCTTCCAGAACAATTCAATGAAGAAAAAAAAGTGAGAAAAACAGTGCCTACTCTTTCGCAAGAAGGCTTCTGCTTCCACTTGCACATACGTCCATCATAAACTTCAAGCGAGAAACACTGGCATAAAAATCTAATTGTAACACTGAAAAAATAATCCACCTGTATCATACATTTCCAATGAAATCTCCGAGAGGGATGTTTTCTCAGCACTGCTAACATGGTGAAATCATTTTGTACACAATCGTGACAAGACCGCTCTACGGTGCATAAAGAACTGCACAGTGTGATTCAATAGCATGTTGCTTGCAGAAACAGAAAGTGAACGTAATCTAGTTTGTACCAACAATCTATAGACAAAATTCAAACAAATCTAATATAAAACCAAGAGGTATGTGAAACAAAGTGAAGGCTACGGTAATGCTTGCAACAGACAGGGTTTTTGCAGGGTTTTCTTTTTATGAAGTGTTTATATTCACACACAGTAACTGTTTGCTGCGCATATAATTACTGCTGGAAGAAGTTCAATAAGAGTTGAGCAATAAAGCCTGAGGGCAATAAAAGTACTGAGACCAGTGCCTATATACCTAGGGGTATATAGGACAAAACTCGGGTGTCTTTGTGTATGCTTTACTCAGCCTTCTGGACCAAAGCCAGTTCCCTGGGGCACTACCCTTCGGCTTTAGCTTTTTCTCAGATCCAGAGACTGACGAGGGATAGAGATAATGAAGGGGGTTATAAAAGGAAATCTGAAATCAGTGGTGGACTTAGAGTCTAAGTGCTACAGCAAGATATGAAGGTTCAAAATAACCTTACTATCAGCAGACTCCAATGTAAATGGTAACACCAGTTATATACACAGAACATTTTGGCTAATTTCCAGCTTAAAACTTGCATTCCAACAAGTGTCATGCATTTGAAAAAGACCAGTCTGATACTTTGCCAGAGAGCTTCTGCTGGTTGGCATGATGTGAGCAACTCCAAAATTAAATGGAAATTGCCGGGCACATACTCTGCCGATTTTCACATAACCCCTCCAGGCATGTCTAGAGTGATCAAAACCTTAAAAGAATCGTTCACCCAAAAATGAAAATTTACTCATAATTTACTCTTGACAGACGCCAAAGGTTCTTGCATTTCTCATAAGCGAATGTGACAAGGCAATGAATATGCAACACATGAAAAAGGTTTGAGAGCTACAGCAGAGGGGAAAATGATCAGTAAATATAACAACTTAAGACAAAGCTAGCACATGGGTTGGACCTTGTATTATAGAGTGAGAATCACGGAAATCCATATAGGTCTAGAACTACACTATTGTTCAAAGATTTGGTGTCAGTAAGGCTACATTCACACTGCGAGTCTTAGGGATGAATTCCAATTTACTGCTCAGATCTGATTTTTTTTTTTTTTTGAATAGCTGTTCAAGGATTATGAAAAGATATTTGTGGTAAAACTATTTAAAACTAGCCATTCCATGTAGCGCACCTACCTTTCATTTCCTTCTCAGCGGTGTGCATTCATTCCTCTCTAAAAGCCCAAACTTAATGTCGGAATAAGCTAAATTGGTGATTTTTGTAAAATGCAGTCTAATGTTGCCAAATTGTGGGAAGTGTTTGATAATAAAAGTTATTAAGTGGAGGTAAACACTAAAGAGAAAATATGATGTGCAACAGTATATTAGATACGTGCATTCGGTCTTAAAGTGACAGCAGTTTAATAAATAGTCTAATAAAACACAGCTTAAGCAATTAATGTTAATCAAACAACAAAAGACAGAAAATCACTCACTGCTCTTGACTGAATAACTTTAGCTTTAATAAGCATTCATCTATCAATTTATACAGTGAAAACTATGCCACGTTATTTTAAATTTGATTACTTTATTAGATAACTTTTGTAGGCTATATCTACTTACTTGAAAAGTTTTGTCCATTTGTTTGTATTTTGGCAAAAGATGCCATCGCATCTTTGGTGCTTGGCCCCTTATAACTTCTTATAAATTTATAAAATAAGAATTTTGTTTTTCAAATTATACATTTATAAGTCTTAGCACAATTGTTTTCAAAATGTATAATGTTTAATGTTTTTGAGGTGACCAGTGTTGGTTATGACCAAAAATCTGTATTTTTTAAAGGGGTCATGAACTGAGAGTTTCAAAACTCAAAACTTCCTTGTTATTCCAAAACAGCTTTTATTGAAACCAAAGCCAGAAAACGACAGGATCTGGAAAGTGTGGACTTATGACATCATAGTGCCGTGAAAGACCACCTCTCTAAAAGATATATATAAACTTATATAAAGATATATAAACTTATCTTGGCAGGTTGTAATGAAAAACTGAGTTTCTGTGAGTTTTAATAAACTATACTACAAACTATACTACTACTACGCAATGATAATCTATTTCTGTTATAAATCGGGTTGTCTTGAACACCCAACTTTCTGTTTGTATATGATAACTCTCAGAGCAGCTCTGGAGATTAAGTTTATGTGTTAATGTCCTCATATAGTGAGACGGCAGACGCTGAAAACACCATGAGGGCCATGCATGCTTCAGTATGTGCGTAGTAGACAAAACTGCTGCGCTCATTCACAAACACACCGAACATGCAGATTTTTCTGAGCTTTGATATTCACAGACACTAGTCCAGATAACAAATGAATTCATTGTACAGCCCTAATTTAGATTTATTCATCCAAAATTTTGTAAATGCATTCATACAGTGATAAGTACAAGTTCCATTTCTGACTTGATTCCATGATTCCGTCCACGTTTTTCACATCGGAGCTTCGAATTTTAAAAGGACAGCATTTATTTGAAACAGAAATCTATTATATTGAACAGTAGTGTATATGAGATTGAGAAAAAGATGGTTTTAAATTTTTAGTCAACCAACTTTTCAAGGAGTAAAAACTTGTGCATGTGTCTCACCAGTTTGAGCTGAAGCAGAAGCTGGTATACATCAGCCATGTCCGCCAGTACAAGCAGATGAGTGACAGCAGAAAGAAGGGCACGTGCAGCACGGACCATATTGCCTCTCTTAACTGAAGAACAGGGATCCTCTGCAAACTCTCCTGAGGCCATCTTCATGGAATCTCCTACAGAAAAAGATTCATACAAAGTCTCATTATTAGTTTTAATTTGTTCTTTCATAGCCCTCATGATGCAAGAGCAGCAAGGGCAAAGAAATTATCTTTTGCCAACGTGGAAGACGACATAAAAGATAACAACATCTGAAGATGCAATTACTTCCAAAGCGGCCCTTTGAAATGTTAAAGGCTGAGACCTAATTATTGTCCGTTATTTGATTAAATTCTGCCTCCATTAATTGGCAATGATAATACCGTCCAAGGTCATTAGCGAGAAGACCACGAACACATGACAGCACAACGTACAGATGTTGCTACAGAGGTTCTTTAGTGGCAACCCTGCCACACAAACACAGTAAACAATGGGCATGACAGAGGTAAAACATCAATAGTTTCCTGTAATAAAGAACTAGATGGTGAGCTGTAAAATTTAAACCAGCAATTCAAGTGGTAGATCTGATTCAGGCACCCCATGTTCTGTCATAAGAGCAAAGTAAACCACTACACACAACAACAACTAACAAGATGAAATATAAAGCTAATCACCAGGGCAGTGGGTATTCATGTTCAAGGATAAATGCCAGTGGTTAGGGGGTGACAGGTTAATTGCATTAGGATGTCATTTTGTGAAATGCTAGATGGAGAGTAAAGTCAGAAGCAGTGAAACACTAATGAAAGCAAAGGCTCGATTCAAGCCTGCTCATAGCCAGAGCTCTCTGACACATGCTAGCACACCAAATGAGTTCTTTCAGTGAAGGTCGAGTCCCCGGGATAACACTGACGTCTTATCTGATGTGCCTGCGAAAGGGTGTCATCACTTGCCTTCACAACCCAGTTGGTTCAAGTTGAAACCTTTTCAATGCGACAAAGGAGAGTATATTAACAGCGGCTTAAAATATCGAAAATGAATGAGCGTAGTCATTCGACCACAAACCTCCCATTCGACACAGTATCAGGTTATTTTGTCGAATGTGTTGGCAAATGAAACTGAACACAATCATGCAGATCTCTGCATCCCACTCAAGCAAAGCATAAAAATAAAAAAGCTTGCAATGAAAGCGGTCAAGAGCGCAAGTAATGGCCAAGTTCATAACTTGCCTGAACTGAAATTGACTCAATGAAAAGAGATAAAAATCAATTTGAGGGGGCAGTAAGAGCTATGTGCTCAGGAGGGGGTCTTATTCTTTCCTTTGTTGATGTTTGGAAAAATGTGCAGTGTTCCCTGGTAACAGGAAGCGAGTCTCACAGAATGACAAAATTTTCTGGGTTAATGCGCAAGTGTTGGTTTCCACAAATGCTGAATGGTAGCTCTAAGACCCTGTCTATTTTTTTCTATCACTTAAAAATAGATTTGTCCAACCATAGACCACACAAAAAGCCAGGAGAACTAACTGGGACTGTCATTCCTTCCAGAGGGTGCAATCAATAAGACCATTTTCACAGGCCTGATAGTGATCAGTGCACCCATAATAAATTCACATCTATCACTTCTAAAGTAGCGCTCACAAGAGGACCACAGTGGCTTGAGATGAAATTTTGAAAGCGGACGACTACAGAAGGCACAAAGAGCATCCAGATACCTTGCAGTGTAGGTAGACGGCATTCTCATTCCCAGCATCCTTCGTCCCGTTGAAAGGTGTGAAGCAATCAAAATTGGTTTCTACGGTAAATAAGACACATTCCACCAAGGAGACATGCTAATGTACATGCAGAAAACAACTCTGGAGCTTTTAGGGAGAAAATCGTTGAAGGATTCAGTGGTTTCTAACTTGCATTATGCAATGATTACATTTGCCCGGGTTGCAGAACAGCTGGTAAGCCACATCTGGTTACTGGGATCTCTTTTCAATCTAGGGAAGCTTTAACCCCACTCAATGGTGGCATTATCAGTCGAGCCATGCATGGTCGAGCAAAACTGCATAGCTGACAGTCTCCGGCACCAGCGAGCAACAGTGTCTGGATTCCACAGCCAATGACAGCATACCAAAACAAATGTGACATTCCCCAGCATCACAGCAGTGTGCTGGCCAACGCTTGACAGATTTTACAGCCCTAACTAAGCCAATAAACACTGAGTGCCGAGTCTGAAACTGACAAAGATGTTATTCCAACAAGTGACAAGTGGGTTGAGCCTGCACTCTGCATCTCAGAAGTACAAAATGCCACACTAATTCCAGAAGAAGGGGGCATTCCAAGTTGGGAAGCTCACATCAGCCATTCACTTCGAATGAGAACGTATGGTGATGACTTTATGGTTACAGGTTATTTCTGTCACATGCCAACAGAAGGCAACAGACTTGGCCTGAAGTCTCACACAAGGAAAGCGTTGCCTTCTCCACATCTGACATTACCCTTGACAACTGGCAGACTCCGTGTACATATGCAAGTTGTTTTGAGCTCGTTTTCTCATTTTTGGCAACCGAACATAAATAAAAATATCTTGATGGATCAGCACAGCAAGTCAAGGCAAGCTGTTCACTAATGAATGTGACAATCCCTCCTTAGCACAGAGAGCATAGCTATATACCTAGGATTAGTTAGCAATAAGTGTCAAAAATGCCAGGCAAATTTACTTTGCACTGTAAACTGAAGGCCTCCAATCTCATGCTGGTATGATGAGGCTATCGCATCATATTGAAATGAGTCAAACTAGAGTGCAGCAATGCCCACGTATCAATATCAGCAGGATTTTTAATCAAAAAAAATGCATGGCAAACAAGGCATGAAGAAATGAGGAGTCGTGCAATTTGACAGGGTTAAACCCTTCTATTAACCTGCCTTCTCTATCCTCTTTCCGCAAGAAGACACGGCAGAGATACCAGTGATGTTCTGTAATGAGAACGAACAACATAGGGAATATACTGGACAACAGTCTTGGGGGAAGTACACACTCCACTGCATGATAGCAGCAACTCTGATAGCACAAGCCAAGCCCTCTTAATTCAAAAATCCATCCACACATGCAGATAAGCACAGACAGATAATGAAAACACAAAAATTAAACCACTGATTAAAGCCATTATTTGAATTATAATATTCAACAGTTTCTTGTAATTGTTCCAATGGCTGCAGCCACTTTTGAACTCTTATAATAGCGTCAACACCAAGACTGTTAACACAGATTTCATGAATCGATACTGATTCACAAGCTCGTAATGTGATATAAATTTTTATCTGATACTGATTTGTTTGAATGTATACAAGACATCACTAGCAGGTTAAATAAAAATATAATTGATAAGTAATAAACTGCAAATATTAAACCTTTTTTTATATATATAGCTGACTATCAAGCTATGGACACTGAATGGCTTTCCTGAGATAAATGTAATGTGTGACATGTTATTTACAAGCTGTTGTATTGACATCTTTACATGGTTGAAACTGATTGAGCGACTACACGAGACAGAATGCATTTCAGTAAGTTGTACTGTTTGTTTCAATATACCTTCTGATGTACATAAGCACATATACTAGTATAACTAGTAGCAATGAGGTTGAGATGATCAGTTCACATGCACTGTAAATTCATTATAAAATAGAATTTGAAAGCTAAAACTTTGGTTCATATCAAAAGTAACACCATAAAGCTTATTGCAATTGTTAGATGGTGAGGCGCTACAAATAACGTTTAGTGAACTTTTCTTCACACAACCAGAAAACAGCATAGAATAAAAGATTGATCTTAAAATTAAAAAATTTATAACGGTTCATCAAACTGATTAATCTATCTTAACCCCAGCCTAGTTCTGGGCGGTATACCGGTTCATATGGTATACCAGTTTCAATTTCGAAACCGATATGTATTTTTCAAAAACCGCCATATTGGTGTGTAGCTGAAACAGCGACATATACACAGGAAGTCAAAGGTCTTCACGACCCTGTCAAAATAAAAGTTCAGTATAACTTGAAATAACAGAAATATACTATTGTACAATCAAGTATACTTTAATTAATAGAGATAATAATAATAAAAATAATAATAAACACCGTTTATTAAAACAAACTCAAAAGGTCTTCATTGAAATGACAGAAATTGCAGAGTAAAAATGTAGCCTACTTATTAATTTAATAAAATTATTTGATTACATTTTAAACTACATTTTTAGCTTTATAAACTGATTTGATTACAAATAATTTTTAATTGTCATTACAATGTTTATATAATATATTCCCTGTACTCCTGACAGTAAAATATGCCAAAATAAAGGTCCAGTGCAAAAAAACGTGACATACCGTGAAACCGCCAGAATCTTAAAAAAAAAAAAAATTTAATAGAGATTTTTGGTCAAACCGCCCAGCACTACCCCAGCCCTAGTTAGCAGCCTTCTCTTTTTTGCATACCTTGCTTACGGACATCCTCCACTGCTGCAGTCAGCTCGTCCTTTAAGAACTGGCTCTCTTTAGCAATCTTCTCCCCTTTATCCAGAAAGTTCTGTGTTGCTGTCTCTACAGAGGCTGCCAGAACATGAGCCTTCTTGGAGCGCCCCTTCTTCTTGTTGGATGGGCCTTTATTGCTGGAGTTCACAAGTGTGGTGACCTGCAAATGATGAAAAAAAATTAAAAACTGATTTTTGGTGATTACTACAACAACTGAAGGTGAAAACTGAAAAAGCAGCCTGACCTGGGTAACCAAGGGCTCAAGCAGTCTTTCCACAGCCAGTGTGCGGATCTCCAGGCTTTTGGGATCCCATTTGAAGTTGATGTTTGCTGTGTTAATGCTCGTCATGTTTCTAAGGAGAAAAAAATGATCAATGGATTAAGAAGGGTGGTGAGACAAATAAGCGGCCTGGGGCTGTGTCTTTTATCAAATCAAATGTCACATGACTGACTCCTGTTTAGTGAACGCATTCACTAACGATGTAAATATTCCACACTGTTAACCAAAACTCATACTCATTCCATCTGAGTAGCTCTGTTGCCCACTCATCTAATTTCCATTCAAACGGTGACCACAGTTGTATTGATCAGCAATCTTGCACTGAAGGACAGGGATAATCAGCCCACCCTGAGGGCTCTGCTGTTGTTGCAGGGGTCTGTCTGCACCAGACAGCCAGACTAAATGGACATTGTTTGCTATATAGGTCAGGGAATGCAGACAAAGTGGGCGAGGTCAGTGTTGCATGACCAATGCATTGAAAATAAAACCTTTGAATTCAAATGTGTCCTATAAAAAGTTAGGACATTCAACTTTGGCCGAAGAAAACTTAATACATAAGTACTTTATAATTAAAAACATTAAAAATGAATAAGAATAATTTCCATATATACAGGCTCAATTTGGTGGAATATATTGTTATTTATTTAAATATTTGTTATTGTTATTGTTATATGTTTTGAGTACCTTTCTGGATCTTGAGAGGTTCGGGGTGATATTGCTGGCAACAGAGGCCTCAACCATTGGATTTCATCAAAAATATCTTAATTTGTGTTCCGAAGATGAACGAAGGTCTTACGGGTGTAGAACGAAATGATGGTGAGTAATAAATGACATTTTTCATTTTTGGGTAAACTAACCCTATAATAGACATGTACGCTTTTGTTGAAGCCATCAGCCAGATTATTTAAACTATAAATAATCATGTTTAGAAACGGGAATCATGGTGAAAAATTGCATTACCCAAGATTCTGGAAAGAAAACTCCAACCAGAGAATCTACGCTCTCAAACTACTTAAATATTTGTATGTATGTGCATATTTCAATAAATGTTAAATATATATATATACAGTACAGTCCAAAAGTTTGGAACCACTAAGATTTTAATGTTTTTAAAGAAGTTTCGTCTGCTCACCAAGGCTACATTTATTTAATTAAAAATACAGTAAAAAACAGTAATATTGTGAAATATTATTACAATTTAAAATAACTGTGTACTATTTAAATATATTTGACAAAGTA
>RJVU01021200.1:620483-710749 GCA_003731715.1 Anabarilius grahami | reverse complement strand
AAAACACGTTCAAATGATAACCTTTCACTCTATTGCCGTTAAAGTTGCAATTGATCCGCGAATCACATGCGTCCCGAACCGTGGGCCTTGGTCCGTAAGGATCACGGATCAACAACGATCCGTTTAACCACAACTAATCTGGGTTTATAATCTTATAGCCAAAATATCGCCATATAACAGAGGTAGCGTTTTTTCTTGCCACCAGTTCAGTGACCGTTTGCTCCGCATCCATCTTTACGCGTTCTCTGCGCTGCACACCGGGAAAAGTCATGACATGACCATGCGCGCCACACGTGCCACTGCCTAAACTGAAACTGACTGCTCTTCTTTTTATTAGCGGTGTATAAAATGGGCAAACAGCTCTCAGAAAATGGGTTGTCGTGTCCACACATGTATTTATTTATTTATTAAATTATTATTATTTTATTTCATAAAATCGCAGCATTTTGCGTCATATAATCGCACAAGCTTGACATCGCGATTGCGATATGATTAATCGTGCAGCTCTAGGGTGAAAACAGGTTGTGTGTCAGTATCCATGGATTCAGTCTTAAAGGGACCATAGCCTATACTTGTCATAAATGTTAATAAAACAACATTATGTTAAATAAATATGTTAAATAAATGAATACATGGTAAATAAACCTACTGTATCTGAAAAACAAGTTTATTTAATTTGTATCTCTATAGTATTTGTTGTATTGTTTGTAATTTGTTTGTAAATTTCTTTTTATATAACAACAATTATATATATTGGTAATTATGCCCTTTAAAGGTTATTGGACACTGAAATTTTTGTTCGTTAAGTTTGTGACAAGCACACAAAAAATATTACTTTTTTCATTAGAGTAATAATGAAGAAGCTGTCCTACATTCATTAGTCTCACTGTGTTGTGCTTGGAAAATTGCAACATCACCAAAAAAAAAAAAAAAAAAAAAAAAAAAGAGAAATTAATAAATGTATAGGCATCGGTATCGGTACCGACTACTGGAATTTTGATACCGTGACAACACTAGGTGGGACGGTTCGCTGTAAAAAAAAAAAAATCGAACCGTTCGGTTCACCACCCATGGTTCGGCACGCAATTGCACCGCGGTTTATCCCAAATCTGACAACATATCTATAATATGGTTTGTTGAAAACAACGTGCAAAACAGACAGACGGATTCGGCTAATGTATGTTTCAGTCGATGGATATGCATTCTAGTTTCCCAATACGTTACAACAGCGATGATCAAAAGAACATAGACAAAACAGTCCTTCTTTGTAAACAAATGTTCAATGACGTGCAGAAAGCTCTATGACCAGTCATTTACGCCGGGTGTTCATAACGCGTGACGCGAGCGCAGGTGAGACCTGAACATCTCACGTTGCTATCTGTGTTTAAACTAAACTCATTTAAACCTTGCCAATTTAAACATTCATCCGTAAGACGCGAAAGATAACTCGCGCTCAATGTGAGAAGATTTGTGTGTACTCATGCGAAGCGAGTACACAGAGAGCCGCGTCACAGCGCGCAAATACTCTAGCGCAAATTTTCTTTCAAGTCTTGCACCTAAACGGACAAATTCACACAAAAATGTCAAAATGCCCATCTTAGCGAGCATCCTAACAAACATAGTAGGTTATGTCTTAAGAGAAAAACGAGACAGACAACGCATGTGTATCAGTATCAGTGTACTGGATCTTTGAATTATGTCTTAAAGGGACAGCAGTCTAATTTGGTTGTTAAGTCTGACGTCACGCGGTAGCGCTTCCGGGTCCAAATGCTCTATCTCATACCACAAGAAGAAAAACAACAAACGGTGCTAATATACACACACAATGTCGTGTAATACTACAAAAAAAAAATAATCATATCCTTTATCTCCATACCAAAATTCCAGATGGCCAGACAGTGATTCATCTTTTATAAATCGTTAAAATATTAATGTCTGTGACGCTGTGAGCACGGAGACTGTTGTGTAGACTGTAAGTATTTAAAATGTTTAACTTTTTAAAATGTTTGATGTTTAATATGAATAAATAGCGCTCATAAACGGTCATCGATGGCACGAGTTTGAAACGAGTTGAGGCTTAGACCCAGAAACGGCGTTTACATTAACATGTGTTTTAATGTTAATCAAACGACAAAGCACGAAGAAATCACTCTTGACTGAATAGCTTTTGTAACTTCAACAATGTTTTATCTTTATTTAACTACTCGAAGTTTATATGAAATGTTATTTTATATTTGATTACTTTATTCAATTTCTGTACCTGAAAGACGAAAACAGCTTCATCTCGGCCAGTGCTTCGGGGTTTTACCGCTGGCTCTTATAGTGGTTAAACATGACAATTCATTTTTGGTACATAAAACGGGCAATCTTTGGTCTTATTAATCTATTACTTGTTCCAGAGCAAGTTGAATTGTGCCATGTTAAATTTGATGATGTAATATTAAAGGGTTAGTTCACCCAAAAATTAAAATTGTGTCATTAATGACTCACCCTCATGTTGTTCCAAACCCGTAAGACCTCCGTTCATCTTCGGAACACAAATTAAGATATTTTAGATTTAGTCCGAAAGCTTTCTGTCTCTCCATTGAAAATGTTTGTATGGTGCACTGTCCATGTCCAGAAAGGTAATAAAAACATCATCAAAGTAGTCCATGTGACATCAGTGGGTTAGTTAGAAGTTTTTGAAGCATCAAAAATACATACAAGCAGCGTCACTGTGGATATACACAGACCCAGAAGAGAAGACAATGCTGAAAAAAGTCATAGTTTTTGTTATTTTTGGACCAAAAAGTATTTTCGATGCTTCAAGAACTTCTAACTAACCCACTGATGTCACATGGACTACTTTGATGATGCTTTTATTACCTTTCTGGACATGGACAGTCTACCGTACATACATTTTCAATGGAGGGACAGAAAGCTCTCGGACTAAATCTAAAATATCTTAAACTGCGTTCCGAAGATGAACGGAGGTCTTATGGGTTTGGAACGACATGAGGGTGAGTCATTAATGACATAATTTTAATTTTTGGGTGAACTAACCCTTTAAGGCCATATTTACTTCCTCTAGATAGCATAGCATATTGGCTACAACTAGACGAGAAATATCAGACGAAGACTCTTCTCCGCTCTTCAAATACATAAAACATTAGCCTTTATAGACAGTGGGCAAAGATAGCACTTTACTTTTTTTTTTTTTTTTCAAACTTCAGCTCTTTATTTACTTTTGCATTGCAAAGAAGCAGAGATCTTCAAACTGCGTGCAACACTTTATTCATGACAGAAGATTTTATGAGGTTTGACTGACAGTTTGAAGATCCAATGGAGTTACGAGGTTTTGTCACAAGCTCTTTAAAATTATTTTCATTCGTTAAATATTTGTAAAACCCACATACAGGCGTAGAGTGACCAATAGCATTGTTTTTTAAAAAACAAAAACAAAACAAAAATGAGGAAATAGAGATACGAGCCTGTTTCCGCCTGAACACTGTAGTTTTTATTTTATTTATTTATTTTTTGGCATTTGGTAATTATCCACAGCACATTTGACAACCTGTCACGGGAACACTAGTGCTTTTGTACGTTTGACAGAACCGTACTTCCTACTGTCATTTATAATGGCTATTGTTTTTTTGATGTTCAATAAAAAGTGCGTAATAAGGATTGAGTGAAAGTTACATTAATACGCCATTAGATGGTGGCAAAACTTTACAGGTGAATTCGAAGTCAGTGAGTCGCAAGAGACTTTTAAATTGAAAGGAACTTTGGCAAAGGAAATTGTTTGCTGTATGTTATGGAAAATTCCCTTAGCTGTAAAAAGGACAAATAAGTTACAAAGATCGATTTCCTCAGCGGACCATTCAAACTGACTTTTATATTGGATATAATATTATGGACATCGACCAATTTTATTGATAAAAAAACTTATTTAGCAGTTTCCATGATTTGTCCCAATAGATGTCACCAAATAAAAAAAAAGATAAAAATCTTGCTTCAGGAAAAGACATAAAGAGCATAAGCTTATTGCTTCATTGATGTTTTAAAACAAACATTATCAATGTTCTTTAAAAGTAACACCACTCTTTGAAACTGTGTCAAGAACAATAACCGGTAAATGAATTTGAAGAAATTTACAGATATCCATTGGAATTAACCAACTGCCTTACTAAAAAAATTCCCTTCATTGAACTAAGTATGAACAGAACAGTGATTTTTATTTTATATATATCTTTGTTTTTCCATATGAAATAATTGTGCTGTGAGAAATTGTGCAATACCAATTTCCATGCAAGTTGGGCTAGTCTGAGAACTGGCCAATTTAACAAGAATTTTGTCAATAGCAAAATTACTCTTCAACAAAAAGCAAATACCCCCAAGAGTATGAAATAATAATTAGGAAATAGATTCCAAAGATTTTCTCTATTCTTCATAAATTATCAACCATTTAATTTTGAAAGTGTCATTAAATGTACTATGACCTCAAGTCCCCACTTTAGTCTTACAAATGCCCTCCTTTTTTAAATAATGCAGCTTTTTTCCTCCAAATTAAGTCATAAATTATCTTAGCTAGATCCTTAATCACCATACAGATCAAGATTATATACTTTCCTTCTTTCTCAATAATACCTTTCTAAATATTGATACATTGCCTCATTAACCACAAATTAAATTAATTTTTTGTTTTCTCAATAATTGGCTCAAACTTTAACTGACTCGCTTGTTTTTCATTTTTACAAATTACTACACAGACATGTTAAGTGGTGTTTAACTTGAATATTCTCTATTTCTGTCGAAGAACAATCTTTGAGGGGAAACAATACAGATTTATCTAAATTAATTTTAAGGCCTGAAGGAGCAGTGAATGCGTCAATATATCTAATTATTTTTGGTACCTCTAATTTGTTTTTCAAAAAAGCCATCCGGGTAACTGAAACCGGTGCTAATTTCATGTCGTGCGTCACACCACGAAGTCGCTCAAACTGGCGCTATATTGCGTTACCGATTGTTTCATTTTATATATTTGTTTCCTTTTCGACAACGTTGAGGTAATTTACAGGTAAGATAAATAAAAGATAATAAAATAAAAGAATCTGTCCAAGTAATTATTATTTATTTGGTGAGTAGTCGGGAAATAAACGGGATAATGTACTTTCACTTATCCATAATGACCAGCTGACTGTACATTATCTTTTACATATCAAAGGACTTAGAGAGAAATATTATCAGGTTATATTTTCATGATATGTATTGCATTTTTGGTAGACAACACATTGTTATTTCAGGAGACAACAGTGTCTGCATCCTGTATTATTAAACTGCGAAGGGCATAACTCACAGGAAGGGCCTGATCCCTAGTTTGTGGTTTAGGCGGAGCCCTAAACTCCTCGAATGGATTTTGTATTTCTCAAACGCCTTAACCTACCTTCATAAGCGACTTTAAAACAAATTTAAATCATCCGCTAAACACATCCGATAACGTTTCAATGTCCTGTTTTGTTTGAAAAGAAAAAAACACCTTCAAGAACAAAACTCCCGACACATTTGTCCTGCCTGATACAAGACGTGCAGCTAACGGCTAACTAGCATTCCCCACCAAAGTTTCCAGGATAGTTTCTATTTAATACTTCAAGAAGTTATCAACTTTTTTGTCCTTTCAAACCGCTTTTAAATTCGTCAAAGGGTGATTAACAAGACGTTTACAAGGAAAAAACAAGGTGTTTATTTAGTGAAATATGAAACGACAGAGAGAGAAATATCCCAAACATTCCATGAAGTTGGGAAACGAGCTAACACTGTAGCCACAAACCCCACTTCCGCATTTCTGTCTATCTTGTATTCACAAAACAGACACACGCTGAACCAATTATGAGGTATATTCACTTTTCTATGAGTTATTAATTAAAATAATGCAATTTAAACTACCTAGACAAAGCAAAACCTACTCACCAGACTGTTGAAATTCCTGTCAGATTCAAAATGGAGGGATGAGACTTTAAAATACTGTGGTAAAGTTTTTTTCAGTGTGTTATAATCCCTCCCAGCGGCTAAACAAAAGCCAAACGATATAATCCACTAAAACTTGACTAAAAGAGCCCGTTCGAGTGATAAATGGAAGAGATCGTGAAGTGTTTAGGAGGAGTTTCGGTTTTCCCCGTGAGTTCAATGAGGAGGACTATGATGGCGGATTCCCAGCAGTCAGTCTGTTATCAGGTGTGTTTGGGAGTGGCTCGAGAACTCGAGAAAAGTTCAGCTGAATGCACACTGCGCAGTGGGGGGCATTAAAACACAATGATGTAAGATTAAAAGGTGTGAAGGGAGATTTGAATTTGTGAAGGGACTTTTTTCATGGTTGTTGACTGAATTTAAAATGCGAAATGTGCATATTCTTTCTCTACTATTTCAGTTCAGCTCAGTTCCTTCCTGTGCTTTATTTACTGGCATGGCAACAACTGTTGGCTAAATTTGTTTTACATTTGAATCATAGCTTCATAAATTAAATACCGTATAAAGAGAAAAGACAAATCGATAAATAAGAATTATTTTAAATAAAAATTAAGAATGAGCTATTTAAATAATGTTTGTGATAAAAGGAGACAAACAAGACTATCTAGTCAGACAGATAGATAGATGTCTATCTATCTGTCTGTCTGTCTGTCTACATCTATCTGTCTGTCTACATCTATCTGTCTGTCTATATTCAATTCAATTCAAAAATTGCTTTATTGGCATGACTGTAAATCACACAATATTGCCAAAGCATACATAAAACAATAATAAAAAACATCTGTATAATAGAAGAAAATAATATCAAATATTATAACGCTATCAAATATTATAACATAACTTAAACTTAAATTAACAGTGTAACACATTAGAACATGACTGAAGTGTTTAAACATATATACACACATACTGAGGGTCACTGTGGTGGACGATGGGGAAAAACACTGAGGTCAGACACAATACACACATTACACACATTCACCTGCTGTCTCTCAGGCTGTGGCACATCCACACGTATCTCGCAGCCAGTGCTGCTGTCTGTCCCTTGTTCTACTTCTGTCATGGCTGTAAAGTTCTTTATTACATTACTGAATTTGGTGAAGTAGAGATCTCTAATAGATATGTATTTTTGACAGTGAAGGAGGAAGTGCATCTCTGTCTCGATCTCTCCTGTCCTACAGTGAACACACACCCTCTGCTCTCTGTAACCAGCTCTTTCTGTGTCTGTCGGTCTCGATGGCTAGACTGTGCTCACTGAGCCTGTACTTGGTCAGTATCCGTCACTGCTTTGTGTCTTTGACACTTTGGAGATATTCTTCTAATTCATAATTTGATTTTAGAGTTCAATAGAATTGTAATTTACTTTGTGTTTTAGTTTCCGGATCCCAATGTTTCAGATTTGTATTTTTAGATTGTTTGAAAATGTGGTTTATTTTGATGTTTGGAGAAGCAGTGCTGGTCTGAGACTGGTTAGTGTTAGTAGAGTTAGTCAGGTTAGTAAGTCTCAGAACCAGCTGACTGAGGGGACTCTTTTCAGGGTTCAGTTCTTGGGTTTGTAATGCTTTAAAATGTAGCGATTCTGTGGGACTTGATTTTAGATGCATCCAGAATTTGAGGGATCTTTTTTGCATATTAATAATCAATGGGAATCGGCCTAATTCTGCCCTACATGCATTATTGGGTGTTTTTCTTTGTAGTCTGAGAATAATTTTGCAGAATTCTGTGATTAGGGCTTCTGTTGGATGTCTGTCCCATCTAGTGTAGCTCTGATCACTGAGTGGACCCCAAACCTCACCTCCATACAGCGCAATGGGCTGAATCACTAATCAAAGATTATACACCAGATTGGAATTGGTAATTCAATGTTTTGGAATCTTTTCTTGATGGCGTATAGAGCTCTTTGAGCTTTATCTTTGAGAGCATTCACTGCCATACTGAAACTCCCCGATGCAATGATGATCAGGCCGAGGTAAGTGTACTGTATCGTGTGTTCTAGGGCGGTGCTGCCTAGACTGAACTGGTATCTGTGTTCCTGACATCTGGGCTTTTTCTGGAAGACCATAACGTTGGTCTTCTTGAGGTTTGTCCAGCAGGTCCAGGTGCTGCTGTAGTCCCTGTGCAGTGGGTTACAGCAGCACCAGATCATCTGCATACAGCAAGAGCTTGATGTTCTTGTCTTGTAGAGTGAGTCTGGGAGCTGTAGACTGTTCCAACTGCACCGATAGTTCATTAATGTAAATGTTGAACAGCGTTGGACTCAGGCTACAGCCCTGACATACTCCTGTCTTCTGGGTGAAGAATTCTGTATGTTTGTTGCCAATTCGTATTGCACATTTGTTGTTCGAATACATTGATTTTATAATGTCATAAACTTTACCCCCAACACCACTTTGTAAAAGTTTGTAATATAATCCGTCGTGCCAAATAGAATCAAATGCTTTTTTGAAATCGACAAAGCATGCAAATATTTTTGGGTTTTTGGTCTGTTTTACGTGTTTATTGATTAGGGTGTGTAGGGTGTAAATGTGGTCGGTTGTTCTGTGATTTGGAAGGAAACCAATCTGACTCAGACTCATTGTGTTTGTTAAGGAAGTTTACAATTCTATTGTTTAAAATACTGCTAAATAACTTCCCCAGATTGTTGCTCACACAAATGCCTCTGAAATTATTAGGGTCCAATTTATTCCCACTCTTATGAATTGGGGTAATAAGTCCTTGGCTCCAGATGTCAGGAAAACAGCCTGAACTAAGTACAATGTTGACTAATTTGAGCACAGCCGTCTGCAGCTCAGCTGTGCTGTGTTTCAGCATTTCACCCGGAATGCTGTCAGCACCACAAAATTTCTTACATTTTTGGCTTTTGAGTTTGTTTGTCATTTCTTCATGTGTAATTGGGAAGTCGAGTGGATTTTGATTGTTTTTACGGTAATTGTGTCTTCATAAGTTTGTAGATTTTGGTTGATCAGATTGCCATTGAGTTGTTTTGGTGGGATTTCTTTATATAAGTTTTCAAAATGTTTTGTCCAGATTTCTCCATCTTGTATTGGTAGGTCTTGTGGTTTTGTTGTGCTCAGATTATTCCACATATCCCAGAACTTATTCTGATTTCTTGAATGCTCTATTTCTTGTAAACTTTTGGTCAGATGGTGTTGCTTTTTCGCTCTAATTGTTTCTTTGTATTGTTTTAGTTTTGAACAGTATTCAATTCTGATGTCTGTGTTGTTTGGTTTTTCATGTTTCAGATTTGATAATTTTCTAAGTTGTTTCCTTAATGTTTTGCAGTCTGAGTCAAACCATTTTTCATTTTTTGGGGTATTTTTAGTATATTTTTTGCCTTTCTTTTTCAATTCACTTCTATGTGCTGCTTTTTTAAATATGTAATTTATTTCATTCGTAGCCAAATTAACACCATCTTTAGTTGTTTCAAATGTATTTATTAATTTTTTTAGTTCTTCCGAATTGAGGGCTTGGATAAATTTTTCTGGGCTGTCTGGAGCCCATCTGTATCTCTGCTGAACCTGATACATTTTGCAGGTTTTCAGCCTGTTTTGTTCTGGTGTGTGATGTGTTTTGATATAGATGTTAGTTTGGTTATGGTCAGAGAGTGGAGTTTGCTGTTTGACAGTAAATGCACTGAAGGAGGATGGGTCCATGTCAGTGATGGCATAGTCAACTACACTAGCTCCAAGACCTGAACAACACTTGAACCTCCCTAAAGAGTCCCCTCTGATCCTGCCGTTAAGAATGTACAGGCCTGAGGCTCGGCAGAGCTGCACTAACTCTCTACCGTTTTTATTTACAGTTTGGTCAAGGTTGTTTCTTGGTGGGAGATTTTTTGTGAGGCTCAGGGGTTTTTGGCCAAAGACATATTCATTGCCCTTTGGATGTTATCAGGTTCAGATCCTGTTCTTGCATTGAAGTCTCCACACAGCAGCACATTTCCCTGGGCCTGGAAATGGCTGATTTCTGTGTGGAGGTTGTTCAGATATTCCTCATCATAGTAAGGGGATTCTGCTGGAGGAATGTAGATGGCACAGATATAAGTATCAGTAGCTGAAATGCCAATTTGGTTGTTTAGTTTTAACCAGCAATGAAATTTTGCAACTGTATGAACAGAAATGTGTTTGGCCAGTTCCTCCCTGTACCACACCAGAATCCCTCCCGAGTCTCGTCCACGATGGACTGTACTTAATTTCACTGAGGGCACAATTACTTCATAGTAGCCTGAGGGACAGTAGGTAAGCAAATCATTTCTACACCAGGTTTCAGTGAAAAATGATAATATCTGCATCTTTGATATTTTTCAGAAATTCAGGGTCTGTGCTTTTAGAACCAAATATTGAAGAATGAAGACCCTGAATATTCCAACAACTTGTTGCATTAGTATTATTAAAGATAAACCTATTTGGTAAGACAGAGAGAAAATAACATGTGAAAATGGTAAACAAATTACATTAGTGTTTTTTTTTTTTTTGTCAATAGAGCACTGTGTTTGTGAATGATGTTCTTATCTGCTCAGGAGCTGGTCGCACAGTGTGCGCAGCATCTCTCTGATCTGGCTCAGTTCGCTGGCAGGTGTGGCGGTGGTGGGTGAAGCAGGAGGCCGGGTGGGTACAGCTTCGGCGTAGCTCTGTGCTCTCGGTTGCAGGGATTTCTCTTGGTGTGGATGTGGGGGGGCTTTGGTTTCTTCTTCCTGATGGGGGCTTGATGGCCAGCAGGTGGACGTGAAGTTGGTGATTGCAAGTTTACAGGTGTGTAGTGAGCCATAGGTGGGTGTGGGTGTAGTGGATGACGTGGGATGCTTGTCCAGTTGACGTCTTTCCTCACCGGGGACGGAGGGGTGTGTCTGGGCATGTAGGGGTGGATGGGCCGGTAGTGTTCTGGAGACAGTAATAGGTGTCTTGGTGACGTTGGGCTGCGGCCCAGGGCTGCATCCTTTAGGGTTTTTGCAAAAACACGCACTGCGTCTTTGTGTAGATGGAGTCCATCATACAGGTGTTGGAGGCCGATGTGGTGGTGGACCAGGTGCACATTTGGGAGTGCAGAACATCTGTGGGAAATTTCAGCATTGATGCTGTAGATGATGTGTGGTGGTGTGTCACGTCGTGGGAGATGATGATTCGGGACTCTGGGAATTTTTTTCTGCCGTTTTCCTGACAGCATCAGCAGTGTTGTTCCGCAGTTGTGCTGCATCGTTTTGCTGTGACTTTTTGATGTGGGAAGAGTTTCTGTGGTCCAAGAACTTTCCATTAGAGTCCATGAGGAGAGGAACATCTGGATCAGGTTCAGGAGGGTGGGCAGGTGATGTTTGTGTTTCTGCGGGTGTCTGTGTGTTTGTGGCAGGCTCGCTGTCTCTGTTTGTGTAGTCTGTAGTAGGAGCTGTGCTGAGGTGAATTGTGTTGTCTTTTGTGTTTTTCTGTAACTGCTCTCTCATTTCTTGCAGCTGTCTGGAGAAGTTCTCTTCCTTTCTCTCTTTGTCCTCCTCTAGCTTGCATATCTGTGTGCGTTAAGTTTGGTTTTCTTCTTTCAGTTCTCTTAGAGCTCTTGTTAGTTCAGTGATGGAGGAGTTAGTGTCTTTCTTCAGCTGCCTGTGTTCATCTTTGAGCTCTTGAATGTACATGTTTGTGTTGTGTGTGTCTGAGAGTTTGAGTTGAGCATGTTCTCTGAATTCAGTGAAGTCCAGTTCCAGCAAAGCTAAACTGTCTCTCAGTCGATGGTCAGATGGTGAAGGTGAAAGTTTGACTGGGTCTTCCTCCTCAGAGCCTGTGCAGTTTGCATGAGGCTCGTCTCTCTCCTCCTCGACTCTGGCCTTCAGCAGGGGGAAAGTTTAGTCGAATGAGTTCAGGCTGGCTTCATTGCCTTGAAGAAGGAAAGTGCCTTTAGTGTAGTAGGTTATGGTGAGGATGGGGTTGTCTGTGTCCAGCATTTCATCTTTGCAAATAGTTAATCTTCCACCTCGACCGATTCCTTCTTTAAAAATGTGCTTGTATTCCTCACAGATGGCTGATTTCCATGACGTAATCAGCGTGGTGTAGAAGATGAGGTTGTTCTTGATTCTTTTCCCACAGAAGATCAGGATTGTCTCTGAGAGTTTTCTCTTTGTGCTTTTTTCTGGCCTGCACACTTCTGCACTTCTCTGGGTAAGACACCTCCCTGCACTCTGCCAGCTCCGGGGTCGCCATGGCGATCAGACTGATCAGACTGGGCACTGAGCCAAAACTGCAGCCAATTTAACTTAGCATTTAGCTTATAATAATGAGAGTTTTTACTTGAATATAATCAAAATATACAGTTTTTGTTCAAGTTTTTTGCCAGAAAGTGCTCACCTCTCTGTTTAGCAAGTGAAGATCAACAATTGTGTGAAGTTTTTCAGCTGTAGTTCTTTTTAAAAATCCTTTAGCGTTTTGGAGGGAAAACTGCAGTTAGCTGTTAAAGTGGTGATCCAGCAGCAAGATGCTAATCCACAGCTTCTAGTCTTCTTTCTTTTATTAAAATGTATTTTCTAGAGAAAAAATCAGTCTTTACCCGAGTCCAAGTTGTTCCTCTGCTGTTTTTTCTTGTTTGTTGTCGTTATCTCACTCTCTGTCTTACTTTTTGGATACATTTTTTATAATTTTTCAGGAGCTCATCCTTAGAGTGGCTGATCGTTTGTTTTGTTTTGATCTATCTATCTATCTATCTATCTATCTATCTATCTATCTATCTATCTATCTGTCTGTCTGTCTGTCTGTCTATATCTCTGTCTGTCTATCTATCTGTCTGTCTGTCTGTCTCTCTTTCTATCTATCTATCTATCTATCTATCTGTGTCTGTCTGTATCTCTATCTCTCTATCTATCTATCTGTCTGTCTGTCTGTCTCTCTTTCTATCTATCTATCTATCTGTGTCTGTCTGTATCTCTATCTATCTATCTATCTATCTATCTATCTATCTATCTATCTATCTATGTCTGTCTATCTATCTCTCTCTGTCTGTCTATCTATTTATCTATCTGTCTGTATGTCTCTCTATCTATCTATCTATCTATCTATCTATCTATCTATCTATCTATCTATCTAACTTTCTATCTATCTGTCTATCTGTCTATCTATCTATCTATCTATCTATCTATCTATCTATCTATCTGTCTGTCTGTCTGTCTGTCTATATCTCTGTCTGTCTATCTATCTGTCTGTCTGTCTGTCTCTCTTTCTATCTATCTATCTATCTGTGTCTGTCTGTATCTCTATCTCTCTATCTATCTATCTGTCTGTCTGTCTGTCTATCTGTCTGTATCTCTATCTCTCTATCTATCTAACTTTCTGTCTGTCTGTCTATATCTCTGTCTGTCTATCTATATCTATCATCTATCTATCTATCTGTCTGTCTGTCTGTCTGTCTCTCTATCTCTCTATCTCTCCTATCTATCTGTCTAAAGATGGTTTGCTGGTCTCCACTGGTCTCCCAGGCTGGTCTGTTGGTTGTTTTAGGATTTTTTTGAACACATTTCAGATGGTCAGGCTTGGTGGCCAGTTTGCTGACATCCAACACCAGTTTGGTTAAGTTTATGTATTAATGAATGAGGCATTTATATAGAGCTTTTTTATGTACCATTGTACAACCAAAACGCTTTACAATCATATTGGGGGTTTCTCCTCAACCACCACCAGTGTGCAGCATCCACTTGGATGATGTGATGGCAGCCACAGTGCAACAGCGCCAGTGCGCTCACCACACACTAGCTGTAGGTGGAGAGGAGAGAGAGTGAAAGAGCCAATTCAATGGATGGGGATTATTAGGAGGCCATGATTGGTAAGGGCCTATGGAGGGAATTTGGCCAGGACACCGGGGTTACATCCCTACTTTTTACGAGAAGTGCCATGAGATTTTTAATGACCACAGAGAGTCAGGACCTCAGTTTAACGTCTCATCTGAAGGATGGTGCTTGTTACAGTATAGTTTCCCCGTCACTATACTGGGGCATTAGGAACCAGACAGGGCACCCCCTGCCTGCCTCACTAACACCTCTTTCAGCAGCAACCAATTTTTCCCAGGAGGTCTCCCATCCAGGTACTGACCAGGCTCAGCCCTGGCTTTGGCAGTTAAAAAAAAAATCTTCTTAAGCAACTCTTTTTGTGTTTAAATTACTTATTATTAATTTTGATTTAATCTCATTGTAAAATTAATCCTTTCTTATAAATCTATATATGAAAAAGAGGGCGTAAGAAATAAAATAAAAAAGTGAATACGTGAGCAGCTGGTATGAGATTTTTTTTCACCTCAGAACAGTGCAGCGCAAGTGGGTCTGACTCATATAGGAAGTTATTGAGATGTGAGTCCCAGGCGAGCTGTAGCATGAATAGTAATAATCTTACATTTTCAGCAGTTTATATGGTGAGGGCATAGTGCTCTAGAATAGAGCCAAGTGGATGATAGTCATTTAATTTATTTTGTATTTTCTAAGAATTCTTAATGGAACTCTGCATTGAGTTTTAGATTTTAGCTGGAGTCATAATGAAGTTATATTTTATGCAAGTCTGTAATATTCATCTTTGGAGCAGAACGAATCTCAGATTCTGTTTGAGTAGTGGTTTCAAGTTATCCTCTCCATCAGTCAACAGAGAGAGAGAGGCCACTCTAGTGAAATAGTAATACAACCATCATGAAAATCATACCTTAACCTCTAGTGGAAATGATTACATCTATGCATGATATAGTTATGCTGACTGTGTGTCATACAAGGCTGTGTTCATGTGCTTGATAGTCTTTTTGGGGGAGGGTGGGTGAACCGATGTGTGAGAAAATGACATAGACTATATATGCACTGCTAAGCAATTTTGGTAAAGGAGGGGACTGCAATGTGGATGACAAGTACTTTGTCTTCACAAGACTGAATACCAATGTGAAATATAATGAGCAAATCTGCCATACCCGAGTGTTTTTTTTCTTGGAGTTTAATGAAGTGGAGGAGCAATAAACAGGTTATTGGATGGGGCCAGATGTATTAAAAAATAAACATGTGCATCGCACCTATAATGGCCGTACAAAAAAGATGACGGTGCATGAAAGCGGATGTTTTATTCTCTTCAATATGTTGTTTTTGCAGCTAGTCTGTCTGTTTTTTACTGTGTCATATGGCATTTTCTAATTTTCTCTTTATGGGAACATAAAACAGCATTGGGGTAATTTGACAGCTGTGTTCATTTAGCCCTTAGAAATTCATATTTTACGCAGGTTACGCATCTCACGGTTGTTGCCCGTTGGGAAACCGCTGCAGTTCCCTGGAATGAAAATAAATAAATAAATCTTTGACAAATCAGGAGAAGCCAAGTGGTCGTAATACCAATTAGATACACAGATAAAACTGTTTTAGTGGTAGAGCACAGACAATAATCTAAACTCGGTGGCTAAAGAAGGGAGAGTGCATTAACAACAATGACTTCTTATTCTTCAGGCACTTGAGGAAGAAAAAGCCCACTAAATTAGTTGCTTGGATTAGACATTAATTAAGAACTTCCACAACCTCTGTGTTCAGCGTGGAGTCTTAAACAGCTTGCACTGATTCAAACATATACCGGTCATTAAGGGGTGAGAGGGCTGTGTTGAAATGTAGCTTAAAACAGTAATGTCCCTCTGAAGTTAACAAAAGTGGCCATTTTTAGCCATGAGCTCAGCTCTAAAAGGTTGTGTCTAAAAGACATAGTTCACCCTAAAATGAAAATTCTGTACTGAACTGTATTGAACTGTTTTGTTCAGACAATAACCCCCCGTTTCACAGACAAGGCTTAAGCTAGTCCTAGACTAAAATGCATGTTTGAGCTGTTTTAACTGAAAGCAGCTCGCACTGACGTATTTTAAAATATGTCAGTGCCATTGTTTTTTCTCTGGTGTACATTTATAAAAGCTACTTAAATGTCCTAATTGAACTAAGGTTTAATCCTGGCTTAGGCTAAGCCTGTCTGTGAAACCAGGCCAAAATGTTACAGAAAATGATGACATAATTTAGATTTTTGGCTTTAAGCTAATGGTTCTCATGTGGTGGGTTGCATGCAGGTCTGTTCTTACATGATCAATACACCATAGAAAAAGCAATGCTAAATACTAATGAGACAAATGTTATCATGCCTAGTTATGATAGAAAAATAAATAAGCTTATAGGCCTTTAAAAGCTAGGAAATAGTCCTTCCCGTATTTTTTGTTTTTGATATAACAGGCTGTGCATCCATTCAAACAGTATTTTGGCACAAAATCATCTGTCACTTGGTTAAAGCTAGCCAAATTAGACGGATGCCAAAATGGACAGGTTGCTTCAGATCCCCTCATCCTCAAAAACCATGCACAAAACTATATAAGCTAAAGAAAAAGCCAGATTACATTAAATACGGGTTCACCTGCAGCTAGGATAAAAATGGTTAGTGCCAACAACAATTCTGCAATGAATTACTGGCTGCCGAGAACATGAAACCATCAAAATTCATGAGACCTTTAGAAACCAAAATTGTCTGCTTCCTTTTCAGCATGTCATGTTAATCATTTGGCATATTCTTGGGCTTATGCAGTTCATAATGATAATAATACTTTTCAGTGTTTTATTTTATGGACATTTTCTTACTGTTGTACGATAAAAAAAAAAAAAAACAATAGAGAAACACAGTCATTAGCTTTATAAACACATCCAAACTGCAGATGGAGTGATAATTATTGCATGTGTTAAATAATAAATCTTATTATGCAAAATAAGAAGTATTCCTACGCACAAAGAGGCTGCATACATAATATGTGTTATAGGTATCCACGGGTATATTTTTGAATGCAAAGCTTGTGATCAATTATTCCTTGTTATACTGAAGAATGTGTGTCTCTTTTGCAATCAACTGTTTAAAGTTACTTATGGGGGCTGGAAGGGGTATGTGTGAGAATGTCTGTAATGACGACTTCACCACTCCCTACTGAGTCATCCCTGCAGTTTCACATAGACCACTATGATGTCATCAGTGAGAGCCGTTATCAGCGTGGCGCAGTCATTTCCATGGTCACAGCATTCCTCTGCTATGTGATTAGTAACATTTGCGGCCGTGTTCGAGAGTACATCACTCACAGCCAGCCCTGAAGCCATGGATCAGTACTGACTTTCACACTAACAAGAGCCTTAGAAAATCTGGGCTTCATCCCAAACATACACACAAATACAAATGAAACTTGGGAGTACTAGCGCACAGAGTACTATGGAATTAATGATTATAATAAAGTGATCCCGTCCGCACTGAGATTTGATGTTTCTCATAATGAGGCCAATTGTGGACTGGTAAACATGGCCCTGGAGAGAGTCTATTCTCTAACGCAATGCTTGGGCGTTTTTTCGGGGGTTCAATCAAACCTTTGGGAATGATGTTGATATGCTTTTGCATTATTTAACAACTAGCCTAACTGACATTTCTGAATCAAGCTCTGATGTCTGAAGTCTTTGATAGGGGTCCTGTGAGCGCCACCTTGTGGCTACATATAGTGGCCAGATTTATCAGCAAATATAAATGTCATTCCTAAGCAAAAGCAACAAGAGAAATTATGCGCACTTAAACCTGGAGCGAGAAATGTTTAGCGGGAAAATGTCAACTTTTCAGCTCTTTTCTGAGTATCTTAAATCATCCATTCATGAGAACAGAACTAAAGGCTCTTTAAATACCGTTCTACCGTGTTGTGATGAGCAATTTAAGCTGTGACATTTAATGGAAGTTGGCCGGTCTGTTCTATGGTTCGTGAGATAAATGTAATATTTGACATCATTTCTCATGCATGGATAAGATTCTCTCACTCAATGACTTATCAACTGAGGCCTGTTCTTCACTAACGTGCCTCCGGCACTCTCCGCTATTAGGTTCATCTGTCGCACAGGCCTATTTCGTAAAGCCCGTCACTTGGGAGCTGTTCCATTTTACTATAAGATCCACATGGGAGCTAGATTGAGAAGTAGGTGAGTGGGAGACTTTAAAACACTGTGATGAAACTTGAAATAAACCATCATTGCGTTTTTTTTGGTTGTTTTTTTTGCAGTGCCTCCTACAAGTCCCTAGGGGGTAATAGCATTTTTCCCTGCTTAGCTTATTATAGGATTTCGAATTGACTCCTGCTCAGTGCCGCAGATATATAATTGTATTTTGCATTGACTGGTGTGCAGTGATAGACTGTACGCTAGATAATGATCTTACAGGTTGTTTAATGTCCCTCCTGACTTAGCAGTAAGGAGTTAATGAGCTATTTATGGAGGGGTCACATGCATTGAGTGTTTCATATTTTCCATGTTGCCTTGTGAAGGTCTGGTTGGTAAATTGTCAGCGTTCCTGATAAGAAAGTGTCTTTGATTGGTTACAGACACCATTTTCTCTTCCACAAACATATGTAGAAATGGGGGGATGAGGCAAATAGAGCATGGAGCAATTAATACCAGACCTATTCCTCACTGATTTTTCCGATAATAGGAACTAGAGCCTCTCATTGACTTGCGTATAGGAATTGGACTGATTTTAATGCCGGCATGTCTCCGACTGTCATAGATTTCTGCACATTTCCGCATTTTCTGCTAGGCTGCCACAGAAACTGTCATTCAAAGTATTTTGCTATTTAGAAGTCAAGTGGCTTATACCAAGAAAAAAAAAAGATTGTTGAAGTTGGAGAGAGAGAGCGAGAGAGAGACTCATTTCCTGTTGAGCTGGGTCAATGCAAGGTTTTCTGATGGGCTCCTGGTGAGTCAGTGCGGATTAATACAGCGGCTGTGAATATATTGAAGTTTGAGTTCATATAGGGTCTCACTAGCCCAGTGTGATCAAGATCTATCAAACCTGCTCCACAGGGCTTCTGCTTCATTCAACCTATTATTGACACGAACTGCAGAGAATTATTGAACAGGATCAGAGAATGCTGTAATTACGATAGCATGATGTCATGCGTATTTTTCATGACAATGAGTATCAATATAAAAGCTGACTTGTTAGAAGCCTGGTGATGATGATGGGTTCATTACTTGAATAATAGGGCCTTTATGAGCATTCACCTCAAGACAAAAGACACCCTGCCACTGTAAAATATAGGATTAAAAAGGTTTCACAAATCTAAGGGACGGGTATGCTGTGAATGTGCAAGCTCTATTAGATTAAAATATAGCTTGCTGGGTTTAAATGGTTTAGCTCACTTTCGGTGTTCTAGGTGAGATAAGACATGACCAAAATATATTTAAATACCAGCAGGAGGTGCTGTTTAGCATGCAAGGAGGTCATGGGTTCAAATCCTGACCTAATATTATTTTCTTACTAATTTTGAACTAACCAAAATTATGCAATATGAAGTATTTACAAAATATTTAATTTAAAGCAAATCATCTGCAGAAGTTGCAACTCATTTGAACTGACCAAAGTTAGCCATGCAAATAGGTGATTTCTGTCACATTTTAATTTGCACGACTACTGTTCAAAAGTTTGGGGTCGGTAAAATTTTTTTAATTTATTTTTTATGTTTTTGAAATAAGTTTCTTATGAACAGCAATGCTGCAGTTATGTGATCAACTACAGTAAAAACAGTAATATTTTGAAATTTAAAATAACTGTTTACAATTTTAGTATATTTTAAAATGTAATTTATTCCTGTGATGGCAAAGCTGAAATTTTAGCAACCATTACTCCAGTCTTCAATGTTGAAAACAGTTGAGCTGTGTGGAATATTTGTGTGGAAACCCGGATACATTAAAGGATTAGTTCACTTTCAAATGAAAATTTCCTGATAATTTACTCACCCCCATGTCATCCAAGATGTTTATGTCTTTCTTTCTTCAGTCAAAAATAAATTAAGTTTTTTGATGAAAACATTCCAGGATTTTTCTCCATGTAGTGGACTTCAATAGAGCCCAAACGGTTGAAGGTCAAAATTAAAGTTTATAGCTATCCCAGATGAGAAATAAGGGTCTTATCTAGAGAAACTATCGCTCATTTTCTAAATTTAAAAAAAAAATTTTTTATACATTTTAACCATAAATGCTCATCTTGAACTAGCTCTCTTCTTCTTCTCTATTTGAATTCCAGCAGTGTACACGCTGCTAAGTGTATTACTGCCCTCCACAGGTCAAAGTTTGAACTAAATTGTCATATACAATATGCTAGTGCAAGTATATAACAATTAGTTCAAACTTTGACCTCTGGAGGGCAGTAATACACTAAGCAGTGCCTACACTGCCGGAATTCAAATAGAGAAGAAGAAGAAGAAGAAGAAGAGAGCTAGTTCAAGATGAGCATTTATGGTTAAAACGTATAAATTTGTAAAAAAAAAATTAGAAAATGAGCGATGGTTTCTCTACATAAGACCCTTATTCCTCGTCTGGGATCGTGTAGAACGTTTTGAAGCTGCAGTGAAACTGACATTTTGACCTTCAACCGTTTGGGCTCCATTGAAGTCCACTATATGGAGAAAAATCCTGGAATGTTTACATCAAAAACCTTAATTTCTTTTCGACTGTAGAAAGAAAGACATGAACATCTTGGATGACATGGGGGTGAGTAAATTATCAGGAAATTTTTATTTGATAGAGAACTAATCCTTTTTTTTCCTCCCTCTTCTAAATTGTATTGGATTGTATATTGCACTTACACCGAACAGGCATAACATTATGACCACAGACAGGTGAAGTGAATAACACTGATTATCTCTTCATCATGGCACCTGTTAGTGGGTGAGATATATTAGGCAGCAAGTGAACATTTTGCCTTCAAAGTTGATGTGTTAGAAGCAGGAAAAAAGGAAGCGTAAGGATTTGAGCGAGATTGACAAGTGCCTAATTGTGATTGCTAGATGACTGGGTCAGAGCATCTGCTGCTCTTGTGGGGTGTTCCCGGTCTGCAGTGGTCAGTTTCTATAAAAAGTGGTCCAAGGAAGGAACAGTGGTGTAGCTCAAATTGTTGGTTCTGATAGAAAGGTGTCAGAATACACAGTGCATTGCAGTTTGTTGCGTATGGGGCTGCATAGCCGCAGACCGGTCAAGGTGCCCATGCTGACCCCAGTCCACCGCCGAAAGCACCAACTGTTGGCACGTGAGCATCAGAATTGGACCATGGAGCAATGGAAGAAGGTGGCCTGGTCTGATGAATCACGTTTTCTTTTACATCACGTGGATGGCCGGGTGCCTGTGCGTCGTTTACCTGGGGAACACATGGCACCAGGATGCACTATGGGAAGAAGGCAAGCCGGCGGAGGCAGTGTAATGCTTTGGGCAATGCTGTGAAACCTTGGGTCCTGCCAACCATGTGGATGTTACTTTGACACATACCACTTACCTAAGCATTGTTGCAGACCATGTACACGCTTTCATGGAAACGGTATTCCCTGGTGGCTGTGGCCTGTTTCAGCAGGATAATACGCCCAGCCACAAAGCAAAAATGGTTCAGGAATGGTTTGAGGAGCACAACAGCGAGTTTGAGGTGTTGACTTGGCCTCCAAATTCCCCGGATCTCAATCCAATCGAGCATCTATAGGATGTGCTGAACAAACAAGTCCGATCCATGTAGGCTCCACCTCGCAACTTACAGGACTTAAGACTTCTAACATCTTGGTGCCAGCTACCACAGCACACCTTCAGGGGCCTAGTGGAGTCCATGCCTAGACATGTCAGAGGCAAAAGGGGGACCAACACATTATTAGGAAGGTAGTCATAAGGTTATGCCTAATCGATGTATATATTATTGCACTAATGTAGAATGCCTGAGCCTCAACTTAAGCATTTCAATGTGCAAATTGTCACTGACATTTGTATGCATAATAAATAAACTTGAAACATTTTGTTCGATTCGACAAATTATTCGTTTATTCATTTTGAGTTGCCTTACTTTCTCAGTCCTATCATAAAGCCTCAGAACTTTCCATGTTCTCTTATAGAATGTGAAGCAAGAACCAACAGTGTTTCCACAGTTCAGTCATCCATGTTCAGTCATCCATGTTCACTGCACCGATACGGTGTGAATCATAGGTCAGTAGGAACAGCACAATGTCACACCTCTCCCGGACCACAGTGAGAAAATGCAGTGTTGAATTTCTGCCTCATTACTTTGACACATGCTTTCCGATGAGGAAGCTTCATATAATGGAGAAGTATACCGCAACTCTTGCTAGTGGTTTGTTTTTGGCTTCTGTAAATATCAAGAGTTGTTGTAACTGTCCATATGTCAATATATCACACCGGTGCAGAGCAGTGTTAAGTTCAGTGAGTCACAAGAGATAAAAATGTGTAGCAGAGCATAGACGAATGTCAGATACTAAGAAGTAGATTTTCACACTATAAGAAAAGTAGATTTTTTTTAAACCAGAATTTGGTGGCTAAGAATTTCAGTGCAGAACAGCGGCAGCCAAATGCAAAGCATTATTCACGTGTAATAAGTAGGCTAGCAGATTGTCTTATCTTAACAGCCTTTTGTCCTTTAAAAATGTACATTTGTTGAAAGCATTATCAAATCCACCAAAAATGTGTTCTTATTATTTTCTGAAGGAAATATGAGGGGTGTTTCCAATTCAAACATCAGCTGTCAGGGGGTAACGCATCAAGTAACTTGAGTTACGTAATCAGATTACTTTTTCAAATAAGTAACGCAAGTAACTTTTTCACATTTATTCACTGACTGCTCTCCTGTCTCCATGTTGAGAGAAATAAAGTGCTGAGGTGTTGTGTGCGCTGTGTGAACATGACGGTTATTGTAGTTCTAGACTAAATGTGAACATGCATTTACTCATCTCACTTGCACAAAAACATTCAGTATTCCTCAAAATGAATGCAAACAGTGAAATGCTATCTTAGGATTGTATGCAAACCTGTAATAATTAAATACATTAAATTACACAAATATACTTTATGTATTTAATCTCACTTTATTATCCTATGTCTTTGCTGCTGGCCTTCAATGATCTAATTCAACCATACTAATAAGCAAAAATTACTTTAGATTAGATTCAGAAATAAGATTGTTGAACTTCCTTCTGCTGTATCTTGTTCTTCTTTAATGCAGAATGGCAGCACAGCTGAAAGGTTTGTTCGAGCTGTGCCCTCTACTGTACAGGTATAAATATGCATTTCTTTCAGCGTGAGGCTTATTCATTTCACTTTTGGTGTGAAAGGGCCAAAAAACATTTGCCAAAAATAAAATGTTTTTGTTGTTATTAAAAAACAAACAAGCAAGCTCAGTCCAAGTAAGAAAAAGTAACACAAAAGTAATGTAACACATTACTTTTCATAAAAAGTAACTAAGTAATGCATTTAGTTACTTTTTTAGGGAGTAACGCAATATTCTAATGCATTACTTTTAAAAGTAACTTCCCCCAACACTGAATATCAGTATGTTACACTCTAAGAGAAAAAAGGTACAAAAGCTGTCACTGGGGTGGTAAGGCATTGTGAGGGTGTTGCTAAGGTATTCTAGGTGGTTGTTAGGTGGTCACTCACTTGCCCAATTCAGAAGAGCTCAACCTCAAATTTTAATGATATTGTCATCTCTAGATATGGCTTGTCTAAGCAAGCACCACAGTCATGCAATATCTTCTGCCTTCTGCATAGTACAGTACATAAAATATTTTTTTGTTTAGAACCAAAGATGGTTAGCCAAACTTGGCCCACAGATGCTGCTTTATACTGTATAATATAAACATAAAGAGAACAGCCAAAGACACTCACTGAAACTTACTGACTACTCAGCATTTCAAAGAAACAGTAAATCAGTTGTATGATGCAAAGTAGATGATTTTCAAGAGATGTTAAAGCAACTTTATATTCCTACTCACAATAACAGTCAAATACAGTGAGACAGTTAAAGAGCAGAGGCTTCTGGGAAATATCTAGCTGCAGTGGTCTCATGCATGCAATGACAGCTCAGTGGATTGAGGTACAATGGTGAAATACAACCCGACTGGATGGCAATAAACGTCCAGTCATTGCCCCTGCTCTGCACTGTAAACAATCTGTGACTCTTTGACAGACGGATATATCTTCAATCTTGGCAAAATGACTACCTTAATGCACTGTCAAGAGCTGTTTTATTTTAGCCTGTCAATGCACCCAAATAAGAGGAAACAGATGGTTAATACTATAACTTCCCTGGCTTTTATTGCCAGTAAAAATGCAAACTGGCTTAAAAAAAAAAGTAATGGATCCTATATTCTGCCGAAAAATTGTGCTTCCATTTTGAGACATGCCACAAGATGGGAGAAACTCTCCACTGCCTAATAATCTGCTAAGACTTCAATATAGAGAAAAAAAAACAAACAACTCTGCCGCACTGTGCCAGTGTCAACAGCACCGATCATGGACCCCTTTGTTAATTAGTTTTCTGTAATTATCAAACTCATGTAAACTGAGTCTAAATGTCTGTAGAAATAGGCTACTGCTGATTGTTTGGCATTTTAAGAAGGCCAAAATTTAAATTGCACATTGTTGCATTTTCACCATGCATTCCCTAATTGGCAGAAAAACAATTTTCCAAGAAACGATGGCATACGCTGTAGTTCAGACACCACGGTGGTTATTAAATACAATTCTAATGGTTAAAAAAAAAACATTTTAACCTTCTCACAGAACACATTGCCATTTCATTCTTCCCTGCTGCTCTCTCAGATATTGAAATATTTGAAAACACATTTGCTCTGAACTGTCTAATTTACCCGGCTCTTCCCGTTTTGATACAGGGATCAATTTTGTGCAATTATGAAGCGCAACTCAGAAGGCATGCTTTCATTAAATTATACATGATCACAAGGACATTTACTCTTATTTGCATATACGCAATTACGGAAGATGATTGTGGATTGTTGATTCAACTGTCTTCTCTTGTTGAAACATCAAGAAACACAGCCGGGGTCTTTTCAGTGGCTATTAGGACATGTAGGTACACCATCTGAGCTCCATGCAACTCTCTTGCTCTCATACAAATCAAAAATATTATTTTCCTGTCACATTTCATTTTCTTCTATGTTTTTTTTGTATTGAATCAGGGAATGCTTTTCCCATATTGTAGAAAACAGAAAAGCAGATCCAGATAAAACAGTGTTCATTATTGATGTAATGTTCATTACAATGTCCTTTTTTTATGTTCCCTCTACCGAGTGAAGAAAAAAGACAGGTCAGTGAGAAGTAAGGGCATATCATAATAGCTGCTGAGAGCCTTTAACTTATGAATTTAACAGAGCTGGCCTGCTATAGTATGAACGGCAGGTCCTTTCCCATGGCCCATTCCTCACTGTGATTGCTTTGGCATTTTTTTCCATAGTAAATATTTGATATACCGTTCGAGGCAGCATGCACATGAGGGAAGCACTGATATAAAATATTGATGCAAACAGATGTTTAGGTTTGCATCCTTCAAAAGGTGTGCGGTCATTCAAACTGAACGACGAGGAATAAATTGGTTTAAAGGCCTTATGTGATGCTTTTGAACATGTGACACATGTAGAGCATGTGTACACAGCGTTTTGAAAGTCTCTGGTTGGTCATCTTCAACACAGATGTCTTACAGTAATCTGAAAAGTGTTTTCATTGCATATGACATCGGCTCCAGAAATGTCTCTATTTGAAAAGGGGTCATGCTCTGATTGTGTAAAGGGAGGCCACATGGAAGCCAGTTACACAGCTTCTGCGCTCTTGGCATTTGTCCTACTGTCTACTGTGACTGGGCTCTGTAATTGGTTGCAGCTCTGCAAAGAAATATGGGTAACTGTCTTGCAGTAGTCACAACATAAAGCACAAGAGATTGGCAGCATTTAGCCAGCCATCTTCCAGCCAGAGAAATCAGGGCCGTAAATGTCTCCGGGAATAAAAATAAATACATTTTTAAAAAACGAGAGTAGAGAACATCAGCAATCCAGATCTAAATGCCACTCAAACTCAGTTCAACATGCACAGTGACACAGCATAAAGCGGCTGACTGTCAGTCTCTCCTTTGCTTCTATGTCGCTATGCTGCAGCTCTGCATTTGATTGGCTGACACCAGGAAAATGGGTCACATATTCCGAGGTTATTGTGTTTTTACCACTCACTAGTGGTCTGTATATTCATTCACTGAAATGGGTCAGAAAATAAATTGTCTCAAGGGTCAATGTGTTCGTGGCAGAAACGGAAATACAGAATAAAAGTATGGTCTTATGAATGTTTTTTTCACATTTCACTTCACTTTTCTTTATATTGCACTATGTACTATTGATGACAAACTGAGGTTTGCATCAGCTAGAACTAGTTCTGCACCACCATGCCTAAGAATGACATAAATGAAGCAAGTGAAATGGGAAATGTGACCATTGGGGCATTAAAGTTGGCCATGCGGTCAGTGAACAACATGTCAAACAAATTTAAAATCATTTCTGGTAGCACTGATTGAATATATGTATAGCCTATATGTAGAATATATATATTACTACCATTCAAAACTGTGGTCAGTAAGATTATGTAAAGGTAGTTTTTGTTCAAAATTAACAACTTTTAAATAATGAGTCAATACATCATCAGCCCTTCTTCCAAAATGCGTTTTTGTCTTGCCCTGCTTAACTGTGGTAAGCTTACTATAAATGTTTATATTTTAGACCTGTCTGGATGATTTTCACGCCGTGTGTACACAACACTCACCCTAGTGTGTTTCGTCATCTGTAAATTGAGAAAAGTTGCTCCGGCTACTACTATGTCAGTTGTCACAACGAACAAGAAAGGTTGACATGGAGCATGTTAAATCTCAAACCTCCGGGGAATCACCCATTTAAAAAAAAAAAACGTTGAACAGAGGCCAGTCTGCTGGCAAAAAGAGAACACAACAGAGATCTGGTTGATGGCCTAACGATTTGAGAGTCGGTCTTGAAACCCGAAGGTTGCAGGTTTGAGTCTCAGTACTGGCAGGAATTGTAGGTGGGAGGAGTGAATGAACAGCGCTCTCTTCCACTCTCATTACCCACAACTGAGGTGCCCTTGAGCAAGGCATCTAACCCCCCAATCACTCCCCGGGCGCCACAGCAAAAATGGCTGCCCACTGCTGTGTGTTGACGGTGTGTGTGTGTGTATGTGTTCAATACTCACTGCTGTGTGTGTGAACTTGGATGGGTGAAATGCAGAGCACAAATTCCAAGTATGGGACACCATACTTGGCTACACGTCATGTAACTCTCATGAGATGGTGAAAACTGAGGGATTCGAAATGTTGTAAAAGTGACGCAGAGATGCCGTTTTCATTACTCAACATGTGAGTAAGGTATTTCAATGAACAGGTTAATATTTACATCTGTAATGATCTAATAATGGCTAACCATCAACTGTACTTTATATCTATATAACTGTACTGTTGTATTAAGTAAGTGCAGTGCAAAAAAAAGGATTATAAAATATCTGTTTAGCCAACAAATAGCAGTCAGAGGGAGTGCTTGAGAACCTTTTTGATTATTTTAACTCCTGTTTGGTGATGCTAGTTGGACAAAAATTGCACACTTCACCTTTAATAAATAAAGTCAAATGTAAAAGACATCTCTCTCTCTTTCTCCATTTTAAGGGCTGGCTCTTTGTTACAAGATCTCCATTACTGTATAATATTTACTTACTACTGCACATGGAACAGTGGATAAACATACACATCTATTCTCATAAAAAGGCAGCAAGGGGAACAGGTCTCCCCGTCTACTGCAGCATGAGGTTATTTCACTGTAATCTGTTATCATGTTGTTTTGACCGTTATTATTGGTTTCCCTTTTCACCCCTGATTCATCACAGCCACACATTATAAAAAAACTGTCTTCTAACAAATATAAACACACACACACACACACACATAGTGCTCAAGGTCTCTCCATAAAAGAACACATGGGTCACGAAATAAATTATTTCCTCCCCTCTCACCGTGAGTCCTCTCCCTCCCTCCTACACACTTCACGCAGGCACAGACGAGGTCCCACACAAATACACTGGTTCACTAATGTCCTCCAGAGAGATGCCAGCCATCCCATCTCAGTGATTTCAGACACCATCATCATCTCCATTACCGCTCGCATCAGCATGCTGGTGCTACTGGACATGAGCTCCAGCAGATGGAGGCAGCAGTTCTGCTCTATGTGGCATGACAGTCTGCAGAGATGTTTGCCCAAGCTTTTCCATGCTGTTATAACTCTTCATTGCTAATCAGCTCGCACATAATATCTTTCTCTTCGTTTTCCTACCCCTCATGGTAGGCGTCGAATAATTCACACAGCCACTTTTGCTTCTCTGACTGTGCCCAGGAGCGCAATGAGCTACCTGTAGATTAAAGGCTTATATGGGGGGTGTACTCCCAGGCCCCATCAACATTTTCTTTCAGTCACTCTTTCTCTTTGAAATCATCTTCTAATATTCCTCATTGAGCCGCATGCAGATGCACACATGTGCCTTCGTGGAGTGCAGCATGTGCATTTCAATGCTTTAAGACCCTGTAGCTCTGTTCCAAAACCTAGTGAGCTGCTTCAGTAGGCCGCATCTTGAGGCATGATAGGCGCTCTCCCATTGAGAAGGCTGTTTTAAGATGTTGGCTGATATTAATTATGCAGCCTAATAACATATTTTCTCTTGGCCAAACTCTAAGGCAGCACAGCATGAATCCTTAGCTGAGGTAACCACAAAAATGTATTTTAACAAGCCAAATAAAAAATGGATTCCCAGAATAAGAAGCATTTATAAATATCCTTATAATTCATTCAGTTTAAAAAATAATTAATTAAAAGTAAATGTAATGTGTGTGTGAGTGTGTGTGTGTATATATATATATATATTTATAATGGATATAGATGTTTATGGATATTTATAAACCATGGACCTCTTAACCATGGAATCTTTTTATTTTATTTTATTTTTTTACTTTTTTAGCTTATTAGATAGCCTATATATAGGGTTGGACAATGAAACTGAAACACCTGGTTTAGACCACAATAATTTATTCATTTGGTGTAGGGTCTCCTTCCTTTTGCAGCTAATACAGCATCAATTTGTTTTGGGAATGACAGATATAGTCTGATAAAGTCCTGCTCAGTCAGGAAGATTCCTCTTCCAGAACAGTGGCTAGGTCACTATGTGATGCTGGTGGAGGAAAATATTTGACTTGCCCCAAAATGCCCCAAAATACCCCAAAAGGGCTTTTCACACTTGAAATAGTTAACCCTGGGTCATTCTAAACCCTAAATGGAATCCAAGATAGTCTTTATTCACGTTACTGCTCATGCTATACCCGGGGTTGACAGTTAATCCTGGGCATTCATAAACTACCATTTCACACTGCACATTCCACAACCCCGGGTTAGGGTTAGGGTTAACGCAGTGTGAAAAGCCCTAAAGAGGTTCACAAATATTTATATCTGGTAACTGTGCAGGCCATGGGAGATGTTCAACTTCCCTTTCATGTTCATCAAAACACTCTGTCACCAGTCTTGCTGTGTTTATTGGTGCATTATCATCCTGATACATGGCCCCAACTTCAGGATACAAAGTTTGAACCATTAGGTGCACATAGTCCTCCAGAATGGTTCTGTAGTTCTTGGGTGTGACGTGCCCATCAAGCACAGTAGGGAATGCCATATTGCAGCCCAAACTACAGTATTACTGATCCACCGCCGTGCTTCACTCTAGGCAGCAACAGTCCGGTGTTAACTCCCACGGATGTTGTCAGTGAAGATGGACTCACCAGAGAACAATACATTTTTCACATTGTCCACAGCCCAAGATTTGCACTGTTGGTACCAATGAAACTGACATTTGGCATTAGCACGAGTGACCAAATGTTTGGCTATAGCAGCCTGGCCATGAATACTGACTCTGTGGAGCTCCCGACGAACAGTTTTGGTGGAAACAGGAGAATCGGGGTGCGCATTTAATTCTGCAGTGAGTTGGGCACCTGCGGTTTTATGTTTTTTGGAAACAATCCGGGTTAGTACCTGGACATCCCTTTCAGACAGCTTCCTCTGGCATCGACAGTTATTCCTGTTGGATGTGGTTAATCCCTCGTGGAGGTATGCCAGCATTACCCTGGATACCATAGCTCTACATACACCACAAAGACTTTCTGCATGGTCACAGAATAGCCAGTGAGATGCACACCAACAATTTGTCCTCTTTTCAACTCTCCCATTATGTTATGTGGATTGCAATATTTTATGTACAGCTGTTCTACTGCTCTGCAAATTCAACCTTCACACTCTGCTCTTACTGATGGAATGTAAAACCTCCAACTCTATATTGGCCAGTGTTTCACTTTCATTGTGTATCTATGCTCATTAAAGCATTGTTCCTCGCATAGTTCCTCTTGCGTCCGGGAGCCCCAGGGGACCCACAAGGGGGTGCTCTGGGTACACAGTAATGTAAATGAAAAAAAAAAAAATTGTGCATTAATATTAATAATAATAAATTTAAATGGATAAAAATTTTGCATGATTACTCTTCATTCTGCTTTATTATTCTATGACAGCCATAGATTTATGTTTGTCTTCAGATTTATACCTCAAAAATACAAATATTTTCCAAATAATATTGTATCTATGATATTTGATTACACATTTATTTTATTTTTCACTGTTGAAAAGGATCTTTATACATGTAAACATATGCCTTTATATTTTAGGAAGGGGGTAGCTTGCAAGGGGAACATCTTATTTTTTGCTCTATAGCATCAAAACATTTGAAAACACTTGCTACATTCATGTATATTAGCTTTGATGTCATCTAAAAATGCAGTCGTAAATGCAAAGGAAATAGGCACTTGTCTAAGATAGAATGATTAGTCATCTGACATTTGTGTATGACTGGCTCAAAAATGGCAGACTTCAAATCACATACTTTCAACATGAAATACATCAATATAAGATAGCAAACTGAGCACGTCCAGCAATGTCATGGGGTCTGTATTGTAACACCCGACATATCACTCAATATTTTTTCTTTACATCTGCAACATTCTTTTTTAATTCACTAATTGCATTCCCCGCATTTCACTTTCATTCTGATCCAATAAGTCAAAATCCACAGATTTCAATTTCAGCTTAAGAGAGTGTGCGTATAGTTACTCTCCATTTCCCTATATTCTCATCACACTCTTCTCACAGTGAGACACCAGGCTCGTAAATTAAATCAACTCTGAGTGGGCCGATGCTATTTTTACCACTATCATGAGACCGCCAGTCAATCTAGAGGTTGAGGATGCTTCTAAATGAGATATAGGCGAAACATATTCTAGGAAATGATAAAAACAGTAAACACAAACTTGCACTATTTTGCTAATCTCTCACTCTTTTTTGTGTATGCGTGGCATTTTTCCTACTCTATGATTTCCACGTTGACAGTGAAAGAATCTGAGGGTTGACCGCACAGCGCCGGTCACTGATAACGAGATAATCTGTCCCCCCGCACAGCGTGAGACTGGATGTGATGCATGAGAAGACTCAGTAGGGAGGTAGGAAACCATTATCAGATTCATTATACTGACTTTTACACTCGTCGAGACCTTTATGTCATCTCTGGCATTTACTGAAAAAGGGTTGCTGGCAGAGGTCATCTCTGTACCTAGTGGAAATGGTCAAAGTTAGCAGACAGTGGACATTTTTATTCCAAGCATGCAAAACTTAACATATAGTGTGGTGGTCACTGAATGTGTGAACTAGTGTGCTTCTGCAGTGTTGTTACCTACCACAAGAGGGGCCTCCTGGTGCTGCATATGCTGTAAAATGGTCATTTTAAAGGCAGGGTAGGTGATTTGCTTCAAAAACATTTTTGCTGGTTGAAAGTCTCTTCACATCACGATAGCAATCACTAAGTTAAGTGGTCTAAATATATTTATATGTATTTGTATCATCTGTGGAAGGTATGGGACCAAAAAAGGTAGGGCAAACCATCCACAGAATTGCAGCACAAGCCTGTCAGTTTTCCACAGAAAAACAAAAAAATGTGATTGATATACAGCACCTGCTGCTTTATTTCAATCACTAAAAACATTGGGACATTCTAAAACGTTTAAAGGGTTAGTTCACCCAAAAATGAAAATTCAGTCCAAATTTTCTGAAGAGAGTCGATCTCTTTTTATGATGAACAGATTTAATTTAGGCTTTTACTCACATATAAACCTTGATCAGCGAACATAAGCAGAAGCTCAACCGAACCGTAATGATTCATCATAAAAAAAGCGATCGAGCCTCTTCAGAAAATTTGGACTAAACAACTCAATTCATATTAATTAGTTTGATGATCTCTTTATGAACTTTTTAAAGTGTCAAAGGGGAAGTTATCAGTTTATGGAGGCATAGAAATCTCTCAGATTTCATCAAAAAGATTTTCATTTGCGTTCCGAAGATGAACGGAAGTCTTACGGGTTTGGAACAACTTTGTCAGAGTTTTGTCTTTGTTTTCATTGAGTTGTTTCTAGTTACCTTCTCTGTTCATTTAGTTCAGTTTTCCACCTGTTTGTCTCCTAGGTTACAGATTTGATTAGTCCTTAGTTCAGGTGTGTCTTATTAATTAGTCTTGTTAGCTCCTCGGTTTCCTATGTATATAAGCCCTCAGTTTCTGTCTGTTCTTTATATAGGTTCGTTTAATGTCTAGTGTGAGGTGGAATGTTTCTCCTTGTTGTCTCTCTAGTTTATTATTTGAATTATTCTATTAAATGTCTCCAGAAGATATCTCCTTTTTTGTGTGTGCTTTACTACAACCACCTATCATGACAGACATGAGGGTGAGTAATTAATGACAGAGTTTTCATTTTTGGGAGAACTAAACCTCTAATGTGAAAAACACTTAAAGTGCCTTAATGTACTAAAACAGTGATATTAAAAGATCAAATTCTGTATGCACCTTATTGATGATGAATACTATACAGGCGAACAGATGAGCCCAGAATATGAATTAATTTAGTAACAAACTAAATGGTTACGCCTTTTCTATGGAAAAAAAAAAATGCTTAACGTGAAACTGGACGTTGTTTATATTCTGGGTTCATCTGCTTGCCTGTACGTAGTATGCATAATTAATGTGTATATTGAATTAGTTTTATTGAATTATCACTGTCTTACCACATTAGTACTTACTACAAACCTTATAAAAATAACTGGTGGGCAATGGAGGAAAGCCTTGTTTTGCCCTCCAAGTGGGCGTTGAGGTGTGGCCTCACGTGAAAACTATGAATAAATACTGCAATATTCCATAAATTAAGAATAGTCCATTTTAAATGAATTGGACAAATGCTACATTAAAACATTTAAATTGGTTAACTTTATAATATATACAGAAAACCTTTTTGAAAGGAAAAGTATGAATTGCCTTATTCACAGCAATTACCTTAAAATTTTGCAGCTGCCCAATGAAAGTTGATTGTAAACAGGGGCTATAAAGCTACAAAAATGGGTAAAAAAAAAAGCAGTCCGTATGACTCAAACGCCTGTGTCTCCTAACCAATAACTATGCAGCAAATTTGAATATGCGCATATTAAACTGCTTCAATAAGATTTGACTGAATATTAAAATAGGCTGCTTTTACATCTTTTGTAAAATACTGTAAATATATAGCCTAACAACAAAATAAGGCTATATCCCTTTATAAAACACATGGAATGTTACAGATGGATTTGTTAGCCCTGTTGAAAACAACAGCATATGGTGGTAAGGTAGGTTTTGAAGCTGATAGCTGGTTTGAGCTGGTTTATGCTGGTCCTAAACTGGTCCAGGACCAGCATAAACCAGCTCAAAACCTACCTTATCCAGCATATGCTGGTTTTTTCAGCAGGGGGATGGTCAAGTCCTTGAAGATAGGCTATTTAATAACCAGTAAATGGGCTGATTCGACATAAGACGCATTAAATTAAGTCATAATTATTCTCTTCATTAATTAATTCCCTTGTTTATTCCTTAATCAAGAAATCCCATTCAAATCAGCCAGCAGATCCCGCACTTCATTTATATTGCAGATATGACGGCGCATTGCTCCATGTCACAGACGAGAATCTCTTCATCTCACGTGCAGCCCTTTCCCTTAAAAACCACAGTTGTTTGAGCAGAGAAAATGAGCCTCTCGCCTGCTATTCTCTGATACACTGTGTAAATATACAGAGGGACCGCCGAAACATGCAGGGCAAAGAGAGAAATAGAAATGTCACATTACATTTGGTTAAACAGGCTCATGATGATTTGAATGACCGGAACATGAGGTAAAATAAGAGCGCAATGGACAATGGGTTAATTGCAAGTCTTCCACACAAATGGATTCCATGGCAACCAAAAGTAAATCTCGTTTAATTTAAATGAAATTACACAATAAGGATGGAAATAGCAGGTAAATGGTTTATTTAACCTAATCTGTTTATTCTAACACTTGTTGTAATTGTTGCAGTACCACCAAAAATCCTGTAGGTGGCACAGTGTTGACATTACAGAGATGGTTGAGGGGAAGTAGGCCTATCTGTTTTCAGGCTAAAACTACGTTGACTAAGAATTCAGAAATATATTTTTTCTTCACTCTACGACATTTAAATTCAGTTGGGAACCACTTAATGCTAAACAATAGCATAAAAGACTCACTGCTGCCCTAGTATTCACTGTGACCACTAACACTCTCCCAGGAACCAATTAAAGAGACTTATCACACTTATCTTCATACATTTTAGATTATGTCTCTGCTAATAAAGTTTCAAAAACTCTTTTTTTCTTCTTCACACATTACCAAGAGACAAAACCAAATGCCTGGAGGAGTTGCCTGCAGCCTAGCTTCTACAGCTATGCAAATGAGTCCTGTTCACTTCATCCTTTGCCAAGACAGGGTGTTGAACTGTCTAAAGAGACAGTGCTTGGTCAACTGTGGAAATACTTACGCATGCCAAACTTGAAGATTTAACAGATAAGTTTCAATCTCCTGGGAAGACTTCTGTTGACTTCACAATGAACTTCTGTTGGAATGGACTTGACAAAGAAAGCTGTATACCACGTTTGACATTCATTTGTAAATAGACTAATGAAATAAAGCTCATTTAAAAGTTAAAACTGAAAGATACATCAACCATGCGTGACAAATGCTCAAAGGGAAAAAGCAGCACCGACTCTTATTAAACTAAGCACAATTCTCTAATGTGCTTCTCTCAAGTGCAGTAAGTGTAAAACTCACCATATGTCGGTGATAATTAATGCGTACAAAACTCAGTGTACAGCAACTTAAATTAAGCGTTACATTTTGCAAAATACAAGCTTTATATTTGCTGTAAATCTCTTGAGACTTTCAAACAGCTAATTCTGTGTGTACAAACCACCAAGGAAGAAATTCATCATCAGTTTTTATCTTGTCCCAAAACTCCACATACATATCTTGTATCTGCAATTTTCCGGTCAGCTGAATTCCTGACCACAGCGAGAAATTAATGACACAGTCTAGCATAACTTTGCCCACGCATTACATGCCTCGTCCCCCTACACAAAGGCACCAGCTGAGCCAGGGTCACTAAAATCATGTGATTTAACACCTGTGCTGTGTGCAAGCCTGCTTTAAAATCAAATATTAAGTTAATACAAGCTCCACATCACATTCCACTCATGTGAGATTTGATTGTCTCTGTGTGTTCAATATGATACAGAATCATTTCTCATCTCATTTCGCTTTGATGATTCTCGTTCAACAGATATTCTCTTGCAGGGTGGAGAGGCACTTCAGGGTTGTGTGTGTATTGACAATTACTTCTGTATTTGCACGGCATTTCTATCTGTGCAAGTGCGTCAGACTTTTATTCCATTAAAACTGTGGAATGTGTTAGCATGTGTTGTCTACTTTTGGCATGAGAGTCATTATCTGGCATAGAACACAGAGCTGTAAGAAGGTGTAAACATATCTTTAGACGGGTCACCATAACAACACGAAACCCCCTAATTCTGAACCATTTTGAGCCTTAAAGGGAATGTCAGTAACAGGTAACTGGTCTCGCCCCCATTTACTACCATAGTAGGAAAAATAAATACTATGGTAATCAATGGGGGCAAGATCTGTTTGGTTACTGACATTCTTCCAAATATCTTCCTTTGTGTTCAGGTGAACAAAGAAATTCATACAGGTTTGGAACAACTTGAGGGTGAGTAAATTATGACAGAATTTTCATTTGTGGGTGTACCGTCTCTTTAAATGCAACCAATTACAGGTAGGGGCGTGGAGAAAGGTCTTTTTTATTGCTTGCGAAAGCTGTCGGTCAGGTTGTGGCGTAGGGGAAGAATACACCTTTCAGCACACCCATTACTCCGACCTGCAGCTATCTTTATCTCGAGCAGCAGAAAAATGATATCAATGGTGTAGTTACAATATCTACCTGCATGAGCTAACAGGATGCTAACTAGCTAAATCTTGAACCTAAACTGATTAACAAATAAAACAATAAAGAAAACTTTTGTTTAAAATTTTCATTAGAGAAAGGGGGTATGGAAGTTATAAAAAGATAATGTGTAAGAGAATAGTATGTTATAATGTGGAAAAAATATTTCAAGATTAATTAAAACACGATTGTGTGTAAATTAATATAACTAATTAATATTGTTATAATTTAACATAACATTTTATTAGAATTATAAAATGTTTCTTATGATGATAACAGCGATGTTTTGGCATCATTTTGTATGTTTTCAAGTAACACTGGAGACCCTTTGACCTGCAATCTTTTCTCAATTTGGGTAATTATCACTGCAAGCTAAAATAGCCATGTGTCCATTGGTTCATAGACTGCTCATTCCCTAATCACTGTATGCTATTATTTTTAATTGCCTTTGGACATTTTTTATTAACATGAATGTGCAATAACATGACCCTTTAATTTACTGGCATGTGGCTTAAAGGCTTGCTGCATGCATCAAGAACTATGACAGAAAAAATATGCAAAGAACACAGAGAGATTTAAAAAAGCAGTTTCTTGCTGGTAGTACATTGTACGCATCCATAAATCTGAGCTTTCACTGATTAAATAGCCCTTGTTGAAGAGGAATGTCACAAAGCGCATTTAGCCTACATTATTTCAGTGATAATTATCACGATGATGGCGACAAATATTTTTAGAGCCATCTAAATGTCTAATTTGAAGCATATCAGAATGTAAATATTCCTCAGGGAGTATATGAACTGATGTAAAGCCAGCCAAGAGGCAGATATTAACCGAGATAACTGTTTCTGGATGTTGGAGGAAGCCAGTGATAAGAAGGTTATGACCCGGGTCAGATTACTTAGAAGGACCCTTGAGCATAGCACAGTTCTGATTCATATGCATGCATTTGCATACAATTATCATTATTTAGAAAGAAAAATCCTTAAGCATCCATATAAACAACAAATGCCTTGCCTAAATATCCTAAAAATAAATAAAAGTTCTAAGTTGTTTTACAATAAATTACAACCCAAATTCCGGACATGTCGGGACATTTTTTAAATTTGAATCAAATGAAAACTAAAAGACTTTCAAATGACATGAGCCAATATTTTATTCACAATAGAACATATATAACATAAATGTTTAAAATTAGAAATTTTACACTTGTATCCACTAAATGAGCTCATTTCAAATTTGATGCCTGCTACAGGTCTCAAAAAAGTTGGCACGGGGGCAACAAATGGCTGAAAAAGCAAGGAATTTTGAAGCTGAATTAAAGATTCAGCTGGGAGAACATCTAGCAACTAATTAAGTTAATTGATATCAGGTCTGTAACATGATTAGCTATAAAAGGGATGTCTTAAAGAGTCTCAGAAGTAAAGATGGGCAGAGCTGTGAAAGAGTGCGTAAAAAGATTGTGGAATACTTTAAAAACAATGTTCCTCAACGTCAAATTGCAAAGGCTTTGCAAATCTTCATATCTACAGTGCATAACATCATCAAAAGATTCAGAGAAACTGGAGAAATCGCAGTGCATAAGGGACAAGGCTGAAGACCTTTATTAGATGCCTGTGGTCCTCAGGCCCTCAGACAACACTGCATCACTCATTGGCATGATTGTTTCAATGACATTACTAAATGGGCCCATGAATACTTCCAGAAACCACTGTTGATAAACACAATCCGCCGTGCCATCTGCAGATGCCAACTAAAGCTCTATCATGCAAAAAGGAAGCCATATGTGAACATGGTCCAGAAGTGTCGTCGTGTCCTGTGGGCCAGGGCTCATTTAAAATGGACTGTTTCAAAGTGGAAAAGTGTTCTATGGTCAGACGAGTCCAAATTTGACATTCTTGTTGGAAATCACGGACGCTGTGTCCTCCGGGCTAAAGAGGAGGGAGACCTTCCAGCGTGTTATCAGCGTTCAGTTCAAAAGCCAGCATCTCTGATGGTAGGGGGGTGCATAAGTGCATACAGTATGAGCAGCTTGCATGTTTTGGAAGGCACTATGAATACTGAAAGGTATATAAAGGTTTTAGAGCAACATATGCTCCCCTCCAGACGACGTCTATTTCAGGGAAGACCTTGTGTATTTCAGCAGGACAGTGCAAAACCACATACTTCAGCTATTACAACAGCATGGCTTCGTCGTAGAATTGGCCTGCCTGCAGTCCCGATCTTTCACCTATACAGAGAACATTTGGCGTGTCATTTAACGAAAAATACGTCAAAGACGACCACAAACTCTTCAGCAGCTGGAAACCTGTATCAGGCAAGAATGGGACCAAATTCCAACACTAAAACTCCAGAAACTTAACCTTGATGCCCAGACGTCTTCAAAATAAAATTTTAAAATTTCTCAGTTTAAACATTTATGTTATCTATGTTCTATTGTGAATAAAATATTGGCTCATGTGATTTGAAAGTCTTTTAGTTTTCATTTCATTCAAATTTAAAAAAACGTCCCAACATTCCTGGAATTCGGGTTGTACAATACCCGTATACCTAAATATAAACCTGGATGATGCGACAGCAGCCATATTGCGCCAGAACGCCCACCACACACCAGCTTATTGGTGGAGAGGAAACATTATTGACCTAACTTATTAACTTAACTGGGTCTCAGTTTCCAGTGATAGTCACATGACCAGTGGCTGGTCTGGGTGTGTAATTCCACAAATCTTTATGATCTTCTGTACATATATAAGCAGTAGGCTTTTTTAGAAAGAAAAATGTATAAGATAAAAAAGAAGCAGTAGGGAGAATCAATGAATTCTGAATAATTTACTTGTAAGAATAAGTAATCATATTATCAATTAAAAAGTAACTGTAGTCTGATTACGAGTATTTTAAAAAATAGTATAAACGAATTACTTACTCTCTGGAATCTGATTACATAACCCAGATTTTGTATATATATGGCTGTAGCAACTCAACTTACACCACAGAAACACTGTTAGTGAGAAAAACACTGTATTTCTGCCCTGGTTTAACCTTATTTTAACTTTAGGTGCATGTGTGACTTGAATATTTTCTATTTCATGCCCATTTCCCTGTGGTACAACAAAAACAAATAAATCAGCAGTGTTTGCAGTACAGTGACTGTTCTGTGTCATTCACTCTCATGCTCATCTCTGCTATGTGTGGACGCCTTGTTTTGGATGAAATTCGGAAATAAACCCATGCTGCATGCGTTAAGTGAGCAGATCATAGTTGCTGCAAGCACTTCACACAAACAAATAAATCATTATGAGCGATCAGTTAGTGAACAAAACTTACTTAGTGCTGCATTTCACTTATGTTTAAGTTTGTTTCTGAAGCTTCATTTGCTTTTTGACAGTACATAAACTGATATATTGTGTTTTGGACGGTGTACTGTCCCAGCGTCCCCTCTCCACCATGCTTATTAACCGATTTATTAACCACTATATCTAGCAAGAACCTGGCAAGCTGCATCTGGGGGGTGGTAATCTAATGGTTAAAAAATTTGGCCTTGCAATTGATAAATTCCAGGATCAGGCTCTTCAATCCATATACTATCATCATTGTGCCCTTAAGCGAGGCACTCAACCCTATAATAATTTCACCAGTCAGGTTCCGGAAGTGAAAATATGGAAATTGATTTTTAGTGATAACATATAAACTTCTCAAGACAGACCAACTGCTCTGAGGTTGTTAATCGATGGTACGTGCTTCTGTAGAAGCAAAAGTCGCTGTTAATACACACTACTCACAGTCCCGGAGAGAGCGAGAGATCCAGCACTCATGAAGCATTGTGGACGATGTTACGCCTTATGCTCTCAAACCTGGCAAGGCGAGTTTATATAGCTCAATTCATACACAGGTAATTCAAAGTGCTTTATATAAAAATCATATTCTTATATAGAAGTCATAAAAAAGGTTCAAAGAAATAATAAATAAATAAAAATCATAAACTTCAAACTATTTAAATATTTGTATATATCTGATTATTTTGCAATAAACTTCAAATATACTATATTTTAATATATAATTCAATGACTATAAATCAATTGCTTTCTTTTGTAGTTGTTTTTCATGTGATTTTGCTTTTGAAATGCTTTGTGGGCTGAATAGTTTTTGAAGAATAGGAATGGGAATAGGAAAACTTCTAGAACAAAGTATATGTGTACTTTTAATTTGGATAAAAAGCATCATCTAAATGACAAATGAATGACTGTGTGTGTGTGTGTGTTTTTGTGCACGGTGAGCAGGTTCAAAGATTTTTCTCAGTGTTACTGCATTTGTTTCAAAAACTTTAATGTGAAAGCACAAATCCTGTCAGATCGTATTATTCAATTTCCCATCAGTAGTACCACAATTAAATTGATTAAACTTGGCTACAGCAAACCATGCGATTGAATCAATAAAATTAAATAATGTCGTTGGCCCATGACTCACTTTATATTCTCTGAATCTCCTTTGACATCTTGATTAGTGGTTGTACAGGCACCTTCCTCTCTCTTAATTATAAAATCACACCTGAGATGAAAACCAGCTCAAACATGGTATCTTAAGTGAAGTGACATGTGGCCAAGTATGGTGACCCATTCTCAGAATTTGTGCTCTGCATTTAACCCATCCAAGTGCACACACACACCGTGAACACACCCGGAGCAGTGGGCAGCAATTGCTGCGGCGCCCGGGGAGCAGTTGGGGGTACGGTGCCTTGCTCAAGGGTCTCACCTCAGTCGTGGTATTGAGGGTGGGGAGAGCGCTGGACATTCACTCCCCTCACCGACAATCCCTGCCGGACCTGAGACTCGAACCCATGACCTTTGGGTTACAACTCCGACTCTCTATCCATTAGGCCACGACTGCCCACTCGTGTGAGCTTAAGTCCACTGAAAGACAAAATGATAGAATTACCATTTCATAATGTCTTTTTGACAGAATTGGCTAATCGTGTGAGCTTGTGTATCTTGCGAAGAGTCAGTGAAAGCACAGATCTTCAGTAGCAATGTAAGAAACTTCGGCTTTATCCGTTTATCAATGGCAGTGACCATAGAGTGAGATTATTGTTGAATTTTAATGTGAAATTCATCACCAACATTCCATTTATTTCCCAGGGATGATGAAACAAAGATAAATGGTGTCATGTTCCATAACTTCATGACTCAAGGGGAACCATGTTTACAATCACATTTACATATACTCTAGGTGTAAGCAACCATTCAAAGCCTCACAACTTTTTTAGAAAATGCAAAAATGGCACCTATACACTACTAATGAACAGGGACAGACACCACCAAAAATAATACAATTATTATGAATAAATATTGTACACCAAAAATAATACAATTATGACTAAAGATTGTTTACTCAATCTAAACAAAGATTGAGTAAACTATGGTAATGTTTGCTGTTGTTATGTTCTTACTATTCCATACAATCTCTACATAAGATCGATTTTAAATTATTCAAGAAACACTATATTTACAGAACAATTTCTCTCTTCTTTTTTTCTCACGGATCAATATTTACCACCTCAGATGTTGTTCATTAAAATGGAAGTTGAAGCACGTCAGGCTAAAGAAACATTTTAAAACGTTGAGGTTCACTGTCGAGTTCAACTAAAGCAGCTTATATTAATCAAAACTGACGACCACTTACTGACAAGAAAGCGGGAGAAGTATGTTTACCCCAACTACCTGTGTGTGGATTGTGAAGTAGGTTTGTGTTCAGAGTACTTACTGACTGCTGCACTTCAGCGCCCTCTGCTGGCCATTAATGTTTTCATTCATAATAGCTTTGTCTCAAAGCCTATTTAGCTGCCTTACTTAACCATTTTGGGCATGATTTGCGTCAAAAAAACATGAGGGTTTGGAGATCGAGATGAGTAGTCTTGAAACACAGATTGCTATCTTGCCAAACATCTCCCAGTAATACAAGACATCATATGATCTTTGTAGGCATGTGACCACAAAGTAAAACAGCCATACTCTCTATTTCATCTCCACCCCCCTTTCCTTTGGGCCATTTATCTTAGTGCCATGTCCATGTTTTCTCTGTTATCTTTTTGAATTTGTTTTTGAGACTATTAATATAATATAATATTTTGAGGATATTTGAATATCAGNGCTATCTTGCCAAACATCTCCCAGTAATACAAGACATCATATGATCTTTGTAGGCATGTGACCACAAAGTAAAACAGCCATACTCTCTATTTCATCTCCACCCCCCTTTCCTTTGGGCCATTTATCTTAGTGCCATGTCCATGTTTTCTCTGTTATCTTTTTGAATTTGTTTTTGAGACGATTTAGAGAAATATTTGCCTGAAAGCATGCATTCCTCAGTGCTTTCAGGGGGATATTTGAATATCAGCCAGGAATCTTGCTGTTTATGTTACATTTTGTGACATAATCATCAGGGACTGAGTAAGTATTGCAATAAAACATGTGAAACAAAATGGAATGCAAATTGCACACTGTTTTAATTGCTTCGGAGATAAAAGACTGTATCAAAAACAATATGAACACAAGGAGTTTTCCGTTCTGCAGGAACACAGAAGTAAACCAATCTACTTATGCTGATTAATTTGAATGAGGACATGCATTATTAACATGAATAAATCCACATGTATCAACATTTGCAAATTACCTTTCATAATCAGCAGACTTAGAAAAGAGAAGCATGAACCAACTGTGAAGTAATGAGTCTCAACAAATTGGCAGTTGAGCAGGAGATTTTGACGAGTTTTCCATAATTACGCTGCTCCTTGAACAAAGCCTTCACCTTCTCCTTGAAACTCATTGATTTTAATTATTTATTTCAGGGCGCAATAATTCCAAGGTCAATGCTGACCTTGCCACAATGATTAAATATAATTCTACAAGGCCATAACAGGGGTTTATATACTTTTTCAGGCAAAGGAGAAAGAAAGACAGAGCATCATTACATTATTTGTTAAGACTCTTACATTGCAAAGCTATTCAAATCATTCAATCAGAGTGTTATACTTGTGTATTTCATTTTCTGTAAAACATTTAATTGTAGGAGGGACAATGAAACATTTACCTGAATTTTAGCTTCTGAACTTTAATTTTTCCACTATAATTAGTTTGAGATCAATAATATATTATATTTTGCGTTACATTATATAAGTGTCCAAATACTTTAAGGGTCTACTGTAAATGGTAGAAGAGAATAAACATGCTCTCTCTCTCACACACACATACACACACACACACACACACACATTGTTCCCTCAGATTCCACACATTGTAGTTTTAATTATCTCCTCGTGAAAAATGAAGTGTGAAAACTGTGACATTTGAACAGTTTTGAGGTAGACATGGTGGATTTATGACAGCAGTAAATGAACGTGTGCAGAGAGAGTGAATGAGTGTGTGAGAGTGCTGTGATGTGTGAGAAGATCATGAGCACCTTTATTTTCTCTGGTGGAGTAAAAGAGATTCAAGGTGCTGTAAACTTTACAATAACACTGTGCTCTCTCTCATAATAAAAGAATTGTACATTTCAGTTACAATTGTTGTATACAGGTGCTGGTCATATAATTAGAATATCATCAAAAAGTTGATTTATTTCACTAATTCCATTCAAAAAGTGAAACTTGTATATTATATTCATTCATTACACACAGACATATTTCAAATGTTTATTTCTTTTAATTTTGATGATTATAACTGACAACTAAGGAAAATCCCAAATTCAGTATCTCAGAAAATTAGAATATTGTGAAAAGGTTCAATATTGAAGACACCTGGTGCCACACTCTAATCAGCTAATTAACTCAAAACACCTGCAAAGGCCTTTAAATGGTCTCTCAGTCTAGTTCTGTAGGCTACACAATCATGGGGAAGACTGACTTGACAGTTGTCCAAAAGACGACCATTGACACCTTGCACAAGGAGGGCAAGACACAAAAGGTAATTGCAAAAGAGGCTGGCTGTTCACAGAGCTCTGTGTCCAAGCACATTAATAGAGAGGCGAAGGGAAGGAAAAGATGTGGTAGAAAAAAAGTGTACAAGCAATAGGGATAACCGTACCCTGGAGAGGATTGTGAAACAAAACCCATTCAAAAATGTGGGGGAGATTCACAAAGAGTGGACTGCAGCTGGAATCAGTGCTTCAAGAACCACTACGCACAGACGTATGCAAGACATGGGTTTCAGCTGTCGCATTCCTTGTGTCAAGCCACTCTTGAACAACAGACAGCGTCAGAAGCGGCTAAAGACAAAAAGGACTGGACTGCTGCTGAGTGGTCCAAAGTTATGTTCTATGATGAAAGTAAATTTTGCATTTCCTTTGGAAATCAGGGTCCCAGAGTCTGGAGGAAGAGAGGAGAGGCACACAATCCACGTTTGCTTGAGGTCCAGTGTAAAGTTTCCACAGTCAGTGATGGTTTGGGGGGCCATGTCATCTGCTGGTGTTGGTCCACTGTGTTTTCTGAGGTCCAAGGTCAACGCAGCCGTACACCAGGACATTTTAGAGCACTTCATGCTTCCTGCTGCTGACCAACTTTATGGAGATGCAGATTTCATTTTCCAACAGGACTTGGTACCTGCACAGCCAAAGCTACCAGTACCTGGTTTAAGGACCATGGTATCCCTGTTCTTAATTGGCCAGCAAACTCGCCTGACCTTAACCCCATAGAAAATCTATGGGGCATTGTGGAGAGGAAGATGTGATATGCCAGACCCAACAATGCAGAAGAGCTGAAGACCACTATCAGAGCAACCTGGGCTCTCATAACACCTGAGCAGTGCCACAGACTAATCGACTCCATGCCACGCCGCATTGCTGCAGTAATTCAGTCAAAAGGAGCCCCAACTAAGTATTGAGTGCTGTACATGCTCATACTTTTCATGTTCATACTTTTCAGTTGGCCAAGATTTCTAAAAATTCTTTCTTTGTACTGGTCTTAAGTAATTATTTTTCTGAGATACTGAATTTGGGATTTTCCTTAGTTGTCATTTATAATCATCAAAAGAAATAAACATTTGAAATATATCAGTCTGTGTGTAATGAATGAATATAATATACAAGTTTCACTTTTTGAATGGAATTAGTGAAATAAATCAACTTTTTGATGATATTCTAATTATATGAACAGCACCTGTATATGCTTATGCTCAAGGGTGCATTTATTTGACCAAAAATACAGTACAAACTGTAATACCTTGATTTGGTGCTAAAAAACATTTCTTTTTATTATCAATGTTTATTTATGGAAACCGTGATACACTACCATTCAAAAGTTTGAGTTAAGAAAGACTAATAATTAATTAATAAATGCTATTATTCTGCAAGGAACTTAAATTGATGAAATGTGACAGTAAAGACATTTTTTTTTAATGTTACAAAAGATTTCTATTTAGCAAAGAATCCTGAAAAAAGAAGATTTTCCACAAAAATATTAAGCAGCAAAAAAATTCTTTCAGCATTGAGAATAATAAGAATCATGATTAAAGGGTTAGATCACCCAAAAATGGAAATTTTGTCATGAATTACTCACCCTCATGTTGATCCAAACCCGTAAGACTTTCGTTCATCTTCGGAACACAAATTAAGATATTTTGATGAAATCCGAGAGGGTTTTTTTACCGTCATTGAAAGCAATGAAATTACCATTGAATGTTCATAAAAGTAGTAAAAACATTGTCAAAATAGTCAACATGACTACAGTGGTTAATATTATGAAGCGACAAGAATACTTTTTGTCAGTCTGTTTTGCAGTTGGCGCACACGCATGCCTCATGCTGCTCACGTGAACAGGCATCAGCCAATACTGAGCCACTGTTTGGACGTAGAACCTGGAAGTGCTGCAACGAAAATAGTGTAGCAGAATGACAGGGGAGAGACGAATTTGTTGAATGAAGTCGTTATTTTTATTTTGTTTTTGAGCACAAAAAAGTATTCTCGTCGCTTTATAGCATTATGGTTGAACCACTGTAGTCACGTCGACTATTTTAACGATGTTTTCACTACTTTTCAGGACATTGAATGTGGTCATTTTGTTGCTTTCAATGGAGGATAAAAAAACCTCTGTGTTTCTAATTTGTGTTCTGAAGATGAATGAAGGTCTTACGGGTGTGGAACAACATTAGGGTGAGTAATTAAAGACAGAATTTAATTTTTTTGGGTGAAGTAACCCTTTAATAATTGAACACCAATAATAATTCAAAATAATTGAGCACCAAATCAGAAAATGATTTCTGAAGGATCACGTGACACTGAAGACTGGAGTAATGATGCTGAAAATTCAGGAATAATTACATTTTAAAATATATTAAATTAAAAAATCTGTTTTTTTTTTTTTTAAATATTATAGTATTTCACAATATTACTGTTTTACTTTATTTTCTTTCTTGAATAAATACAGCCTTGTTGAGCATAACAGACTTCTTTAAAATATATTTAAAAATTGTAAATATACCAAAAAAGTGTATATAATAATAATATTGCGAATACACATTCAATAAAACTACTATACCCACTCAGACCATCTCTAAACTGGACTGCTACATTGCTCTTTTGCATGCACAATTACACATCTCATTTGTAGCACTGGATAAAAATCAATAAATGCATGCAATAAAGTTTTTGGGTAAAAACTTTTCTCATCAACATCCTTTTCTGTTCTATCACAGTCCTGGTAGAGGATGAGCACCTTAAGTTACTTTTTTTTAATCATTGGAGAAGTTTCTAATCTTCAAAAGACATGCTCTGTTCTCTCCTGAAAAGTGTTCCCTCAAATCTAGACAAGATGATGGAGTGCCTGTTTTTACAGGAATGCAGTGGTGCTGATACTTGATTAAGGATGTGTGTTGGGGAGATAAGACTTTAGTTTTAAAGTGTGCACAAATGAATATGTTGCACTTTACCTGTTACAAGAACATAATCAATAGAAGGGCTGGGCAGAAAAATCAATTTAACAATTAATCTACCCAACACAATGAACAGTGATAATGCCCGTTTATCTGAATATAATAACATCCATTAGTGTCTTAAACAGTAGAGCAGGGTGCTTGCAGCACCTAGTCATGAAATGATAAAATGTATAGCTTTGAATAAAAGCATCTGCCAATATATAACAGGTCTAATAAGACGTGCATGCAACAGGTTAACAAAGTTCATGATAGCGTATAAAGAAATTGATTGTGACCACTGGAGTTTGCTCTTGCTGTTAAGGACAGTGCATAAGAGAGTCATCAAATAATTTTCTATATTGAATGTGATGGGTGAGCTTGGAGAGAGGGCTCTAAAAGGGTGGAGACACGCGCATCTCTTCAAACAGTTACTGGAAGAGACAGACGCGCATAATACGCACAGAAGCTCCTGCTTTTGGGCACTTATATGTACTAAAACAATATCTCAAGAGACTGAGGCATCGGCGAACTGAATGAAAAACAAAACAGATGAAAACGGGACGACAGCTGACATCCGAGGGAGACTTTTTACAACTTTAAACTGTTTGAATATGAAGTAGAACGCTGCGTAAAAGCTTGCGTAATCGTGTGCAGACCAGACTAAGACTACACATTTTCATATTTATTTATTCTTTTTAAAGCAAAAAGTTTTGTAAGATGAACACCTCGGATATTTTTTGCGATTCCGAATTTGCAAATTCGTCCAACTTTTCGTGTGTGAACCGAACCGTCCCGTCGTACAGCATCATCGACATCGCGTCTTTCATGCACATATTCCCCACTATCTACGGCATCCTTTGTTCAGTTGGAGTTCTGGCCAACAGTTTGGTCATCTACGCTGTGGCATCATGCAAGAAGAAGATGGTCTCTGATATTTACGTTCTGAATCTGGCCATTGCAGACCTGCTGTTCTTGTTGGTGATGCCGTTCAACATCCATCAGCTGGTCAGGGACAGACAGTGGGTGTTTGGGCACTTCATGTGCAAAGCTGTGGTGGTGGTGGACGTCAGTAACCAGTTTACCACAGTGGGGATAGTGACTGTGCTCTGCATTGACAGGTGAGAGTTGCATGCATTTGGGAGAAATACCAGAATATTTGTGCAGTGATCGTAATGCAGTAGCCTGTTACTGCTGATCACACTTTGTTTACCTCTCTTGCAAAGTAGGCCTGACGATACTTGAACGTGTTGTTCTACATAAATTATACACAACCATACTGAAAACACGAATATTAAAAAAAACAAAACTACAACAACAACAAACGTATGTCTAATAAGTAACTAGATAAGAACGTTTGAGGTGTGTAATTAAAGGGTTAGTTCACTCAAAAATTTAAATTATGTACTTTTAGTGCGCCAATTTTTTTTTTTTTTTTTTTTTTTTTAATAACGGCTTTTCAACAATATCTAGTGATGGCCGATTTCAAAACACTGCTTTACGAATCTTTTGTTTCGAATCAGTTGATCAGATCGCGTATCAAACTGACAAACTGCTGAAATCACGTGACTTTGGCGTTCCGAACCACTGATTCGAAACAAAAGATTCGTAAAGCTTCGAAGCTTCATGAAGCAGTGTTTTGAAATCGGAAATTTGAAATCACTAGATATTGTTGAAAAGTCGTGTTTTTTGTTTTTTTGGCGCACAAAAAGTATTCTCATCGCATTCTAATATTAAGGTAGAACCGCTGTACTCACATGAACTGTTTTGAGTACCTTTCTGGATCCTGAGAGGTTCAGTGACATTGCTGGCAATAGAGGCCTCACTGAGCCATCGGATTTCATCAAAAATGCCTTAATTTGTGTTCAGAAGATGAACGAAGGTTGTAGAACGACATGAGGGTGAGTAATAAATTACATAATTTTCATTTTTGGGTGAACTAACCCTTTAACATTGTAGAAAAAAACGTCCAAGTATCATGAACTTATATTTACCACAGACCTTATATTAGGCTACCTACTCATAAATTGAAACAATTAATTATAAAAACCAAAAGGAAAATCTTGAGGGAACCACTGGCGGATTAGTCATCCCTGTAGAACTCAACTATTTCTCTATTACAGTATTTTTTATTAGATATCTTCGATTTTTTGTTTGATTTGCAGTTATTATAAAAACTGAAAATGTAATGTTTTGCATTATGTGTGAAATAATAGGCTTCGGTTTTTTGTAAAATATAATTTAATCATTTCTTTCCGTGACTTCTGAACTGGATGTGTTCTTGACAGGTTTCTTTCAGTTAAGATAATATTAAATATGCTTATACTATCAGCTTAGAGGTCAAAAGGATAGAATTCTTTATTCAAACTCTAATTACAGAGCATAGAGCATTTTCACCAAATTATATGAAATTACAGCCCTGCTCTTCGTCACTGTTAATCAACTGAATGTATGCAAAAGAAAAAAAGAAAAAGAAATCAATGCAACTCTCAAGGGTGTGATCCACGCTACATGACCTTGAATAAGCACACTGCATCCATTATTTTTGTATCTTAAGTCTGCAAGACTGTATACTTCAGCAACAAACAGTGTGTGACTTTGAAAAACCCTCTTACTTAGCCTATATTTATGGCACACAAAAGCACTTTAGCACACAATATCTCACTACATACAAAAGATCCTCATAAAATATAAAGCGCAGAGGAGAGTTTTTGCTTAGTTGTGAGTGTCAAAGACATACTGTATGAGCCCCCCAGAAAGCCTCTGCATGGTTAGGTGATAAAGCTCCTCTATAACACTTTTTCATATAGTGCCGTTGCTGTTTTCCCAAAGGGTTTTTACTGGGTCACATGCTTGGAGTCACTTAAATAAAGTATCTTAGCTGCACATTTTCATTATGTTTTGCAAAGCAATACAATCCCAAATTCTGTTTAAAGAGCAGCACTGCTACTACTGTGAGCAATACATTATACATGGAGCCAGACACATTCTCTTTCTTTTATAAGGAATTGCAAGGGGGAAAAAACAAATATTGTCTGACTAGAGTAAGAAGGCTGTTATACTTGATGAAAAATGAAGCTGATGTGTTTGGACTGTACACGAGAAAAGTACACATCTGTTGATTTTATGCTCAAGCTTTTATCTGATTTTAGGATACAAACAGAGCAAATGCATTTCTGAGAAATCTGTCACTTGCTGTGCTGTTTTGCTGCTCTAGTAGCATGTGACCGGTTTGCTTTCCGAGAGTCAAGACAAGTCAGCTACATATTGCTACAAAGCTGCTTTAAAAAAAATGACTTGTATCCCCAGCGAGTAAGACAAAGACAGCTGTGGCAGATTAATACTTTTTTTTTTCAAGCAAGAATGTATTAAATTGATCAAAAGTGACATTTAAAATGTTACAAAACATGTCTGTTTTAAATAATCAAATAATTCTGAAAAAAAAGTATCATGATTTCCACAAAAACATTAAGCAGCACAACTGTTTTCAACATTGGTAATAAGAAAAATTAGCTTGAGCACCAAATCAGGCTTCAGCTTTGCCATTACAGGAATAAATTACATTTTAAAATATATTAAAATGGAAAACGATTACTTTAAACAGTTAGTAGTTTTAAAATTTGGACAAAACAAGAACTCAGATTCTTTACTGAATCATCTTTAGTAAAAGCTACAGATTATTCAAACATGAAGTTCTTTATATGATATAGTTTCAACATCTCTCTGTTGTATAATAATATAATAATAGCCCTGCACTTGAGCATTTTATAAAGTTTACTCCTGAAAAAAAAAGTGAATTTACTGATGGAATCACATATGAAAGAAATTAGATTTCTTTAAAGGGTTAGTTCACCCAAAAATGAAATTTCTGTCTTTAAGTACTCACCCTCATGTCGTCCCAAACCCGTAAGACCTTCGTTCATCTTCGGAACAAAAATTAAGATATTTTGATGAAATCCGAGGGTTTCTGAAGCACACATAGGCAGCAATGTCATTGCACCTTTTGAGGTCCAGAAAGGTAGTAAAGACATCATTAAAATGGTCAACGTGAGTACAGTGGTTCAACTTTAATGTTATGAAGTAACGAGAATTCTTTTTGTGACAAACAAAACAAAAATAACAACTTTATTTAACAATTTGAACTGTTGTCATATGCAGTTGACGTAGTGAACGCAGTTCAGCGCTTCCGTGTTCTACACCAGAATGCCAACTCATTATTGGCTGGCTTCTGCGTCAGCATCACACGCATGCGTCGTGCTGCTCATGTGATCAGCATCATCCAATACTGAGCCGGCGTTCGGACATAAACACGGAAGTGCTGAACTGCGTTCACTATGTCAACTGCTTATGACAACAGTTCAAATTGTTGAATAAAGTCGTTATTTTTTTTTTTTATTTGCGCACAAAAAGTATTCTCGTCGCTTCATAACATTAAAGGTTGAACCACTGTAGTGACTTTGACCATTTTAATGATGTCTTTACTACCTTTCTGGACCTCAAAAGGTGCAATGACGTTGCTGCCTATGTGTGCTTCAGAAACCCTCGGATTTCATCAAAATATCTTAATTTGTGTTCCGAACGACATGATGGTGAGTACTTAAAGACAGAAATGTCATTTTTGGGTGAACTAACCCTTTAATATCTCAGTTGTTTCTCCTAAAAAGTGAGATCAAATGGAGATCAAATTACTCTTGCTTAAGTCTCCAGCTTTTCCCTGGACCAAAAAGATCATAATAATCAAACACACTTACTCTATAGAGTACATAGAAGACATCTAAGATTTGCCCAGATACCATTGTCCACAAAAAAAAAATAAAAATAATTCAAGGCCAAATTATCTGAGCTACTATAAAAGCTATAAAGTCTCATTCGAACTGTTTTTATTTGTATTTCACCAAAATAACAAAACAAAAAAAAAGTCTCATGACAAATAATTTTGAATTATTTTTTTTCACCAGGTACATTGCAATTGTACATCCTACGTCTGAAAAGAGAACCATTCAGTGGACCATCGTCATCAACATTATGGTGTGGGTGGGCAGCTTCCTTCTGAGCATCCCAGTCATGATATACGCTAAAGTAATCTCCAGAAAGAACATGGACATCTGTATGATTAACCTGGATGGGCCACAAGATATGTACTGGTACACGCTCTACCAGTCCATGCTGGGTTTCATTGTCCCCCTGATTATAATAAGTACATTTTACACTCTCACTTTGTACCACGTGTTCCGCTCCATCCGGCGGGTCAAACGCAAGCAGTCGGTGTGGGCCAAACGGGCCACTAAGACAGTTCTGATGGTGATCGGCCTGTTCCTGGTCTGCTGGTCTCCCTACCACGTCATCCAGGTGATCAACCTTAGCATCTATCACCCCACCACCGCCTTTGTGTACGCGTACAACATCAGCATCTGCTTAAGTTACTCTCACAGCTGCATCAACCCCCTCATGCTGCTGATATTCGCCCAGAACTACCGCGATCGCCTCTGCCATCACAAAGAGCTACGGTCCCAGATCAGCTCATCCAAGACCACCGTCAAAACCGACGGAGGGTCTAGCGTCAGCCCGGACACCAGTCACCGGTGTAAGGCTTGATTTTCCTGTTAAATCAAGCATCCTGCAATAAAGCAATAAAATTTGCATAGAGAAGAAAATCTCAAAGAAGTGGAAATTGACAACACCTTGCCCCAACCCAAAAAGGACAATGCCTCCCCCCCCACACACACAAACACACCTTCCCTTCCCCCTGACGTAAGTCACTGAAAGTTTATATTCTATGTATAATGTAACTTGTATATATATTGTTTTTCCCTTTCATGTTTGGTATCATTTTAAAGGTCTCAGTGCGATTGGTAAAATGGTCTCAGTTTCACAGCAGTCACTGGTATTATGAAGAAGATTGAAAACTAAGGAAAATTCTGTCCTATATTTGGGTGGTGCCTTTTGTGAAAACCCACTCCTCTCCCCAAAACAGGTGTTGGTGTAATAAACATTTACGATCCTTTTGTTCTGGTCCTGGTATAAAAGGTAAAGAGCAAAGCAGTCAGGGGGGATCTTCTGTAGTCAGAGGCCCCCACAGAGATGGGTGAATGTCTGAAGACATTCACCCATGTCTGTGTGTATATGCATTTCAACTGATGTTATGCATTCACTATTTCTGAATTGGCTTCTAATTGTTTAACTGTAACGTAAATGGCATGATACATTTTTACTTGACGAATAAAATGGTTTATTCTGTATTATTCTTAATTCATTATTTCTAGTAGATCAAAGCAAAGGTATTACCTCAAATCTGTGTTCAGGATTGCTCATACGAAAGGTTCATTGATGGAGCATAAGGGCACATCAATTGAGTCCATTTCGATTTCTGACAATCACTGTCTTAAATAAGTTGCAGTTTTCGTAAATATATGATAACTATGCTTTTTGTTACGAGTAAGCAGAGCGCGACCGACTTAAAGGTAGATATTTACCCTGCATCCAATGTTTAAGATCAGAACTGACGAGTTTGTGTCCGGGAAGAGCCTTTAATCGTCCGAAGTGACTCTTCTAAAGCGATACCGGGTCTGCGGCGAATGAAATAATTGAAACTATAAGGTAATCAGAATAATCAAAAATCTAAATTGAGTCATAACTGATTAATTTCTAATTGGAAGCACAACCTAAGAATAAGAATCATTTGAAAATGGAGTCAGATTAAACGAGTGAAATTAAGTAAACTTCACAGTGACGCTGAAAAGGCATACACGCGTTAACCTTCGCCCAACGCCGTCGGACTCCGTTTTTGGGCCGATGGGGGGTTCCTTACACCGGTGCACTGTCATCTAACGCCCGCCGAACTTCGCCCGACGTGCTACCTGAGGAAAACTTCAAGAAGGCCTGCAATGCAACACTTGCTGCACGGGTGTCAATTGCACGGTAGACTGTTTCTCAAAGGGGAAAACTGTGAAATTAAACGCCACAGTGAACTTTCAGGAGGCATGAAGGAGTGAATCAGCACTCGACTATATGTTTGTGGTTTGTCATACTCTGAAAAAAAGTGATTATTATGTTTTCAATGTTTACTGTTAATTTATCTATCATTTGTTGTATAATGTTAATTTATGAGTTGTGTTCACCCAAAAAATTAAGTTCTGTCATCACGAGTCACGTTCTGTATGACATTTTGTGCTGTGAAACACAAGGAAAAAGGTTGAAAAATGTTCCAAGCAATTACAAAGAATAGAGACTGAGGCTTGGGAACAAACTGAAATTCAAGTGAATATCACTGATAATCTTCATAATTCCCGTTCAATGAACCATTACAAGTAGAGTCATTGAAGTTAAACTCAAGAACTAGATCAGTTCAGTTTGTGAATGAATCATTCAGACTGGTTTAGTGAATTGCATCTGACTCAAAATTATCCATACACAAGATTTATTTAGCTATAGTATGACTTCAAAAAGTCATTTGGACCACTTTTGTGATACTATTATGGTGCTTTTTTGTTCTTTTTTTTTTATTTAAACTTCAGTGCTTGTTCATTGAAAATGCATTGCATTGAGCATTCAGTACAATTCTGCCAAAAATTTTTCTTTTGTGTTCCACATAATGATCACAGAATTTTCATTTTTGGGCAAACTATCACTGTAAAGACAATTAAAAGTGTTTTGTTATACTGTATTGGTGGCTTTTGTTTGCATTGTTGGGGAATGATAGACACAATGAGAGAACCATCAGACTTGTCATTTATGCAGATGTCAAATAAAATGTCTTTGCAATATGAAATAAAAGCAGTGTTTTTGTGGGTATGTATCATGCTGAAGTCCATTAGTGAGTAAAGTAAGCAAATATTCTGATCTAAGACAGGCGTAATTGATCATAAATATGGCATTCTGCTTTAAATTTCACTTTCATACATGTGTAGATATTGGCCTAACTTTAAAGTATTTTAGAAAGTATATTACACATTTAAATATCTTAAATGTCTTTGACCTCATATGAAGTCTTGCTGTCGTGCATGTATAGCTGACTGTTTAATCTTCACTTAGAACATTGGACAAGATAAAATAACCCTGACTGTATGATTCTGAGCATTTTATTACATGAATTCACAATGATATCAGTGTGAAATTCTCGATGTGGTTCTGTTTTTCCTTTTTTTCTAAGAAGTCCCTGCGGCCCAAGTGAGAACAGTCATGTTCACTGTTGACGTGTGACACTTAAACTATGTGTGACCAGTCACATTTCAGTCTTGCCACCCTCAATCAACACATTATGATGCCTGACAAACAAACAAAGAACTGTGTATTATTTCTCATAAAATATATTATTGCGTACATTGACAAATGCCTTTTTTAGTAGGTAAGTCAGAGAGAAAAGGCAGATGACAAATTTTTAGGTCATTTGCTATTCAGGGAGAAAAACTGTATATTTCATGATCACTGTTTTAACATTTACCTCCTGTTTCTTGGCTGTTTGTACTGTCCTGATGGCTTTTATTTTTATGTGCTATAAATGTACAAAATAAACTCAAAAAAAGAAGAAAAAAAAAAAGCCTTTTGACCATTTGAATGTGTAAAACCATGTTCTTGTATCACTTTGGTATGTATTTTTAAATAAACAATCACACTATTACTGGGTTCATGACATTGTACTGAATATGAACCACTTAAACAGTCACCCAAAAATGAAAATTCTGTCATCATTTACTCACCCTCAAGTTATGAACACAAAAGAAGATATTTTGAAGAATATGTGTAGCCAAACAGTTGATGTACCCCATTGACTTCAATAGTATGGGGGAAAAATACTATGGAAGTCAGTGGTGCCCATCAACTGCTTGGTTACCCATATTCATCAAAATATCTTCTTTTGTGTTCAACAGAAGAAATAAATTCATACCGATTTGGGACAACTTGAGGGTGAGTAAATGATGACAGAATTTTCTTTTTTCTGTGAACACAAAAGTACGGTGGCCGAGAGAGCTCAACGCGCTGCAAATGAAGAAAACACATGCAAATAGAAAAAACACCAGCAAATAAAGAAAACATCTTCATCAGTTTGACAACACATGCGCTGCAAAAGTTCACAACACATGCAAATAGAGAAACGCGCTGCAAAAGTCCACAACACATGCAAATAGAGAAACGCGCTGCAAAAGTCCACAACACATGCAAATAGAGAAACGCGCTGCAAAAGTCTATAACACATGCAAATACAGAAACGCGCTGCAAAAGTCCACAACACTTGAAATAGAGAAACGCGCTGCAAAAGTCCTCAACACATGCAAATACAGAAACGCGCTGCAAAAGTCCACAACACATGCAAATACAGAAACGCGCTGCAAAAGTCCACAACACAAGCAAATAGAGAAACGCACAGCAAAAGTCCACAACACATGCAAATACAGAAACGCGCTGCAAAAGTCCACAACACATGCAAATAGAGAAACGCACTGCAAAAGTCCTTAACACATGCAAATACAGAAATGCGCTGCAAAAGTCCACAACACAAGCAAATAGAGAAACGCGTTGCAAAAGTCCACAACACATGCAAATACAGAAACGCGCTGCAAAAGTCCACAACACATGCAAATAGAGAAACGCGCTGCAAAAGTCCTCAACACATGCAAATAGAGAAACGCGCTGCAAAAGTCCACAACACATGCAAATACAGAAACGCGCTGCAAATAGCACATACCAGGCCCGGCGATCTCAAGCCCCTTCTGCGATGATCTGAATGATGATGATGATGATGATAATGAGGCTACTTTTAGAATTAAATTAATATTTTAATTTGCCCCGCAATAATTTATAGCGCATCACGCATAACCGACGTGCTGTAATAAGATTAGCTAACTCCTCATTTAAAAAAAGTTGTTTAACACCTACATCTCTTCTCATTTTTTTCACTACGTATGGGCCACAAGAGAAATATTAAGAAATAAATTAAGGTTAAATAGTGTTATCAGTACATGATGAAGTAGAGCTCTCATCGCTGAGTTTTTAGTTTAACTTTCTGCAGTGAATAATTGACTGGGATTTGAGACATAAAATCAAGTAAATTATTAAAAAATATATTATTTATTATTAATTATTTAATAATAATATTTTTTTACGCAAAATAAACCCCCTAAATCGTTTGTCCTGGCGCCAGGACTGGCACAGACCACAACGAAAATGTTATAAGGGAACACCAACAGACGTGCCTGGCTGGGACTGCTGGCTGGGATTGTTCAATGTTAATCTTAACATTCTGATCATATGTGCATTATGAGCAGGCCTATTTGAGGCACGTTTCTGTATTCGCATGTGTTGTGGACTTTTGCAGCGCATGTGTTGTCAAACTGATGAAGATGTTTTCTTTATTTGCTGGTGTTTTTACGATTTGCCTGTGTTTTCTTCATTTGCAGCGAGTTGAGCTCTCTCAGCCACCGTATCAAAAGGATTTATTTCTGCAAATGAATCTAAAGAGATTTGAAAAATATGGTGGAGAGGAAGCATTTCAGAATTTTAAATTACTTAAAGTCCATCTGTTCCACAATCATTTGAAGTTATTAGTTTTAAAAGAATTTTAGAAAATATATATATATTTTTTGCCATTTTGACAGTGTCCCCACATTAAAAATTGTATGTACTTTCAATGCTTAGACAATTTATGTAATCTTATTCTTTCCTATTCATCCTATTATGTAATTACTTTTGACTATGAAAGAAGACAAAAGAGTAAGAGACTGAAGATTCATCTTTTAGTCCATATACAGTGGGTACGGAAAGTATTCAGACCCCCTTAAATTTTTCACTCTTTGTTAAATTGCAGCCATTTGCTAAAATCATTTAAGTTCATTTTTTTTCCTCATTAATGTACACACAGCACCCCATATTGACAGAAAAACACAGAATTGTTGACATTTTTGCAGATTTATTAAAAAAGAAAAACTGAAATATCACATGGTCCTAAGTATTCAGACCCTTTGCTGTGACACTCATATATTTAACTCAGGTGCTGTCCATTTCTTCTGATCATCCTTGAGATGGTTCTACACCTTCATTTGAGTCCAGCTGTGTTTGATTATACTGATTGGACTTGATTAGGAAAGCCACACACCTGTCTATATAAGACCTTACAGCTCACAGTGCATGTCAGAGCAAATGAGAATCATGGGGTCAAAGGAACTGCCTGAAGAGCTCAGAGACAGAATTGTGGCAAGGCACAGATCTGGCCAAGGTTACAAAAAAATTTCTGCTGCACAGGGTTCTTCTTTACCTCTCTCACAAAGGCTCTTCTCCCCCGATAGCTCAGTTTGGCCGGACGGCCAGCTCTAGGAAGGGTTCTGGTCGTCCCAAACGTCTTCCATTTAAGGATTATGGAGGCCACTGTGCTCTTAGGAACCTTAAGTGCAGCAGAAATTTTTTTGTAACCTTGGCCAGATCTGTGCCTTGCCACAATTCTGTCTCTGAGCTCTTCAGGCAGTTCCTTTGACCTCATGATTCTCATTTGCTCTGACATGCACTGTGAGCTGTAAGGTCTTATATAGACAGGTGTGTGGCTTTCCTAATCAAGTCCAATCAGTATAATCAAACACAGCTGGACTCAAAAGAAGGTGTAGAACCATCTCAAGGATGATCAGAAGAAATGGACAGCACCTGAGTTAAATATATGAGTGTCACAGCAAAGGGTCTGAATACTTAGGACCATGTGATATTTCAGTTTTTCTTTTTTAATAAATCTGCAAAAATGTCAACAATTCTGTGTTTTTCTGTCAATATGGGGTGCTGTGTGTGCATTAATGAGGGAAAAAAATGAACTTAAATGATTTTAGCAAATGGCTGCAATATAACAAAGAGTGAAAAATTTAAAGGGGGTCTGAATACAGTACCCACTGTATCTGAAGACAACTCACAACATCTATTGCCTCATCAACTGTTGCACATGGTTAGATTGTTTATTCATAATGATATGGGCAGCCCATTTCACGAACCTCATTATGTCCTATAATTGCTGTGTATAATCCCATAACAGTCATTTTACATTACCAGGTGCAGCATAAATTGTAAACATTCTTCCTTAATGATGTTTCCCTATTCCAGGATGTTAATCCCCTCATAAAGACGGCTGGATGAACTAAAAAGTGTTTCATGAACATGAGGATGAAGTCAGACATCTCCCCAGTTGAACATATTTAAATATCCCGAACCTTTATAGCAAATTCTGGAGCTCAGAATGCAAATAACTAGAGGGTTTTCTTCTTCATGAATGGCCAGTCTCATTTGTAAGCAGCTTTGGGTAAAAGCATTTGTTAAATGGATAATTGTAAATGTGGTCTATTATCTGACTACAAACATTTCAGAACTTGTATGACTTTCCAAGAACTTAAGTAGTTCTGAAGACATCACATGAGCCCTATTCCTTGTATTAACATTAATGATAATACCAAGAAGCAACATAAAGCAACATAATTAAATAACATTTAACAACATATCATAAAACAACACACGTTGACATAAACCATAAACAAAACTTACTTAACATTTAAGAACATAACATAAAAAAGTATAAAAATAACATCTGTAACCCTTGACCACAAAACTAGTCATATTGGCTGAAGTTGTTATTTTTGTTTTGTTTTTGCGCACGAAAAGTATTCTTGTCGCTTCATAAAATTTAAGGGTGAACCACTGCAGTCACGTCGACTGTTTTAACGATGTCTTTAGTACCTTTCTGGACCTTGAAAATGTTGATTATATTGCTGTCTATGTACTAGTCATATACCTCTCAGATTTCAACAAAAATATCTTAATTTGTGTTCTAAAGATGAACAAAGGTCTTTCGGGTGTGGAACAACATGAGGGTGAGTAATTAATGACAGAATTTTCATTTTTGGGTGAACTAACCCTTTAATGGTCAGCCTGAAATATGTAATTGATGTACTGATCTCAAATATATGTATCAAATGTATGACTATAATATATATACTTTTCTTAGTTCACTTATGTTTTTTGTTGGTTTTCAATGTCATGATCAGGAATTCAAACTCACATTTCCCACATAAACTTCATGGTTCAGCATGTCAGAGTCTGCATAGTATCTGTTAGGCCATGGCTCTGGTCACTGTGCCATTTTAACTGGGCATTTCTTACCAAACCGTTTATAAAACATATAAAGATTTCTAATGCAATTAGGAATTACACCACAATATAATATAAAGAGATACACATAATGATACGCATAATTACATAATGCATTGAAAATCACAAGAGGCTAAGCTATGCCCCCATCCATTTAATACAGCCTGTGGTCCTTTTATAGTCAAATTCACTTAGGGACAGACACAAAGACTTTGATAAGATTATGATGATATTGAGATGCTTTAATGTCTTTATAAATGTAAGCGGTACTTCAATCATGTTCTGCTTCAGCCTTCCCTAGACTCACAGCCATAAATCACTTGACTGATAAATCTCGAAAGCCCTGCATCATCCTACATGTAATGCAAATATCATACTAATTTATGACTAGTTTTTCAGCGTTGGATAAAATCATCTGCGTCCTGTTTTTCCTTCTATGACTAAGGCGAATCTGTTCAGATGCGTTACTTGGTTAGCTGAGTTTATTAGTTTCATACAGTTTCCACAAGGCAAACCAGTAAACAAATTGAATAAAGGCCTTTTATCAAAGGGCTCAAAACGTATTAAGAGTATAAGTATATATAATGGCCTGCATTGAACAGTTTAAAATATCTTACCCTGAAAGATTTAAAAAATAAATAAATACCACACAAAGCATCTCTTTGCGTGTCCTTGCACAATCCAACCACACAAATGCTACAGGGTATCATCACCAAATAAGAAAGATATTTTTCATGAAATTTAGAGAAAAAAAATGAAAAGAAAAAACAAAGAATTCCCATGAAGCCCTGAGCTTCTTCACCTCAGCAGGAACTGAAAAAAGCATGAAAGGTACAAAATAAAAGATTTTTGTTTCCGAACACTGTTTCAGAAAAAGAAAAAAAAAACATCTCTCCACTTACTTCAAGGTCATATTCAATGCAACGTAGTCATGTCCTGGAGGGAGAGGATGTATTGACCTCTCTCTGGCATATTCATCATTCATCAGTAAATCTTTATTTAACCATCTTAACCAAAACCCACTCCCACAGGCCTGGAATTGATTTCTGTTGTGTTAGATACTAATGTGCTTTGAAAGAAACAGCGCTGGATGCTTCCGGTCCCATAGGGTGATGAATGTCATCAAATTTTGATAAAAATTAATATGCCACACAGCCAAAAGAGAGTTCAAGTATACTCTACTGGATCATTTATAGATTAGAAGCCTTACTTTAAAATATTAGCAATGTACACACATCAATAAAAAAGCAAAAGGAGAAAATAGATGGAATATGAAATTGTGGGAGTTGATTTAAAGCTAAGGCTGCAAATCCACAGTAAAAAACAGCATTCGGTATTCTTATATTAAATAGTTTAAAGGTTTTTTGCCAACAAAAATTGAGAAAAAATTGCAAATAAAATAAAAATAGAATACAAAATGCATTTCTTTATGGCAGCGGCTATTTACACCAAGTGCAAATAGTGATAGATGCTATTTACACTAAGTGAAAATAGCAATATATTCTATTTACACTAAGTGACAATAACAGCATTTTCTTAGCGATATGCTATAGGTGAAAAAAGCGATAGATTCTATTTACACCATGTAAAAGTATCTGTTCTTTGCAGGCTAAATAGTAATTAGATACTATCTATACTTTATATTGGCAGATAATATTTGCACCTCAGTATTTTTGTACATTATCAGGATGCAGTAATATCATAGAGTGTAAATGGTTATATTTATTAAAATTATTAAATGGATGCTGCCTTATTGGGAGAATAAAAACCCTCCCTACACCCTCCCTACACCTTCCCCTAACCCTATCCAATAAACACTTTTAATATTATTAAACACTCTTTCACAGTTAATTTTCAATTTTAGAACATTATTTTAATTTTTATTGAAAATAACTGTGCGCTCGACAAAAGGCGGATTCAAACCCGTGTCGATTGCGTTAAAAAGCCAGGTCTGCAAGCCTTATTTACTACTGCTGCACCACTGAAGTCGTTGAATTTCATGCTTCATTTTTAAAACTTCAGTGGCCCAACCAGACATTGGTGGGCGGAGCTAGTGTAAATAGCATTTGCCAACAAGGGACGCTATTTGCACTTATAGTGTAAATAGACACTCCGTATCTTTATCCCATTAAATCTTACAGATAATCAGATTATCCGAATATCAGAATAGCTTCAGCACTAGTTTAATCAGGTGCTAAGAGTTGGCCTAATAATATTTATCATGATAAGGATTCTGAATCAGAGATCAGACAACACATTAATATACCTCATTATCCACAGGAACTGAGGAGTTCTAAATAGAATTTCCAAAGACACAAAAGTTTTGTGATGCCTTTTAAAATCAACATGCTTTGAAATGAGCAAAACACCCTCATTAGGAAATGTGACTTGAGCGACTTTTATCCTGCACCAGCAAATTGACACTTTGATGCCATATTCAGTAGGTTTTAGAGGATTGTCACTTTACCCAAGGCTAAGTTTTTAGGGTTAATAAAAAACCTGACAAAAAAGACTCGGCACACCAAGGCTCCAAAAATAAAAATATTTAACAAAGGACTCTTACAACGGTAACGTTTCGAGCATACAGGCTCTTCATCAATCTTTTACTGACAGGCTCCAAAAATGACAAAAAAAAAAAAAAATGAAATGAAAAAATCTACTTGTATGTAGACTGCACAACAACCATGTCAACTCAACCAGAGGTCCCCGGCTACACATTTTGATTATGATTATTTATTTTCTGGTGAAAGACATACATAAATGAAGAAGAAATCCAAAATATTAAATGTTATGGATGAATATTTATTGAGTAATCCAATATTTTGTAGAGGGGGGTGAAAATGACATTTTTCACCTGAGATTTGGAGCCAAATTACAGAGAGGGTAAAAATGACTTTAGAATGATGTCATCATTAAATGTAATCGAAACAAGCTACATTTCTAGTTTCAACATTATTTATTCTTCAGAAAATTCCCTTTTAAATACAATAAGTGTTAGCTCTATGCAAAGGGACCCACATTTGGTTTTTGACCATTGAATATGGGTAATATTCAACTATTTGGAACCACATTAAGATCCAAATATCTATGTGATTGAACCATATAGGGCCCTAAAAATTGGCATAGGAAAAGAAAGGTTTGTTTAGAACCAGAATGTAAAATCATATTGAGATTTCTTTAATACTTTTTGAGTTACAGGTATGCAAACCTGGAAAAGATATTATTTATGACACTCAGACAAAATGTTATATATGCAATTGTTTTCATAGAGGGAAACCAGATACATTTCTAGTTTCAATATTATTTGTTCTTCAGACATTCCTCTTTTGAAAAAAAAAAAAAAGCTGTATGAGAAGTGACCGCATTTAGTTTCTGACCAGTGAAAATGTATTGTATTGAGATCCCCATATCTCTAGGATTGAACCACATAGAGCCTAGAATGAAGATACCAAAAGAAAAGTTTGTTAACTTCCCCATTTTTGAACTGTCACCATTGGCATATTATGCAACAAAGATTGCTAAAGTCAACAGATTTTACATAATAATGATCTACCAATCTCTGTGTAAAAATAAATAATAATTCTGCCATCTTTCTAAAGTCCTGTTCACCCTCTACATGTTTTCCCTCTTTTTTTACACAAAATAGTGGATTACTCAATAAATATTCATCCATGACATTTAATATTTTGGTTTTCATTACTATTTATGTTTGTCTTTCTTCAGAAAAAACAAAAACAAAATTGTAAATGTGAGCTGGAAAGATTTGAGTTTACTAAAAGTCTTCTGAAACCATATGAATGTGAGGAACAGACTATTTTCCATCTTTTGGCTTAGAGCCGTATGGATCACATTTAATGTGCTTTTCAGTTATTTTACATTAAATTATAATGACTGCATATTTATCTTCTTTTTGCAGAACATGTACATTTATATTGTTGTGCACATCTGATGGAATAAGAGGTTCAAAAATATCTCTATAATAGTATAATATGAATGCAATAAAACATCTAGTTTGAAGCCACTTTCATATTTTGTGTCCTTCACTGCCAATAGATTGGTGGTAACAGTTGCTACAGCAACGCTGCCTTTATGAAATGCCTGCAATGAGACTGAAATACCAGGAAAACAAGAAATGGAAATCTACATGCAGGTCTTTCGGTGGAGCTTTATTATAAAAATGGAGGGAAAGAAAGAGAGAGACTAACTAATCTTAGAGATTATCAGGCCTCACATGAAGGCCCCCCCCCCTTCCACACACACACACACACACACACACCTCTCAACAGGAAGCCACCATAATGTGATATAACACTTCAAAGAAACTTTTACAGCCTCAAAATTAAATTACAGTCCAAGGGAACACTTTCAAGCTAAGAGCACTGAGGCTCAAGAGAAAGATTTTAGGTTTTTTCCCTTTCTCACAAGATAGATTCATGCTGAGAACAGGAATCCCATCGAGTTGAACTGTGTCAAACATGAATGAACACGACCTTTCGACCCATGCCTGAGAAAAGTTTCTTCCTTCAGTATTAAGTTATGTTGCTATAAAATGTTTTCTTAAGGGGATAGTTCACCCCCCCAAAAAATTCTGTCATTATTTACTCACTCTCATGTTGTTCCAAACTCATATACATAATTTATTCTGTGGAACACAAAATTCTGTAGAATATTCTGGCCAATCTTCTCAATTTAATGAAAGTGAATGAGGACTAGTTCACCAGTAGACATGTTTAGTTGGTAAATTTGGTGGTCCAGTTAACAAACCATGATTCATTAACACAATCATTCAAAGTGATTATCAGTGAAAATCAACTAAAATTTTGGTCTGTTTGTCACATAATTATTGTAATAAATTTTTTTATTATTGTAAGATTTGGACTTCAAGTTGTATGACACTATTATGGTGATTTTGCATCCTATTTAAACTGTGAAAGCCTCAGTTCCCATTCTTTCAAGTCATACAGATTTGAAACAACACTTATTAAAAACATTTTGAATAAAATGTTTTGGTTAACTGCTTTTTTAAACAGTCAGATTACTGTTAAAATAAAGTAAATTCTGTTTTATGAGATTGTTTCTCTCCACAGCAAACCAAAGGCTCATGACTGAACTGAAGGCAATATCAATATATATTGATTTTCATCATCAGAGAACTGTACCTAAAGCTAAAATATGATTGATTTTGTGTAATTATGTTGATAATATAACACTAGAGGACAAATTCAGAGTGAAGAATCAAGCAATGAGTAAAATATCCATAACTGTTTGTTTCAACTTCCTTTTGCCAAGATAACAGCTCTGAGTCTTCACCTATAATGTCTGATGAGTGTGGAGAACACCTGACAAGAGATCAGAGATCATTCCTCCATACAGAATCTCTCCAGATCCTTCAGATTCCAGCTCCATGTTGGTGCTTCTTCTCTTCAGTTCACTCCACTCCACTCATTGTCAATAGGGTTAGGTCAGGAGATTGGAATTGCCATAGAAGCTTAATTTTGTGCTCAGTGTCCCAATTTTGTGTTGATTTTGATGTTTGTTTTGGAACATTGTGCTGGTGGATGATCCAACCACAGCACATAACAAGATTTCTAGCAGAGGCGGTCAGATTTTTTATCTGTTGGTATTTGACAGAATCCATGATACCATGTATCTGAACAAGATGTCCTGGACCTCCAGCAGAAAAATAGGCCCACAACATAAAATGTTCCAGCAGTATATTTAACCGTAGGCACTGGGTACTTTTTATCCCTGTGTGCATCTGGGTTTGCTCAAAAAAACAACAACATTTTTTTGTTTCATCTGACCATAGAAGCCGGTCCCGTTTGAAGTTCCAGTGTCTGACAACTGAATATGCTGGAGATTGTTTATAGATGAGCGAGGAGGATTTTTCTTGAAACCCTCCCGAACAACTTGTGGGGATGTAGGTGCAAAGTTAGCCACTCAAACTTTTTTTTTTTAAGGCTTTCTGACCACAAGATTCAACAAATTTCTGCAATTCTCCAGCTTTGATCCTTAGTGAGTCTTTAGCCACTCAAACTCTCCTCCTCACCACGCATTAGGACAATAAACATGTCCTCTAGACAACCTTTAGTTGATTGGAACTTCTTAATAATTGCCCTGATAGTGGAAATGGGGATTTTCAATGCTTTAGCTATTTTCTTACAGCCACTTTCTATTTTGTTAAGATCAACAATCTTTTGCTGCACATCAGAACTATATTCTTTGGTTTTACTCATTGTGATGGATGATTAAGAGAATTTGGCCTTTGTGTTTCCTCATATTTGTACTCCTGTAGAACAAGAAGACAAGACATTACAGCCCGGAAAGTACTGCGTAATTACAACGAATTTACAGCGTAACTTTCGATAATTATAGTTTACTTAAGTAGACTACATGTAAGTATAGGGGAACAATATGTAAAGTCTTGGGAATAAAGGAGTAACAACCAGGAAAATAACAAATTATTTATACTGTAAGTATTTTAGAACTAAGCGTTACCAACAATTTCATGTTCCAAGTCACCCTGGTGTGCTAAAAATGTAAAAATGAATGGGAATATACTTCAGAGATATTTTACACAAAATTCTAGGGGTACCAATAATTGTGGCCAACATGTTTTGGAGAAAAATATTTATTTCATAATGTGATTCCCCCACCCTCAATGAAAGGCGAGGTTTTTGCGAATGAAAGCTCAAAAGGATTAACAATGCAGATTAATTTTTTACAGCCATCTTTTATCATATTTACCAAGTGTGCCTGTAATTCTGACCGCTGAACGTGATTCGATACTGAACGTGATATACTCATGACAAAGTTCTTTTCCGTCCTTCTTTGCCTAGAAGTAAAATGAAGTTTGAAATACATTTGCGTTTAACAAACATCCCAACGCCCAGTCGCCCAGGCTGCTGAGAGCGATGTTTCGATGAATAGCGTAAATATGTGCTGCACGCTTTCCTTTCAGTAACAAACACACAACAAAAATGACAGCGATGAGAAAACAACAGTGAAGAAAGCATCTGATAGCGATGTGGATATGTTTGCACAAGCTCTGCAATTCACAGACGTCATGTTGACAGATGAGGTTATTAAAATTACAATGTTCGGATAGTCTTGTTATAAAGTATATTTGAGACTATAGACTACATCTGACTATGTGCAACTATAGTTTGAATTAATCCCTTTTCTTTGCATGACACAGTCACAGTCCTTCATGTAAAAATCAGTCTACAGGTTTAGACAACCTGTCAGGGAAGGTCCCATTTTTATAAGTTTCATTACAAGCGGTTCACACATTGGCAATATAAAAACGACTAATACATGAAAATTCTTACATGTAGCCCTGTTAACTAAAATCTAGTTGGGATTTTACTAGACACACATTCTAACGTAAAGTCAACAGTTCAAATAAAAAAGGCCATATTGAATGTTATGAAATTAGTTTTTATAAAGCTGGATAAATGGATAAAATTACAGAAGCTTCATGATTAAACAGAACTGACAGTCTGTGCAGTGTGAAAAGTATAATTAAGGCAGTTATCAATGTTATTCACAACGTATCACTGAGAAGTCTTGAACAAATGTATCTGTCAAATGGCAGCAATTATTTTAGGTGGGCTACTGATCGGCAGAGAGAAGATTCATTAAAAGCATCTGGAGCAGAAAGTATAAAGACTTGAAGCTCTTAGAAAGAAACCTTGGACATAAGACCTTCTTTCACTCCATAATGGACGCTGATCTCACCTTGTGTGACACAACAACCTTCTGAGAAATATTGATTATCTGCTGCCAGCTGCCGAGCTCGTATAAGTCAACCTTTCATAAAACTTTCTCTGAGTCCAGTTTATCAACCCTGTTGAAAAGAGCAGCATTGTCTGTTGCGCTGCTGCTCAGCAAAGCCTAGCTTGTCCACAACAAGCTATAAACCACAAACAACTAGTCTGCTTAAACCACAAGTCCATGTTATGTGACCAGCTAAACTAGCACTTAAAGAAATGTTCAATACATGTTAATCTGCATCAACAGTTTGTAAAAACAAGAAAATCATTATTAAACATGTTAACTTGAAACTATAGTATAATTAATCTGGTGCAACTTCACACGCTCAACAAGGTGCATGGAGTAAAAAACAACAATACCAGCAACATGTGGCATCGAAGGGTCAACATGAACAAAAAATGGAGCTAAAAGCGACATGCTTCCTTGATAATTGATCAAGCAGACTTGCTGGAACATTATGGGCCCTACCATACACCCCGCGCAATGTGACACCAGGTGCGACGCAAGTGTTTTTTGCTATTTCAGCCCGACGCAGTCATCATTTTCACATCCACCGCCCACGTTGTTTAAATAGCAAATGCACTCACACACATCTGTTCGCCCATGGGCATGCTGGTCTGAAAACGAGGTGTGTTCAGGCGCATTGCTATTTTGAGGCAACTGAAATAGACTGCGGCATTTACCAACAAAAACCTGGTCTAAAGTCAATTTTTTTTGTAAAGGGCACATTATATGTGCCTATAGGTGGGTGCACAATGCGTGTACACTCTGCTTGTTACACACACAGGGACGCGCAGCAGCACACAAACATTTTTAAATATTAAAAATAAAAGGATTCCTCTCTGGAGAAACATTCAGTCTTTTCGATTGCGAATTCCGCCATGTACTCTAAATAGCGAATCTGCCATGACTTTTAAAGGAAATGGGAGATATATATATATATATATATATATATTTCACAATTTTACTGTTTTNTACTGTTTTACTGTATATTTTTTTCATCAAATTAATGCAGCCCTGGTGAGCATAAGAGACTAAAACATTTTAAAAACATTTTAAAAATCTTACCAACCCCAAACTTTTGAACGGTAGTGCACCTACAGTGTAAAGACAGCAAAAGTCCAAACAAAATTGTGTGTAGTATAAGACAAAACATGATAACGAACAAAACAAAAACCTTTCCGTGAAGCAGCAACAGCGTAAACTTAATGCATCCAAGTCAATAGGTGTTAGTATAAAGACCCTCAAAAAATGTCCATTGGGACAAAGAAGTCAATGTCTGCATCCTAAATCATATACTTTCTTGAGTAGGTACTTATTTTGAATAAGTAGTTACTTCACAACTGCTAAAATAAGTATGTTCTCTATGGTATGAATGTAATCTGGACATACTACATCTGTTGATACAGTCATGTGACCTACCAGCATCAGTTACATTGCTTCACTGCCATTCACAAATCCTCTCCCATGGCCTCATGGGATAGTAAAGTGTCCATCTAATGTGCACTTCAGAATCTTGCCAGAAGTAGTATCATCCGGGGACTTTTTGTCTACTCTTTTATCAGTACTTTGAATTCGGACATACTTCTTTTGTCACATACTGTTTTACGCCTATAGCAGGAAAGTATGCGATTTCAGATGCACTTTTTTTGTCAAATCATCTTTAATAAGTTAATATGCACATTCCTTGATTACCTGAGTTGTAGCATAGTTTAGTTGATTTCTCAAAGCTTTGGCATATCAGTAAGACTTCTTTGTTTATTTAGCCACATAAATATGTCTGTCTCGACAGTTTGCTGATATGCTAATCATTGCACTCAGCAAACTGTTGAGCGTGGATGTTTACAGAGATTTAAACTGTCACAGAAAGTACAAGAAGATAAAACTAACATTCACCTCGTGTTGTCTATCAAGAGCAAACAGAAAGAAGGACAGATTAAATATGGGGCTGAATTTTAAATTAACAAACTCCAACTTGAATCTATCATGTGTTCAAAGACCTATCTCTGTTCCTAAAGCTAATCGAACCTCGCTTACCATCTCCTGCCGTGTTTTTGATAAGGAAGCCAGACTCCTCTGCCGGTGGAGCTCTGCTGTAATCTGTGCAGTCAAGGAGAAACTCTTTTCCAGTTTGTGTGCTAATCTGATGCATGCATAACCTTATTGCAGGGTCAGCTGTAGATCAGAGAAGAGTGAAAAGTTCATTTGCATGCTTTCATGTGCATATTCGTCACAAGATACCTTTTATCTTCATTATGACATTCCCTAAACTGTTCCAAAGACAAATGGCGTGTAAAACAGACTTTAGTGTCTTAGTCAATATTCCCCACCTCCCAAGTATTCCATTATTCTCCCCCAACCATAGATCATGGATCAACTCCATCACCATAAAAAGCACTTTGCCTTGTTCAAAACCAACAAAGCGAGGTTTTTACATGGGCTTTAAGTGGTTTGACATAAGGTTCTGTCACATAAGAATGGCACTCACAAGCGCATTAGTCAACAAGCTGCTGCAGAGAATTAAGACAAATACATTTTATGTGGGAAGCCAAGCTTGTGTCTTCTGAAACACCAAAAAAAAAAAGTTATCCACACAATGACAAAACACCTTCAGGGTAACATAATACTAAATTAACGCAATACATTTTAAATAAACAACATAAATTTGACATAAAACACCTCAATACATAACTATTGAAAGCAGAAGTGTGTAATTTAGCATAACAAAACAGGTCCAATGTGTTGTTCAACACAAGGAGATGGTGAAGGGATGGTAAGAGGAGTAGGCGAAGGGATGGTAATAGACGACGACGAAGCACCGGCAGTGATGATGGATGATGTCTGCTGACACAGACCCAGAGCACAGCAGCGATGACAGCCCACAGCGGAGCCAAGGGAGGGAGGAGCCATGATGTAGCTGTGGCTGGCGATGTCCTGGTGACGACCGACGAAGAGGGAGCCAATGAATCCCAGGGAGCAGACAGAGAGCCGATGGTATAGAGCGACGCCGCTGGCACTGGAGACCAAGGAGGAGTCTTAGCGACTGAGGCGGAGCCAGATTGCCCGAGGACTGAGGCAGTGCCGGTGGGAAGGAGGAACCCGCTGTAGCTGTAGGGGTGGAGAGACTGAGCGTAGTGGAAGGCTCGTAAGTCCGTGGCATAAGTAGAGTGACGACTGACCAAGGGGGAGGTGGTGGGACGAGGGTCTAGGGTCTCTGGTGGAGTCGGAGGAGGAAGGAGCCGACAGGTCGACGGGCCGAGGTGCAGCGAAGGGATCAGAGGCTGGAGGCGAGGCCATAGGATCCTCTCGCCCGGGCAAGTCTGGTGGTTGCACGACCTGAGGCTTCACGTAACAGCAAGGGGTTCCTTGTAAAGATGAAGGGCTGCAGGCATCCAGCAGAGGTGGTGATGGTTACAGAGGTAAGCTTGACGGGATCAGTGACGGTAATTCAAAGTCCATATAGGTCAACCATACAGTTTCAATGCTGTCAAGCAACAGCAATGATGAAGAACAAACAGAACAGTTCAGGGTGGGATAGGGTGGGAGGCAGTACCTCTGTGTCCAAATCCATTAGCCAGTCCTCGTTGTCCAATTTCACCAGTATTCCCTCTGTTGCTGCTGTCGCTGACTCACACCCCTAGTCAGACTCTCTCTTGGGCTCCGGGACGATGGTCAGTGCTGTCCCTTCCTCTTCGGGCTCTGGCTCACTCATCACGATGGGCAGTCGCCCTCCATCTGCGGGGGGCTTTAGTGATGTCTCTGCGGTCAAGGGTGGTCGTGTGCTGGGCTCTGGGTCTGGCTGTGTCCTGGATTCGGGACAAATGCTCTCCAGACACCTAATGATGGCATCCCTCCAGTCAAGTCCTGAGGTGTCTGGGAGATCTATAGGGTTGTGGTAGTTGGCCCCGATCCAGAACAGCGATTTGAGGGTCTTGTCGTCGGCAGAATTGTTCTGTGAAGTTTAAAAGGTTGTGGTTATTCTGGGCCACTGCAGCAACCTTAGCAGCATAATCCATTTCTGGGTCCGGTCTTCTATTAGCAACGTTGTTGGTAAACACACAACAATGAAAGAAAAGTTCAAATGCAGAGTTTAATAATATTCCAACAGGAAAACGGAAACTATAATTGAATATAAGCGTGGCATGTATTGTGTTTTTACAGTTGAATTACATGCATTTTCTTGCATGCATTGCATTATTAAATATGATTTTTCACTGTATATTGTAAAGTGATGTTGATTATCACAAAAAAAACTTTAATCTTGTCCCTCCTTTTCTTAAAAAAAAGCAAAAGTCTGGTTTACAGAGAAGCACTTTTAATGAAAGTGAATGGGGCAAATCCGTAAACGTCAAAATACCCGGACACCAACATTTTAACCATTTATAAAAAATGAATCACTGTCTGGTCATCTGAGATTTCGCTATGGAGATGAAATCATGATCCAGACTTTTTCGGTAGTATTACAGCACATCGTGAACGTATATTAGCACCGTTTGTTGTTTGCTTTTGGCATCTAAAGCGGTGACGCGAGACCTCAGAGACTTAACACGCGGATAGTAATTCAAGGTCATGGTAGGCTTCATTTCCCATGCATAAGTGTAAATAAATACCATGACATTTCATTCAATACATGATTTTTATCAAAATCCCACTGTATTATTATCTGATCCTGCCACAGTAGTGTTTTGTAAAGGCAGGCACAGAGCAAAGCTCAACAGAGTCTGGTAAAGGAGAAAAACTCATAATAGGTGAGATCACATTGCATGCTGCCTCACAGGAGTGCTGTAAAATTTTAGTGGGAGTTAATGCTCAGGGCATCCATATAAAACAGACATTACATTAAATGCACTGGCTGTGAACAATGAGCCAATATGCGTAACGTTGCATGTGAAAATATTTCAGAGGTAATAAAAGCGTATGATAAAAGCGGGGTAATTAGAGCTGTGAGAGCAACACTTAACCGAAAGGGAACATTTAATGTAAGCTTATGAATAGAGCTCTGAATCACAACCCCGATTACAAAACCAGATATCACGCGGCAGTTTGTGTAATCATTCATATCTTGCGTTGCATAATTTCTTAGCTAATGCAAAACAAAACATAAAAACACAGAAGCATGAATTGGATGGGTGTTTCTACTAATTAAAGTTCCTAAATTTGTTGTCGGATGGCAGTGCCAGCATGCCGTATACATCAAGAGGCTCTTGTGTACATTCAGATTGAGTATCATTCTGTGAAGTATCATCACCCTAAGAAAATGTTAAGAACAGCAAACCCCTCAATCACATTAACTAATCTTCCCATTAATCGAACAGCACTCTGATTCAATTGGTTAAAGCTTCCTGGCAACCACTGGATATCCAATCGAATTACACAATCATCCAATCAATCCATTAGGAGCAATAAATGCCATGAACTTTCTGCTGGACGGTGACTTCTCACACAGCCACTCGCCATGGGACAAGATGATGGGCGACTGGCCGATTTGGAAAGAAGCCAGAATAGCATGGAAAGTGTGGGAGATACGAATCAAATTTGCAGGACTACACAGGGAGGGAAAGCGAGAAAATGTTTAGAGATTTCTCAATCCTCCACATGCAGGAGGTATTGTCCCCATCAGGCTTTATCTGAGTCATGCAGCGATGAAAAGGGCTCATGCCCTCGGACATCAACTATCTCTTAAAATCCCCTCAAGTTTCACCCCGAACAGAGTAAACAGGGTGATTTTGTTGCACGATTGCGTGCTGAACGTGGCTGACCATATTCCATTCATTAGCTTTCAGAAAAAGACACCAAACTGCGTTAAACAAAACATGTCTCGCTTTAAGACCCATTCATTTCCCTTGCCGGGCAGCCGAGAAAACCCAAGGCGCATCTTCCCCTTCTGGGCAATTACAAAGCTGAAAGAGTCTCTCAGATAGCACCCACATGAAACGAAAAGGGAGCTAAGAGGTGTCATGTGATGGTTGCCTTGTTCTAGTCAAATGACGCAGGTTTGACGGCATCACTGGCTGAATGGAAACCTTTGAAACTGCCAAACCAATATGGCTAATGCAGCCCATAAATAAACAGTCAATTCTGTGGTTGAGATCAACACTCATCATGACTCACTTCACAGTCTTATGAGCTGCTGTGACGGGCCACACGTGTGATGATTTGAACTGTATTAATACAGAAGTTTAGTGGCTTGCCAGATAGATGCAATAACATCTGCACTCTAAATAAAAGCGTTTCAAAGCAAGATAAAACATGTCTCCATTATCTCAGTCTAGCGGATAGATCTTTCCTTTCAAAAGAAAATAACGCCAGTCTGTTGAAGTACACACACATGTCCAAATATTTTATGTCTGCAGCCACTCTCTTTAATTATGTTTAGAGAACAGTCATGAGTTTTGAAGATGTATCAGATGAATCAGGATTGAGTTCACTGCAAACAAACAAAATATCAATAAGATGCTCAATAAGACTTGTTTTTTGAGATAATGTCTCAAGTTAGGGATGGGGTTTTATATATATATATACACACACACAGTACTTGTTGTTTTAGCAATGGTATAATGACCATATATAATTATTTCTCAGTCTCTTTATTAGAATATAACCAGAAATTACAGGACATTTGTATGCAGTATTAAAAACAGGAAAAGAAAAAAAAAAACTTTACACTTGAGCAATAGCAGGAACCTGGCTCTCTTAAACCTAAATGGAATTGAAAAGGACTGGAAGGCCAAGAAAACTTTCAAAATCTGATGAGAAGTTTCTCAGAGTTTCTTCTTTGACAAACTGGAAGAAGTCCAGGAGGTCACATTAAATACAGATTTTTGCTTAAAGAAGCCATTTTGTTCTAAATTTTTTATTTTTATTTTACATTTTGTGTACATATTTCCTTTATTTTCTGTTTGTATCTTAAAGCTGCAGTCCGTAAGTTTTGTCTCTTTGTCGCCATCTCCGTTTGAAACCTGCAATTGTTTGCGGAATTATTATCTTTACGTGGGTTGTGCCTCGGCACGGATCCTTAGTGCGGATAAATCTAATGTTTGTTTGCTGTCAGTCACTGCACCGAGTGGATACTGTACTTCAAAATCACAGATTGTAGTCTTGAAGTATGACCAAAGTAAGAATTTTCTCCAGAAAATGTCATCTGAACGAGTAAGTAACATGTCTGCCACTTTTGTTCCGACCAACTGAGGAAAATAAACAATAAATCGCGCTGCCAATGGTGATTAAATCTAAGGATCGCTTAGCTCGGATCACGTCAAACCGTGCAAATTATTATTATTGTTATACTTTGTTCTCAAATTGTTAATGTTAACAACATCAGCATTGCGTGACTATGTATTTAGTGTGTATTAGTGTTACCTGTAGATATCAATTTCTGTACAGTCTAATCTCTAATGTTAATTTGTCATACCATACAATCCGCCATACAAATGATAAGTAATTATTGCAGAACATTATTACAAGCTTACCGTTGTGAACAAGGCTAAGGTAAGGAGATTTGAACACTGCCTGGTTATGTACTTGCTCAAAAATTGACTGATGATTAAATTTTTGATTTAACCAAAAAAAGTTACAGACAGCAGCTTTAATAAAGAGACTGAAAAATAAATATGGAGGGTCATTAAAACATTGCTAAAACAACAGAGCTGGTGGTGGCCTCAGACTTTTGTACAGTACTATATGTATGTATATATATATATATATATATACACACACACACACACACACACACAGTATATATGATTAGAAATAAGACTTGTTTTCAGAGAATATATCTTATCTTAAATTATTTGTCTTTTTAGCTCACTACTAAATCTAGTATGAATAAAATAGGAAAAGCAATTAGTCTAGTCTTCTGAAAACAATTATTCATAATACCTGCAAAGTTGCTTCTCCAGTAAGTCATCGTTTTTATGATATTTATATAAACAGACAAAAAGGTCCCAATGCCAAGACCGTTTTTTGCACACTGTGAACACTAATGTTGTCATAAATGTAAACTTCTAATTAAACTAGAAATTCGAATTCTCTAATTCTAATTAAAAATTGCTTGAAATGTCAAGTTTTGACTCCTGTATCTGCAGTGCATAACTTATTTGGAAAATAAAATAAAATAAAATAAATATTATGTTAATGATTTAATAATATCAAGTTGTGTCACAAAACTGGGTTTTGTGGGCAATATCAAAAAATCCTTCCCCTTGAATTTAGTAAATATAAAAAGCAGTTTTTTATGATAAATATAAGTATACTTGCTACTGGTTGGTTGACTTACATGGTTAAGTTCTCTCTTTGAGATCAGGCCCGGATTGGCTAATCGGGAGCACCGGGAGAATTCCCGGCGGGCTGGTCTGTTTTTTAGACCGCGAGGGCCGGTGTTGTCATGGCACTGTGTTGAAATAGAATATGTCAAAGCGGCCAAATGTACAAAGCTGAGTAGACTACCTTTTTCCTTAAAACCAGTCAGTGGCGGATTTAGGTATGGGCGGCATCTTTCCGGGGGCGGCCCGGGGCACCCGCGCAAGAAAAAAAACCGAATGCGCGATCGGGGTTTTACCGTTCATTTGCACGTAACGTCAATGATATCATGTCACCCTGTGGGTAAATTGACCTGGTCGGGAGGGACTCGGAGTGTGCGCCCGGAGAAGGCAGCGCACTTAAAAGTAGGCTATACGAGAAGAAGGGATGAGGCGACGTCTGTAGGGAGAGCGGGAGGGGAGCGGGACAAGTTCTAAATCAATACTAAATTATGGTAAGACAAGGTGTAAACCACCGGAGGCCGATTTAGGTAAATAAATGAAAAGGAAGAGGGGAAACATGCAAAAGATAAAGGCATGCAGCTATTACTCATATCGTAATAATAAATAGCTATAGGGCCTATTATTTATGTTATTGCTTGCTATCAGGGCCGCGGGAAGTAATTTTGAACAGGGGGTGCTGTGAATTTTTTTTTTTTTTTGACAAAAAACCTATGAGCCTATAGGCCTATTTAAAATACATTTTAAAAATAAATACATTGAGATTTACTACTTTATTGTCATATACACTTCAGTGCACAGCCAGCCAGGGTCTGAAACACACAGACATCAGTTCTCAGATATGCGCAATGCGCTATTAATCTGAAGCAGAAGCAGAATCAGAAATAATAGTTTAATAATCGAAAGAAAACGAAATAATTACTTTCATTACAATTTCAGATAGCCTATACATACATGCAACTTATTTAGATACAACAAATAATATTACAACAAAATATAATATTAATCAAACTTCACAATAACGCTAAAACAATGCAATCGATTTGGTCAGCTGGCTTGAGTCACTGCACGTTTATGTCACACGCAACTCTATTAACTCCAAAATCTTTTTACGCACACCACAAGGAAATAATCTCTGACTATTTAAGCAATTTGTTTATTGAACAGTTCTCCACATCCATTACGCAAAGAACACACGCACAGTATAAAGCTTTCTGTCTCCATCTCCAACCTTTTTACACAAACCACAAGGAAATAATCTCCGACTATTTTAAACGTTATTTAACAGTTCTCCACAACCATTACGCAAAGAACACACGAACGAAATAATACTCTCCATCTCCATCCCCACCACCTTACAAAAATACACCTCCAAAAAAATCCAAAATCCGTTTCTGTGACATATTTTCTCCTCGTTTCTGTCATTAAACTATGTAAATTTACTAGTCAGCTGCTGCCAAAGATGGATGTATTCTGCATGGAACGAGCGGGAAACCTCTTTACTCGGCGACCAAACCTGCCTGCCTGACGTTGACAACGTAACTTCCGAACCTGTGTTGATTAGGCCTCAAAATATGAAATTAAAATCCAAAATATACGTAATAGCCTACGTGTGTCAAAATCATTTTCTAAAATATTCATAAGGAATTTATAAATTGTGCAAAATATTTTAATAGGCCTACATTTTATTTATTTTTTAAAATCTCCCTCTCGTCACTAGGGGGTGCTGCAGCACCCCCAGCACCCCCACTTCCCGCGGCCATGCTTGCTATGCTATTACACATTGGGCGACAATATTCATTTTTCTGTCCAATTTTCTTACATAACCTGACAGTAAAATGTGATTTTTTATAACAATGTAACATTTTTTTTTTAAAACATGTAAAGTTGTGCGGTTTTTGGGTATTTTTTGTTATTTATTTGCCTCAATTTGTAATAATTTAAGTATATACATTTAAATAAATAGCAACATTTTTATGTTAAATCCACTTTAAAAAAGATCTGCATTTCTCAATTTCATTCACAGCCAAAAAAGACATGAAAAATGGGCCTGGGTTTAGTGGATGATTGCTGCCATCTACTGGAAAGCAAACACTTATTAAAAAAAAATTAAAATAACATGAATTTTTAACTACTGTCACTAGATGCCTAGAATTAATCAATGGTTCACATTATAAAATCATTATTATAACAATAAAAATCACTCTATATCAAATTTTATCATTTTTTGTACTATCATTATTATTTTTTTCAGTAGAGAACAGCGCAGTCGTGAATTAAAGTGGCCCGGTCTAAGGCATGGAACTCCAGGGCTGAAAATGAGTCCCACTCCGGCCCTGTTTGAGATTACCACATTGGGTAAACATTAATGATGTGGGTTTTGAGAAGCACCATTATTTTATTTGAAGTAACGAGTTTGCTCAAGGACTTTGAGTAAATTCAACCTGTTAGGGTTTACAGTGTTGAAAGTCTATGCTGCCTAATAATAGCTCGCTGTTACAAGTCACATCATAAGAGTAAAAGCCTGTTTTGATGGTACAGAACAAATAAAAGCATCTCGCACCAATTTTATCCAATAGAGATGCCATTGTTGATAAAAATAATGCTTTTAGGAAAGCTTTAAACGAAACTAGCAATCGATAATATTGTTTATCTTTCAGAATAAAAGTAAATTGAGAACGAGTCACTGTCAAAATGTGCAGCATGCTGAAACTGAGGAACTGGACCTTTTTCAGAAGGTAATCTATCATCAAACTAGTATTTCTTTAAGGTTAGACCACAGCAATAGATTGAGCCAGAGACATCATAAAGTCCTATCGAAATGTCACATTCCTGCTTTGAGACTTTGAGTAATCCAGTCAAGGATCAGCCATATGTTGAAAGGGCACAGGGCACATAGAAAACTTCTGATCTGTTTTTTCCCCTAAGAGAAAAAAACCTATAAGGAATTTCCTTGCCTCCAGGCAATGCTGTGATGCACCTCCAATCTGATCCTTTCAGAAACATAATCTCTGGAAAATATCAAATGCAGGGCCAGATACACATCGACAAAAAATAATCCCCTCCAGTCATTTACACTCAATATTTCATCATTATTTGATTTGACTTCCATATGGTGGATCATGCTAGAGAATAAGTATTGAATCTAATCGTGGCTGTGGTCTTGATAATGTCACTGTACCGCTTATTGACATGCACAGCATGATGGCACCTTCACAACACTTCAAAAGAGGGTAAGCAAGTACTTACTGAAGGCTTCTCAACTTAATCATTCTGTACAGAAAACCACTGAGAAGGATAACCAAATAAACAAAGAAAGCACACACAAATATGCTTAATGAACACCAGCAGGTGGAGGAGACCATATTTAATGCTGCAAGTGCAGAGAGACCATGTCAAAGAGCACATAAAACACATTAAAGCATCAGTGAAATGGCACTCGAGCAGTGTTTCTGGTTCACTTGTGTCAGCATGACACACTGTTGAAAAAAAAAGAAAAGAAAAAAAGATTAGATAATCAAGAAACGATGCTTTTATGTAAACTTACAGGGCTTGCTGCTGTTACGAACTGTGAAGGTTTGTCACCCCCTAGTGGTCTAAGTGAAAATGGCATCAGTGTATCTTCCTCCAGCAGTTGCTTTGTGTCACTAATTTGTAAGTGGCCAGAAGTCAATGTGCAGTCAATGTCCACAATTCATATTCACCTTATTTTTTTAACATAAGAGAGGGCGCGGCCATTGTAACTTGATTGTGTCGAGGCTTCACGGTCTTACCCCCTTCCAGTAAACTTAGCTGTATAAAAATCTGTCTGTTATGCTGCTCGATATTTCAAACTGTTATTTATCATATTTTAACTAGGTAACAAGCTAACCTAGTTAGTTATTTTTTGTTGCTGGCTATTTTAGTATCCGAATGTTAGTGAAAAGAAAATATCAATCTGCATGAGCGATGGACATCGGTAGCCTAATGCTAATCTTTTGTAGCTTATTTGAATAAAACAAAAGACCTGAACCGATCGATTCGACCTGTGAAATTGTCCAGTTTAGAAAAAGTAGAATATGGTATTAAAAAAAGAAGAAAGAAAACAACAAAACCTACCAAACAAACAACCCTAAAATAAACACTATTAAAATCACTTTCACGGTAAACACAAATAATTGAAGAGTTCAGATGCAAAAGCCTCTAAGTGCCTTCTGAAATTTTCTTCTAAAATGAGCATTTTTATGTTTAGGTTCAGTAATTTCACTTTAATGTCAATTAATAGGTCATTTTCATTGCCATTAAAGTGAATTAACTGAACATAAACATACAAGCTTGATAAAAATGCTAATTTTAGAAGAAAATGTCAGACCGCACTTAGAGGCTTTTGCATCTTAACTCTTCAATTTGTCATTTATATATATGTATTAAATAGTTTAAATATTTGACAGTGGTTCTAACTTTAATTAGGTGTAACATCACTGTAAAATGAACACCAATGGTAAATTGGTAAAAAGATATGAAATAATAATGCATTTTTAGGTATAATGCACGACTGATGAGATTCATTTTGGAAATAAAAAAGTACAATGTAAATGATGTGAAGTACCACTGAACACCTATTTTCAGTCAAATGTTTGACAGAACTTGAAAATGAAAGAAACGGAGTTCAGAATGTCATAAATTCATTTTATTATGAAAAAGAAAAAGCATATCTTGTATCATAGTATACAGTGTAACAGACCATCTCCCACAAGAAAAGTCCATTTTTGGATGCCCCCAATACATGGACCTTTGGACAAGAATTACAAAAAACATCAAATAAAACAAAAACTACTGCAACACAGTGGATGTTTCCAAATACGATCATAATTTTCGATAGTTTTCTTTTTTAACAGAGAGTGAAAATCCACATTAAGTATGAGTGTTATTTTAGGTTAGTATAATCATCGACTCATAATGGAGAGCATAGGAAATGCCTTAGGTCTGCAAGTGCAATATTCATTATCCAGTTTAAGAAGGTGTTTTGAGTTGAGTTTAAGTCAATAAACTAGTTAAAGTCTTCAATTTGATCTGATTACAGCTGAGAACCAATTGTTTGCACGAACCAAGTACTGAAATAGTGCTGCTCATAGTGGCTCTGGATAAGTTTAAACAACAACAACCCATTCAAATATGAAATCAACATTAGTGTGTCAAGAAAAGTTTGCCTAAAAGCATCCAAATAAAAGCTGAGACTGTGAAGGACAACCTGCAACCCTTATTGGTGTTGAGGATACTTAAAGCTGGGTTTTTTGCAACTCTTCTAAAAATGTTCACGACGGCTGCATTAGAGTTATGACTCCCTAAGTAACTACGATTGAAGTCATTTCTCCATGATGAGGTAGAATCCAAACATTTCTGTGAAGATGTGTATGGGAATGTAAACAAAACAAATAAAATAAAATAAAAATTAAAGGCTTTCGCAATTGATATCTCAAAGCGCATTAAAAGTGACAAGTGTGATGTCAAGCATTAAGTCGGGAAAAGATCAAGACATCTTTAAATCGTTCAAAAACTATATTGATATGCATTCACAATCCACGCAGAACTGTTCTGTACAACTGTTCTAGAAACTCCAGCTGCTCTGATAAAACTGTGCTTAAAGATTTGCAAACATTTCCAATGACTGTAATGTACAAACTACCACAGCTGGTACAGAGAAAGGCCAGCAAAAAGGCTCAATGGTTTAAATACAAATCATCAAAACTGTTTCTGATGAACCAGCACAGAAAAACTGCAGAAATGCATAATCCACTTCATAAAAAAATTAAGCCAATGCATGCACAAGGAATGTCTAATTCACTACACGAACACAGATTTGCGATGTTTTTCAGTTGTGTGCCTACAGTCAGACAAACATTCATTTATTTTGTAAAGATTATTCACATATATGTTTGTGCATTGCACTTTGAAGGGTAAGTTATATATGACATAACATTAGTAAGAGATGATTTTTACATTCATGATATGCAAGAGGCTCCCTCAAAAGGGAATGTTAGAGTTCTTTGTTTTGAAAAAAAAAGTCAAATATCAAAAGGAAAAAGGCCATTGCATGATGACGAAAATGAGAGGGAGAGGGATAATAAACACTATATTTGTGTCGATCAAAATACATGTCCAGGTTGCATTTCACCCTAGAATATATATTTTTAAAAAGTGTTGTTTTGCATAAAGAAAATAGCTTTTTTTAGGATCATTGAGCTTTTTGTTTTCATTTCTTCTTAGATTCTCATTACCATATAGCCTGTGGAGTTTTATTTTTGAGATTATTTTAATTGATAATTAGATTACATTAGCTTCTTGTCATTCTAATACATTATTTTTCTGTATTACATAAATACAATTATTTTTTTTATTAAAATCACCAAAGGCAGTACAACAAAAATGATCATTATATGTTTAAATATGCTATAATTTAAATAATTTACCTTTTTATATATAGTGATTTTTTTTGTCATCATGGTAATGAAAATTGTGTGTGTGGGGGGGGGTAAATGTGCTTTATTTTCTTTAGCAAACTCCAATTTTTCCTTTATGTAGGACACAGAAATGCAACCTAGACATGTTTGTAATAGGTTTATATGGGAGTCATCCATTTGGGTCCTCAAAAAGGGGGCTAAACATCATTTAGCATATAATCTGTTTTGTATCTTCATAAAAAGTGCTTTTAATATACACAAGCAGGAGTCAGCAACCCCCTCCCGAATCTCCCAAAAAGACCACAGAAGAGAAATCTCACATTTTACTATTCGCTCTGACAACGCAGGTTATATAGACCCTTCAAACAGATGATTTAGTTCAGTCTGCCGACATTGCTAAAACCATCCGGGCACGTTCTACATACGCAATACGTCATTTATCTTACTTTGCACATTATTAGCTTTAAAGGTCATGAGTCAATGCAGACACCTTCTTAACACAGCTAGGTGAAAACACACTGGTATGGTAGTCATAATGGGATAGACACACATCCACACACATGTGTGAATGTGTTTAAAGAGGTCTGCACTGCCATGCATTTTTTTTATAGATAATTAAATGTGTCGTGCAGGGCAAAGCAATGGAGACTGAATAGTAAATAAAGCCATTCTAAAGGTCCATGTGCTGCGTAACTGCCGGAGGCTTCTGCTACCATCTCTATAGGGCTCAATAAGGCATGTGATCATACGCACGACTAATTCAATCTGTCCACTTCATGTGCACTCACGTCCGACTCGTTTCTCAAAGCACTCTGCGTGATCTGAAGTTTCCCAGAGGGAATGTATACCTCATGATTTCTATAAAAAGTTCAGTTGGTTAGTATAGCGATGAATATCTTTTATGAGTTAAAGCAGCAGCATATTTATAATAATACATTATTAGTGTCACTATAGCATATCACTATCTAGCAGAGAAGCAAAAACAAAAAGATTCATAAGCTAGTCAGGGAAAGTCAATTCATACTCTTTTGCCACAGAGACAACAAGAGAAAATGAAAATAAAATATAGACAAATAACAGACCTCCCCAACAGTAGTGGTAGAACTCACAAAAATAAATGCATACGTGTAGTTATCAAGAACATTGTTCTGATTGGATACTCTGTGCAACAGAGAGCCAATTAGAGGTAAGTGCCCAACTGTCCACCGGCTCGAATGACTGACAGAATGTCGTGTAAAAAGCTGAATCCACACAAGTGTATAGAGAAATGTACTGCTGTAAGGCTTTTTTTAGTTCATGGCTCCTCTATTTAAAGTCTCAGTGGTTGATTTTTGTGTTTCTCCAAAGCAAGTCATCCACAGGTTAATGAAAACACCCTCCGCTTGACATTATTCACCAATGCGAAGGAGAGTCTGGTTATCATTTTAATAAGGGCAAACGAAAATAGTGTTCGATCAAGAGACAGCTGGGAGATCGCAGATAGCTTGATCTCGGTGTGACATCTCACGTTAATCTCCATCTGGATAGCCTCCATAAGAGCTTGTTTTCAAATAAGGAACCACAAAAAAAGAAGAAAAAAAAAATACATAGATGGAAATTCTATTTTGTAGAGTCAGCCAACATACGATGTCCGTAAGGTTAAAAGGGCAGAATTTCCCAGCTCAATGGTGTGTAAACAGTGCTGATTTGTAATTAGCTCTCTGCCATGAAGGTCACCGTCAGCTGTCGCCCTCTGCAAAGGGTCACCAGTTGGCTTTGACCGCTCTGATGTCACTCACCAGGTTCTGAGCCAGACATATCCCAAAAATCTGAAACATATGTAAAAAGTAGACATCACAGAGGAGAAAAGGAAATAACAGCTTAGGAAAATTACTATACACTATTCAAAGTGCTCTCATTTTCACTTTTCATTTTCACCTGAACATCTGAAACATCTCTACTAAACTACAGTTGTATGACACAGAAACAGTCAAGATCATATTTAAAATGAAAATAAAACCTATTTTGCATAAGGACAACGTAGCCTGATTTTAGGATAATTAGTTGTTGTTTTTTTAGGACTATTTAGGATTTTTTCATGACAATTAAAGGATTAATCCACTTTCAAATAAACATTTCCTGATTATTACTCACCCCCATGTCATCCAAGATTATTATTATTCCTTTATTTAACCAGGGGAAGTCATATTGAGACTATAGTCTCTTTTTCAAAGAGACTATGTCCATGTCCTTCTTTCGTCAGTCAAAAAGAAATGAAGGTTTTTGATGAAAACATTCCAGGATTATTCTTCTTATAGTGGACTTCAATCGGCCCCAAATGGTTGAAGGTCGAAATTACAGTTTCAGTGCAGCTTCAAAGGGCTTTAAATGATACCAGACGAGGAAGGGTCTTATCTAGCGAAACAATCAGTCATTTACTAAAAAAATAAATAAAAAATAATATACGTTTTAACCATAGACACTTGCCTTGAACTAGCTCTCTTCTTCTTCTCTATTAGAATTCCGGCAGTGTAGACGCTGCTAAGTGTGCCCTCCACAGGTCAAAGTTTGAACTAACTGTTATATACTAGCACTAGCATATTGTATATGAGAATTTAGTTAAAACTTTGACATGTGGAGGGCAGTAATACACTTAGAGAGCTAGTTCAGGACAACCGTCTATGGTTAAATGTGTATATTTTTTGTTTGTATATGTTTCGCTAGATAAGACCCTTATTCCTCGGCTGGTATCGTTTAAAGCCCTTTGAAGCTGCACTGACTTCCTGTCACATAATGACGCATGCAGATCGATCGTTTCACTTCATAAGGCCTCAATGTATCACCAGGAGCCACGGGTATTAATTTTATTTTGCCTGTATGTGTTTTTCTGACTCTCACAGTGACGGTAGCCATTGACTTGCATTATAGAATCATCGAGGACCACAGTTTCAGCTAAAAATCTTCAAAAAAAGTCACCTACATCTGGAAAGGGAAACATTTTTTTTTCATTTAAATACAAGCCTATGCAATATCATTCACTTTATGAAATAGTAACATAATATTTTCTTTTTTTTGTACATTTTTAAGTATACGCTAAACCGTTTGGGGTCAGTAATATTTCTTTAAAGAAATTCATACTTCTATTCATTATCAAGCACACTTAAAATTGATCAAAACTGACAATAAAGACATTTATAATGTTATTTCTATTTCAAATAAATGCTGTTCTTTTGGACTTTCTATTCATCAAAGAATCCTGCAAAAATGTATCATGGTTTCCACAAATATTTTGAAGTTTTCAACATTGACAATAATAAGAAATGTTTCTTCTGTTCAGCAAATCAGCATATTAGAATGATTTCTGAAGGATCTTGTGACACTGAAGACTGGAGTAATGATGCTGAAAATTCAGCTTTGAATCATAGGAATAAATTATTCACATAGAAAACAGCTATTTTAAATTGTAATAACATTTCACAATATCATTGTTTTTACTGTATTTTTGATCAAATAAATGCAGCCTTGGTGAGCAGAATAAACTTCTTTCAAAAACATTAAAAAAATAAAAATCTAACCAACCCCAAACTTTTAAACTGTAGTGTACATTGTACTATCTGAAAATACCACAATGCAAAAATATTTTTTCCTTTTTAATTTTGGGGTGAAATATGACCCAAACATTTTAAGATTCACTTTGCTATCCATTAATGTTGGAACTAGATTTAAAGCTGTATTTTAAGGTTTAACCAGAAGGTGGCAGCATGATATTCATTCTTGTGTGACCATTTTTCCACTCTGGCCTCATTCAAGCAAATCTGTTCAGTTATTACTACATCTTTAAAGGATATTTGCATGCTTTGAAGCATTTCCGTTCTCATTTTCCTTACCTGTAATAATGCAATCCCCACAAAAATCCCAGCAACAATGATCAGATTGTCCTGTAGCCACTTTTCAAACTGCCCCACACAGCCCTTGGTGTAAATATACTTCTGCTGATCCAACTCCTATTAAAAATATTATTCAAAACAGCACATCACTTAATGGAAAATGTCAGATCTATATAAGAAACTAAATCTTAATTTAAGTTCACCGTGCGTCATATTGGTGTTCGCTCCTCCGAGTTAACCTTTAATCTTTATACAAGTCCAGGATAAACAACCAGGCCTTCACCTGGGCAGACCTGCGCATTAATCTATTTGAGAACAAATATCCTCTCTGGAAAACTGGAGGAACTCACTCCCACGCCAAGTAGACAAAATGTCACACAGCTCACCACATATAACCTGACACAGGGAAGATCCAGTTTGTATTACACTGACATACAGGAATGTCTTAACTACTGTCTGTCAGATTCTGGGAAGGAAAGGAGATGAAAAGGTGTAATTTGGGGCTGTCAGTGACATTTGAAGGTGAAGAAAGAGAAAGCCACACAATCCAGCTTTTGTGAACCATACAAACACGTTCTCCATAGAATCTTTTGTCCCCCCAGGGAAGAAGACACAAAAGACTTTAGAAACGTAACACCAAACCAGTAGGAAGTCGGCAGGATTCAGAGAAAGCCAATGAAAGGAGAGGAAAATGACTGTATGACAGTTAACTGCTTGAAGATCTTTGTCAACTTCTTCTCTTTTTCTTTTTCTTTCCAAGGCCTTCCTCCAGGAGTTGAACAAAGAATATTTAAAAGTATGATTCTTTGAGCAGACATTGGTTTATGTCTTTCCAATACTTACAGGTTGTTATAAAATCAAATAAAACCTATTAAAAGGTGGATTGTGGGAGAAAGAGTATCCATGGAGATGAGAAACGGTGGTGAACCGTGGGTGCAGTGTCACTCCACCCAGGCTGGCATAAGCCGCTGACTTCCCAATTACAGAGCTCCACAATTTCCCGTGGCTAAAACTAGAAGCTAATTATCACTTTTAAAGGCTTAAACTGTTATTAGGGAGAACAAGAGGAACTCAAATGCACTCAGAATCTCTCATGCACTTAACCCTTCAGCGCTCTTTTCAGAGGGTGGTCTGACACTACATGATTTATACACTACATTACATGTTTTTTCATCATTAAGAATATGGTAACACTTTACAAAAAGGTCTCATTTGTTAACTTTAAAGGATTAGTTCACTTCAGAATTAAAATTTCCAGATAATTTACTCAACCCCATGTTTATGTCTTTCTTTCTTCAGTTGAAATGAAATTAAGGTTTTTGAGGAAAACATTCCAGGATTTTTCTCCATATAGTGGACTTCAACAGGGTTCAAACTGCAGTTTCAATGCAGCTTCAAAGGGCTCTACAAGATCCCAGCCAAGGAATAAGGGTCTTATGTAGCGAAACGATGTCATTTTCCAAAAAAAAAAAAAAAAGTATATACTTTTTAACTACAAATGCTCATCTTGCACTGCTCTGCGATGCGCAACGCATTACTTAATCACATTGGAAAGGTCATACTTGACGTAGACAGAAGTGACGGTCCAGTGTCTACAAAGCGAGCGTGGAAAGACTAAGTCAAACGCTCTTTACAAAAACAAAATGGTAAAACAATGATGTCGGTCGATTTTGAAGTTGGAAAAGAAAATGAGATGGAGACGGCGGTACTTTCGCCTACACCACACATGACCTTTCCAACATAATTACGTAATGCGTGGTGCATCACAGAGCTAGTGCAAGATGAGCATTTGTGGTTAAAGTATATACATTTTTATTTAATTTTTTTTTTTTAGAAAATGACCAATTGTTACGCTACATAAGACCCTTATTCCTCATGACCAAAGAGTTTTGATATGTTTCCTATTTAAAACTTGACTCTTCTGTAGTTCCTAGTAATATCGGCCTAGAAAATCGCAACTTTTCATTTTCCGTCAGTCTTAGTACATGATGTAACTACAGAAGATTCAAGTTTTAAATAGGAAAAATATCGAAACTCTTTGGTCATTTTTGAGCGAGATGCTATTGGTCTCATCAGTTTCAATGAACTATGCTAAGCTATGCTAAAAGTGGCACCGCTAGACGCGGAGATCGGCTGAATGGATTCAAAAACGGTAAAACTCAACTGTTTAACTTTACGGGAGTTGGAAAATGAGCCTATTTTCAAAAAAAGTGGATTGTTCCTTTAACATTAGTTAATGCACTGTGAACTAACGAACAATGAATGACAGTATTTTTATTAACTAACATTAACAAAGATGAATAAATACTGTAAGAAATATATTGCTCATTTTTAGTTCATATCAGTTAATACGTTAATGTTCAGTGCTTGAAGTGGAAAAATAAAAGTGCCGGTACTCCTGATGCTCAGTTCCGGCCCATTTCAAGCACTGCTAATGTTAACAAATGAGACCTTATTGTAAAGTGTTACCACATTAACTAACATATATTTTTTACAACATTTAAAATCTCTGTCAGTGAATTTACTAATGTTAACAAATACAATTTTTAATGTTAAAAATGTATTATTCAATGTTGAAATTAACATCAAAAAGAATAAATGCCATAGATACTATTTATTGTTAGTTCATGTTAACTACTGTAGTTAACTAATGTTAACAAATCAAATCTTATTGTAAAGAGTTACCAAGAATATATTATGGATGTGCACAATTGTAACATTTTAAACTAGTAATAACACACTCACCCCTTGAAGCCGCACATCATAGCCACACTGTGTATTCAGGACATCCTCCTGGAGCGAAACCAAGAAAACATGCTCAACTTATACAAATTTCAAAACATTTCCATAGAATCACAAAGAATTCACAAGAGAATAAAACACAATCTGAAGTACAGTAAGTTTACGATGACATGAAAAGATTGGATAGGATTGAATTAGGATGGGGAAAAAAAAAATCTTTTGCACTTAACAGAATATAATGTTTGTATAACAGAAAATTTCAATAGAATAAGACAAAAAAATTTTTTTAGAATAAACAGAACATAAAAAATAGAATAGAACAGTGGTTCTCAAAACACCAGCCCTGCACATTTTGTATGTCTCCCTCATCTATCACACCTGATTCAACTCATGAGCTCATTAGTAGAGACAGCAAGACCTGAAATGGGTGTGTCAGATATAGGGAGACACCAGGACAAGACAGGTTTGAGAACCAATAGAATAGAACATTAAGGACAGAATATATTATGTTTAAAAATATAACAAAAAAATAATAATATGAGGATTGAACATAGTACTTTGGATAGAAAAAAACATTTTTGAAAAAAAATAGAATTAAATGGAACAGAAAAGAATATAAAAACAGATGAGAACTTTTCCGAGAGTTTTAGTATGCAAAATTTTTAACTGCCAAACAACACTATTTTCAGCTAAACATATATATATATATATATTATATATATATATAAACAGGTCCTTCTCAAAAAATTAGCATATTGTGATAAAGTTCATTATTTTCCATAATGTAATGATAAAAATTAAACTTTCATATATTTTAGATTCATTGCACACCAACTGAAATATTTCAGGTCTTTTATTGTTTTAATACTGATG
>RJVU01021200.1:546577-610269 GCA_003731715.1 Anabarilius grahami | reverse complement strand
TTGGGAATGTTAAGATGTCCCAGCAAAGCCTCCCGGGTAGATATCAGACTGTGATTACAGAGCGAGGCGTCTGTAATTACAGGCCATCAACTTGGCCCAGTCTGAGGCTGGCGAAGTGAGTGCTCTGTAGGGATCAGGTAGGTTTCTGACCGATCAGACTGTCTCCACTTTAAACCAATCAGACAGGCATTAGACGGTACGGGTACACCGGGGTCAAACAGTCAGCAAAGACAAAAGGAGTCGAGAGACAATGGAAGGCTTTCAGACATGACGAGGGTACAATAAATGCAAGGAAGTATGGAAATCACACTTAATTATTGATGCTACTGCTTATAATTAGGGTTAGGGATTTGAACGTACCCATTACACAAGCACTCATCCTGTACAGTTCAAGCTGCAGACATGAATGACACTTCCAATTATGAGAATTGTTGAAAAGTGGTCTTCTATTATTTTCTAAGTGGTAAGACGTACAATTTACTCATATTTTTATCTGATCAGTATCTTTACATCAGCTGTCACGCAGGTGTTGTGCAGTAGGTGGTGGTAGGCACCTTCAAGTTGCCAACTACAATTCAAAAGGAAAAGAAGCAGCTCAAATATGTGTGAGTGAGGTCCGAGGGTCAATGAGGTTTAGGCTGCGTTTAACACTTTTAAGCCCTATTCGGACGGGATTAGTTTTACATTGGGAGGTAGAGTAATGCAATTTTACCTCAGGACGTCTGTAATATTAATTGGCCAATTCGCACGGGACAAGATATCTCAGTAAAACTAGCAGAAGTGGGAGGGGTAACTCGATTTACGCACCGCCGTCACCTCCCTGTCGTCATGTGGGTATATGTTTCTTTCTGATACCATGTGCGCAAACCTGGCGCAAACACGTATATATAATCTAAATATATAAACTATATATAACAGTTAGGTCCGGTCAAATTATATATTAATTAAATTCTGATTGGATTGTGATGGTAATAGGCACTTAGCTAAAGATAAAATTAGTTTTGTGCCTCTGACAAGTGCTTTGATCTTCTTTTCGCTCTGAATGATATGTAGAAAATACTTGAGGTTTGCAACAGACTTGTCCCACCACCTACAACACAACTGAATGTTTCTTCAAGTGCTTCCATGCTTGAAAAATGCGCAGAAAACTACTTTTTTTAAACAGGAAATGACGGAATTTTACAGTACATATTTACAGCGGGTCTATACGAACGGGATTAATATTACGTGAGGTAATTTTTCCGGACCTTTTTACAGAAGGTAAAAGTCGCCGTAATCTTTACTGACATTGTCCGTAATGATTACCGAGATGGCACATTCGGACGGGACTAAAATCACTGAGAAGCTCTGGTAATAATTACTTTACCCCACCTCTCCATGTAAAACTAATCCCGTCCGAATAGGGCTTTAGACATACACTCGCAAACTTCCCTAAGCACTTCTCCTTGGGGGAATCCCCGATGCCATTTTGAAGTGCGTTCCAGGCCAGACCGCCTTCCGTATTCAAGTTATGTGGAAAGTGTAAACTGGCGTCGCGTCAGTTACACTTTTTCCGTAAGTTGAATAGGGAAGGTGTAGGACGTAGTGTAAGCTTTTTGAACTGCAAGAGTTTTACACTTTCTTTGTACGTTGAATACGGAAGGCGATCTGGAAAGCTCTTCAAAATGGCATCGGGGATTCCCCCGAGGGGAAGTGCTTAGGGAAGTTTGCGAGTTTGATATTTTACTTCATAACTTGTTAAATATGGATTTTTTTTTTTTTACACAAACGCATCACTTTGCTTCAGAACACCTTCATTAACCCCCTGGAGCAGTGTGTAGGACACGTTTATGATGGATGGATGTGGATGGAAGCACTTTCTTAAGCTCATACTCGTGACCCCTGTTCACTGCCATTATAAAGCTCAGATGCGTCAGGATATCTCAGATTGTGTTCATCAGAAAGAAGAAAGTCATATACACCTAGGATGGCTTGAGGGTGAGTAAAGCTTGGGGCAATTTTCATTTTAAAGTGAACTAGTCCTTTAAATCCACTTTTTCTTTTAACCTTTTGTTGCAATTATTCTGCTAATTGTATTTTAATTTTACTTTTAAAGTTGTAGAAATTATTTTTATTTCAGTTTTAGTAATTTTAATACTTCAACTTATTTTATTTCATAGGTTTAAGTTTTGTCTAATATTTATATTTTATTTCAGCTATATTTCAACCAATGAAAATTATTTTAATAGGTTTAGTTTGACAATAAAAACACTGCAAACCTAAAAAGAACGTTTCAAATGTTTTCATCCATACAATGAAAGTCAAAACAACACTGGACCCCACTGAAGCTTGCTCACTGCATGGACAAAAAACACTTCTCAAAATATCTATTTTAAAAATACTTGATTTGTCAAGTGTTTAATTTAACTACATTTAAGAGAGGGTTTATTACAGCTTCCAGAAGTATTGACTGACATTCTGGGCACAATTTGGTGAAAACACTGGCGTCTAAGTTCCTACAAAACACAACAGACTCTCTATAATGTGGGAACAATGGCAGTAGGAGGGCTAGCTGTTACAGAGGACAGCAGATCATTATGCAAGGTTAACATTTCAGACGGGAAAGCATTAAAGCATGAGGGGCACCAATTACCATCATGTCCTCCAGAGGGGTCTTCACTACCTCATTCAATACTAACCAATGAAGAGAAACCAAGATGGAATTTATGACATCAAGAAGCTTAACAGAAACATGCTTCTGGCGATGTGTTCACCCCAGAAGTGACTCATGGAAGCTTCCCGCTCCAAGTGACTCCAAGTGATCTCACAATTTATCACTCTCCACATGAAAACCTCAGTGAAATGATTGGTTCTTAATGATGAATCTAATGGAGAAATGTCCATATTTAAGAATTAAGAGTCACTTGAGAGAGAGATTTCACCCAAAAAAATATAAAATTGTGTCATCATTTGCTCGCTCTCACTCACAAGTTGTTCCAAACCCATACGTTGTTGTTTGCTAGTTGAACTTAACTAGATATTTTCCATACAATTAGTGAACTTGGCTGTCAAGCTTCAAGAAGGACCAAAAATAGCATCCAAACAGCTCATTTCCTATATTCCAAGTATCCATAAAGTATCACTAAAAAATTAAAATTCTTTCATTAATTACTCACCCTCATGTTGTTCCAAACCCTTAAGACTTTTGTTCATCTTTGGAACACAAATGAAGATCTTTTAAATGAAATCTGAGAGCTTTCTGTCCCTCCTTTGACAGCTACGCAACTGCCACTTTTAAGCCCCAGAAAGGTAGTAAAGACATCGTTAAAGTAATGTGACTCCAGTGGTTTAACCTCAATTTTTTCGGGCAAAATTTATTTACGAGCATTGGAGATTAATATTTTGTAAATAAAATGTTAAATTATGATTTTTTTGTGCAAACAAAGCACTTGCGTCGCTTCATAAAATTGAGATTAAACCACTGGAGTCACATTACTTTAATGATGTGTTTACTACCTTTCTCTGGCTTAAAAGTGGTAGTTGCGTAGTTGTCAATGGAGGGAAGGAAAGCTCAGATTTCATCAAAAAGATCTTCATTTGTGTTCGGAAGATGAATGAAAGTCTTACGGGTCTTATGAAGTTATTTTTTTGAAATCCGAGAGGTCTTACAGATGTGGAACGACACGAGGGTGAGCAATTAATGACAGAATTTTCATTTTTGTGTGAACTTACCCTTTAACATTACAATCAACACCACCATAACTGAATTTCTCTAGAGCTATTGCAATCAGTTTTCCCTCTAAATCACTACAAGAACATGTAAAATCCATTTGTGGAAAAGAGAATGACTGAAAAGGGTAAAAAAAGAGATCATTTCCAACAGTGACCTGGAGAAACTCAATGGTGTGAGGTAATCTCTGTTAAACCTGTGAATTGAGCCAAGCTCCCCCAACTAATGAGACCTGGATAATCCTATTTACCCTCCACTCCCCCCACTTCTCAATGGGATGTATTCTCTAGACCTGGAAAGGTACTGAAAAAGACCCAACAAACAAAACCAACCTAATCCATTCCCATGGGAAACAGGTGATTTTCTACCTGGATGAGAATTTGAGTATCTATCCAACATTATACACCTCAGAAAGACCATTTACTACATAAATAAATACAAATATAGCACTGGTACGTTATATCTCATACAAACACGTTCATGTTACATGTTGTGAAATGAATAAGGCAATTGTCTATCCTGCTAAACTTGCACTGAAATAAGGATTTGATTAGTTGTTGGAAACATACAATGAAAACATTATAGGAGGAAATTAATGAGTTTGAGAGCCACAATAAAAAGCAAATGAACTGCAGATCCACAAAACTTACCCAAAATATGATGTTGAATCCGAATAAGAAGTATTTAACACAGCAGCTGACCTCTGCTCCTTTAAAATGATGCTGTTTTCTGCTCATTTTGTCCAGGCCAGCCAACGCTGTTGTGATGATTCAAAGATCAGCTAAAACTAACCGGATGGGCAAAAATACGATTCGAAAAAGATTGACGCATCTATATTTTAGCCGAAGAGGCTGCTAACCAGCAATACATCGCAAACCACAACATTGCACCATCAACAAACGCTTTTTCCACTGAGCTGAATTCTTCAGTTTTTAACATATAAACAAAAGGTGGGGAGTTACATGGGTGGGGAAATTAATGCTCCAGGTCCCCCCTGATAAACCCCGCTCCTTTTGGATTAGTGTCATGAGATGTGTTTGATATTTTAACCTTATTGTGAACGTCCCGAAGAAACAATCCAGAGCAATCTAACAATCCAGTAAGAATAGTGTGAAGCGTGACACTGCAATCAGAGGACACGAGCTCACTGTCAAGCTGCCATAGTAAAAGTCCTGTCAGCGCCAGAATTCATTAATTGATTATTTATTTAACTAACAAATCATTAAGAAATATAAAACGTCTTTCATCATAAAGTAGTTCGTAAAGTAATTTCGGGGCGTGATCTGTTGTGGTCGTCTCGAGTAAGTATGCTTTTCCAAACATCAACTCCTGAATTTGTAAGCATGTTGTTGTTTTTGTTTATATACTTATATTTAATAAATCTAGTGAAAATAAAAAAAAATAAAAAAATGCTGCTTAGTATATTACATGTCCTGCCCTGAACCTTGTAATTCCCACCATGCATCAAGAGACTGTATTTTGCATATTCCATATCTTATATGTAAATTCATTAAAATTATTGTTTCTTTTTAATCCAAACCTTGTCCTTTTCATTTTGATTGATTTTGATTTACCCTTCATTTCCTATATTTCTGTAATTCATCCTTTATTGTCTGTTCCACTGCTATAAATAGCCTATATATTTATATATAGCCTATATCAGGCCTTCCGGAAACAGGAGACAAGGAAATCACCAGGCCCAGATGGCATTACACCAGCCTGTCTAAAATTCTGTGCTGACCAGCTGGCCCAACAGATCATTGGAGCTATCAAAGTCCCTTCCTGCTTTAAATGCTCCACAATCATCCCCATCCCAAACAAAACCCAAAATCACAGGACTAAATGACTTCAGACCTTTTGCTTTAATGTCTGTGGTCATGAAGTCATTTGAAAGACTGGTGTTGGCCTGCCTAAAGGACATTACTGGACCCTTGCTGGACCCCCTGCAGTTTGCTTATCGAGCAAACAAGTCTGTGAATGATGCAGTCAACATGGGACTGTATTACATCCTGCGACATCTGGACAAACCAGGGACTTATGTGAAGATCCTGTTTGTGAACTCCAGCTTGACTTTCAACACCATCGTTCCAAACCTCCTCCTGTCCACATCCCAGCTCTCTGTGCCCTCCTCCATCTGTCATGGGAACACCAACTTCCTGACAGACAGGCAGCAGCTTGAGGCTGGGAAAATTCTGATCCAACACTTGCACCATCAGCACTGGAGCCCGGTTATAAACATGTGCAATAAACAACACTATTTATACTTATATTTATTTAGCATACCATACCTCTTATTTACATTTCCCTGCATTTGTGTATAATAAACCCGTACATACATATATTGCATACTGTCTATTTTTGCATATTGTGTATTTTATATATAGTTTTATTTTCTTTAATCACTTATTCTATTTTTTATTATCTGTCTTGTTACTGTCATTCTGTCTGCATGGAAGCTCTGTCACCAAGACAAATTCCTTGTATGTGTAAACATACTTGGCAATAAAACCCTTTTTTATATATATATATAATATGTATGTATTTATATCTGAAATTTTGTGTCATATTATATGCAATTGATGTGACAGCTCACAAATAGTAGCCTACATTTACAGACGGCGGACGGGTTATTTTATTTTGTCACTTCCGGTTGTTGTTGTTGTGATTCACCGTCGCTTATTGCTGCCACTGGAGCTGCTTATGCAGCATCAATGCAGCATTGAGGGTCTCTCTGGAGTATGTAAAGCATGTTACCCTGCATGAGTAAATAATCTAAACTCAATATAAACACGCCTCCGAGAGCAGATATAAGCTCAAGAACAGATAGTTTTATTTGACATTTTTATCACTATCATGAAAAGACTTTACAAAAGAACAAACTGTTCCTTACTGATGAAATAATACAAAATTAATTATTATTTATTCTCTTTTGTAGCCTTAAAAAATGTTTTTCTTAAGGTTGAATACTAAAATACACAGTGTAGTATAATGTCAGCACATGTGGTCTTTATCGATTGCATTTTAGAGGATTTCATTTAATAATGAATTGTATTCGTCGTAGCTATAATTAATATTAGATATATTCTTTTGAAAATAGATCGTGATTCCTGAGTTTACACTCTGCAGTGACAGAGACAATTGGAATGACACCAGAATGTACCATTTTAGTCCTGTAGGTGGCGTTATTGACCAGGCATCTGTGGCCTTAGCTGACGATCTCTTCAAGAAACATTAGACCCAACTATTTGATTCAGGATTTTTTATTATTATTAATCCTATTATATCAATGCAATTCACAAACTAGACTATATGATTTTAAAAACATGTCTATACTGCCCGACAAGTTTTGTCTGTTAAGTTTTGACTTTTGTATTGAATTGTGAGGCAAAATAATAATGAATATGATGATGATAATATACATTTATGTAAAATATTTCATGTCCCATTTATCAGGACCAGAGTTCAGAATATAATCTACATTCTTTTATAATCACACTATAATAAAATATCTGGCTATAATAATGTATAATTTTCTCCCTAAAATACTGAGGAAATTACACTTAGATGGGTAAAACTGTATGCATTTGTAATTTCAAATTTGAAAAAAAATTCTTATATTATTCACCATCAAAGGATGACAAGAAATGAAGACCTTTATCCAAGAACATGACATTTTTTTGTCTTTATTCACTTAATTTAAAAAGAACTGAACAGAGAGAGAGATAATATTGAGGCTGGTTATTCAGACATGATATCAAACTTAAAGGATATTGTATATGTAAGTTGAATAATGAACAACTTCTCCCATAATCCAATGAAGGATAGCGCAAGTACAGGGGCTGTAAAGCATTGAAAGTGATAAGATTATTCTCACCAAAGGTGCCAAGTCACTTTACAGCTGATGTCCCTGTCAATCAAAATTCTCCAAATGCAAAAATTCTCAAAAATCTGCTGATGCACCAACGCAGAGAATCATTTTCTCATGCACGGTGATCCAATATTTGAGTGCAGGCTAACATGAGTACACTTGGCATGCATGACCCTTGGGACTTAATCCTTATATGAGTGCTAGTATTCAGTTCAGACAGATTTCAATATGTAATTTCAGAACTACGAAAGACAAATGTTGGTATTGAGTAGTGTGAATTACCTTTTGCTACACAGTATACAGAGTGTAAAAATATACCAGTCAAGTGTAATGCATGCTGTAGACAGTCTGACAGAGGTGTTTAAATATATGATAAACCTTACAAGTGACCCTTGAAATATATCGGTGTGAAATGTGTAAAAAAGCAACTATCTTTCCTTACTGTACCAACAGAGTACTGAGTCACCCTAAAACCAGAATTGCTTCAGTCCCTTCTAAGTGATATACTGGAATTCTATGTGAACATCAACTTGTACTGTATATACTGCCAGTTAACCTCAGCAAGAATTCTCTCTTCTCCTGTTTTGCCCTCATGGGAAACTGAAATATAACTATTAAGCAAGGTGCATTAATGAACACTGAAATACAGTTCAATCATGTTATTCCTATATTTCACGTGAAATCACACTGTACAAACCTCATAATGCTTTATTTTCACCTCTCCTGTGTCTGTGCATCAGAACACCTATTTTGTTTCTGTCATGTATGTCAGCACTAAACTAATATGGAAACCGCATTGGATTTCAAATCACTAGCATCTTCCATTTATAGTATATGTAATGTAGTAAATTTCCAACCTTCTCACTCATACCGTAAAAACCTTGCTGTGTCGTTCCGCCTTTACATCTAAACTGACACAATCAGCAATAAGCAGTCAGTTCCTTCCAAGTTTGACTTGAGTCGGACTTATGAATAGTGTCACATTCCAATACTCTCACACATTGTCAAAACATACTGTACAAAAAGCAAAAGGGTCAGTCCCTTTTATATTTATGTAGATTTAAAAAAATAATAATGAGGTTAATAACTAATACTGCTTTGAAAAGTCTTGCACATAAATTTTTTTCTTTGGTAAAAAGCATTGAAATTCTTTGGTACACCTTTCTGAGTCCATGTAATGCCTTCATTAAATTACAGACTGCTGCAAATGTGACTTTACAGGAACAGTTCACTCTAAAATGAAAATGTAGTCCTCATTTCTTCACCCTCATGCTGTTGCAAAATCATATGACCCTGATCAAATCTTTCTTTCTTCCATAGAACAAACAGGAATATGAAAGTGAAGGTGCAAAGATGCTGTCAGACTCCAGCAATGACAACATGCACCATAAAAGATCTTATATGATTTAATCTGAAATAGGGGGGAACATTTTCAGCATCAACAGCTTAAATTCTGAAAGTAAATCAGATAGCTTCTGAAGACTTGGAATATAGCATAAGTCCCTCCTGTTCTGTCATCATTGCTTTGTACCAATGTTAGTTTTTGCTTAGTCTTATGTAACTTTATTACTTTGAGTTTGATGAACTTAAACCATTTAAGGCAATTGGTTTCCTCAAAACCATTTAAGTAGCTATATAGATTTTAAAGGATTAGTTCACTTTAAAATGAAAATTAGCCCAAGCTTTACTCACCCTCAAGCCATGTATAACTTTCTTCCTTCTGATGAACACAATCTGAGTTATATTAATAAATAACCTGACACATCCAAGCTTTATAATGGCAGTGAACAGGGCCAACGAGTATGAAGCTTAAGAAAATACATCCATACATCATAAACGTGCTCCACATGGCTCCAGGAGGTTAATAAAGGCCTTCTGAAGTGAAGCGATGCATTTGTGTAAAAAAAAAAAAAAAATCCATATTTAACAAGTTATACAGTAAAATATTTAGCTTCTGCCAGACCGCCTTCCGTATTCAACTTACAAAGAAAGAGTAAAACTCTTGCAGTTCAAAACATTTGTGCTACGTCCTACGCCTTCCCTATTCAAATTCATATATACCTAGGATGGCTTGAGGGTGAGTAAAACTTGGAGTAATTTTCATTTTAAAGTGAACTAATCCTTTAATACTTAGATTTGTTAACTGAATTCCAACTGAATGAGTGGAATAAACGTAAAATCTTTAAGTTGAGTTTACTCTAATGACTGACTAAACCAACACTAAAATATAATGTATATGAGTTTACAGTACTCATACTTATTGGTTTTAAAACTTAAATCGTTTACAGCAATTGGTTTCCTCAAATGGTTTGAGTTACCATAACTTATCGGGTTTTACAGTGTAGTCATATTGCAGCATCAGTTTTATTCACTTTCATATGATAAAGAGCAATGCGGATATTCTGTTGAATACCTCATTTTTGTGTTTACATGAATGAAAGTCATATTGGTTTAAGTAAATATGTAGGGTGAGTAAATGATGACAGAATTTTCATTTTAGGTGATCTACACTACCATTCAAAGGTTTGGGGTTGGTAAGATTTTTTTATTTTTTTATTTATTAAATGAGCTCTTATGCTCAAAAAAAAAGTGACTTTAAACTTTTGAATGATAGTGTATTTCTTATCTTGTATAGATCCCAACACTCAGTCAACAATACTGTACTGTACTGTATGTGATGTTTAGCCATGTACTGCGAATCCACAATGCTGTATTTTTACATTCAATATTTAAGGGACACTTTGGTCTACAATGAAATCAGGCTGAAGTATAAATCATCCTTAAGTGCTTCCTACAGATCTTCAGGCAGGCCTCCCCTCTTCACCTGCAGACCGCCGGTCCAGCCACGGGGGCAGGTGTTGTAGCTGCGCACTCCAGGAGAGCGCAGACCTGAATCCTCAGACTCGACCGAGGCGTCGGAGTCGGTCAGCGAGCGGGTGTTGTACAAACGGACCGGAGAGTGGATCATGCGGGTGGGCGACGGACTGGTAAGGGTGGGCGACTGAGCCCCCAGCATCCGTGGCTGAAAAGGACTGGCAGGCTTGTGTTCATAAGGCACAATCCCGCCGTTCACGGGGGAGATGGGCAGACTGCGCCCACTCAGTGCCCCGGGAGACGGACTGTTTTTCCGCTTGGCGGCATTGATGATGTTTTTGGCCAAAATGCGGTGGTTGGCTTTGGTGTCCTGGATGGTGGCCGGGGACTGGCACCTGGTTTCCCAGGGTGGAGACACAGGAGAGGTGGCAGTCGGCTTGAAGATTGTACCTGGAGATGGAGTGGTTGCAATGGGTTTGTGGATGGGACTTGGGGAAGGGCATGTCGCAACAGGCTTATGGATGGGTCGGGGGGAGGGGGAGATTGGTGTGGGCTTGTAGATGGGGCTGGATGATGTAGAGGTCGCTAGAGGGCTGCTAGGGGCCCAGACAGCAGTGGAAAGCACCTCAGGGCTGGTGAAGCGTCGAGTCAGGTTGGGCATCCTGGAGGTTGGGGTGGTGGAGCGGGGGCTAGTAACTGGTGCCGGGGTCTCCTCCTTGATCTGATAGAAGATTAGAAAAGATAAGTTTTAGAGGTGAGACTTCACTTTGATTTAGTGTCTGTATTGTTAAATACTCACAAACACTGAACAATGATAATAAAAGGGCTCAAGAATAAGGATTTTTCTGCTGTCCATTGTTCAAATTTCTACTTTGCCAACAATCTTCACTGGACTCAAAACAAATAATCTGTAAATGTAATTTATCAATTAATAATTATCATCATAATGATAATTTTATATTAACATTTATAATTAAAAAAATGTAAATATATAATTTAAGTTAATATTTATTTTTACATTTTAATACAAATATAGATATATTTTACATTTATTTTATTATATAAAAAAATAAATAAATTATTTATTATACATTTTTCACACATATAAATTTAAATAATCATCATATTTCAAAATTTCTTTACAAACAAAATTTGCTAGTCAGATATATAATAGCTAGACATTATTATACAGGAAAGTCCAATAAGATTCATACACACTTTTAGTGAGCAGATAATACTGGACAGCATGTAAGATAATTTCATTTAGCTGACAAGGTTAAAAAGTTGACAAGCATAATTCTCAACCAAATGTCACAGAAAACAAAGCATAAATTGTGGAAGACATAAAATGTGCGTACATGATCAAATATATATATATATATATAGCGCTGATCTAATAAGACACGTGACAGTTCACTCAAACAATCCTTATTTGAACATTGCATAACATGTTATTATTCATTTCTTATGGCAATGTTTGTCAGAATGTGGATAGACAGGAATGTTAGTGCGCAGAAACAAAGATATCATCATGCTCGAGGTACTACAACAACAGAACAATTCTAGGTCCAATGATATCACAATACTGTTTTTTCAAAAACTCAAGCTTTCTAAGTTCATGCCAGGATCATGCCCATGTTTGGGTAAGATTAGCCTGTAAACACAACATTGAAACACATCTAAAACACCTCCTGCTGAACTGCATGCAACTTTAGATGTGATGTTATCGATATCAGGCCCTCTCATGCATCCTGTGATTACACTGAGCTGTTTATTCTTGTCCAATGTCTGAGTAGTTTCCCAGCACACCAGGATATCATGCCATCTTCAGATCACTTGCATACACACTGCCAAGACCACTAACCTTTACTGAGATATGCATTTGCACTGTTGAGGCTGCTGGATATGTTTTCACCTCCAGCAAATGTGTTTTTCGAAGCATGAGGGAGGGCAGAGGTCAGGCCGTAAGCCTAAAGCTCAAGCCCACAGGGGCCTGTTTCGGCTCAGATGTGCGTTTTTTTAGGCGCAGGCCAGGAATGTGCAGGGCACATACATATTCAGTCAGAGTAAAAAAAAAAAAAGTTTCTAATTTCATTTTGGGTCAGAGCACCATGCGGTGGGTGGCTCTGATACACATATCTTCGTTTTGTTGTCGCAAGTGTATAGATAAAACAACTCTTTGTGTGGGAAAGCTGGCCTGTGATTCTCATCACTGAGGAGAGGGATGGATACTACCAAAACTGAAACAACTGATTATAGGGAATGCTGAAAATAGAAGCAGAAATCCACACAGGAAATTCAGCAGATTAGTCAACAGAACAGAAGATAATATAGTATGAAAACCAGAGACAGATCAGAAACTGAATGTTTCCTTGTTTTAATGAAACAGAGTAGACAAAATCATTTGAAAGAGATAAAGCTAGAAGGGAAAAAATCTGTTTGAAAACAAAACTAGCATAAAAATATATTCCACAAACTGTGTGTAGTGATAAATAAGCCAACTTCACTAAACTTAGTTATGGCTTTGTTAAATCAGAGGTCTGCTGTATAACAGTGTATACACACTACACCCTAGTACATACTGTCACACAGCATGCAAGCTGTAAACTACACCTATAAATCAATGAGAAGCATACAGAACTAATTAAGAAAGAGAACATTACAGGTGTCGTACTATGAAGTACAGAGGCCCTCATATCGTCCTAGTCATATTAAATTGTATATCGTAGATCATAAAAGGCAAGACGCCATCTGCTAAAGTGCTTTATAAGACTGTGCCAACTCCAACCTGAAAACTTGGAGGCAAGCGTTGGAAAAAGACACACTGGTTTTGTACCTAAAATATATCTGGCATAAGCACAAAACTGAATAAACTCTAGTTCTGAAACACACAGCTGCACTAAATTACAATGTCTTTGATTAAAAAACAAGTTTCTATTTATAGCCCTCTGGTGGCCAGTTCATGAATTACAACCTAAATCAGTTTTAAAAGTAAGTGTAAGACCTGACATTTATTGCCTCCACATGCAAAAAAATAAACAAGACAAAAAAACAGATCTGAGCATGAAACCAACAGTGCTAGGTTTATTGTTTCCTGTAGAGCTATTTTTTGTACCTAACTGCTGCCTTGTTACTTCTAAGTGGACAGTCAGTTTGATGTGTATTTCCCTTCCATTATTCTTTGGTCTGAGGAGTACATAAAGAAAAGAAGAGCAGAAATGGAAAGGTTTAAAAGAATGAAGATGGTTTCCACACCTGTGGGGTGATACCAGCTTTTTTGGCGGAGAATGTAGGACGTGGAGTTTGGACGCCAGAGCAAGGTGAAGCCACACGTTCTGGAGCTAAAGAAGACACTGGGGAACTGACACTGCCTGCTGTGATGGAACTGAGAGGCGTCATTGGAGGCGAAAAGCAATGGGTTGATCGATAGCTGGAAGACGGGCTGTACGGTGATGGCAATGGGCTTACTGGAAGGGATGATTGTCTGGAGTAGGAGTGGGCTGTCATGACAGGTTTAGGAGCTGGGGAGGCTCTGGGAAGAGTGCTGTAGGGATCTTTTGTTGGGTTGAAGATGAAGAGGGATGAGTTGAGCTGGTACGGCTGATGTCTGGACAGCTCCATTTCGATTTTTGTGCAACCGTTCTCAAAGGGTATCTCTGGTGGTGGAGCTGGAGCCGATACTGGCGTTTTGGCAGGGGCAGTCGTTTTCTGAGTGGCCTGCTGAGCTTGAAGTGTCTTTGAAATTTGTGCACTTATGTTGGAGGTGTTCACTATGGCCTTTACTCGACCAGGCATGTTAGATGGATACACCCACGAAGGAGGCAAGGACATGGTAGGAGAGGGAGATCTCAGCTCCTTGTTGTCATGGACGTACCTTTCCATTCTTGACTGGCGTTTGGCAAACAGTTCAGCTCCTTTTCCTGAAGCATTGGTCAGGGCTTGCTCTGGCTTGTGCTCCATCCTGGCACGCGTCCTGGAGCTTTTCAAACTCGAGGCCCACTCTGGCACCAAAGCTTCCTCGTGAACGTCCTCATCCTTGGCCTGGAAGTTTGAGGCTTCAGCCCCGAGAGCCAGCAGCTCCTCCTCCTGCGTTGCATCTGGCTGGGGTTTCGGTTTCTTCTTTTCATCTGCACCCTGCACCAAGGACAGGAGTTCGGGATTCGGAGCCACTTTTGGCTTCTCCTGAAATGTGAACATCGACTTGCGGGTTGCTCGGCGAGCCCGGCCCTCATCGAGGATACCCGTTTTGATGGGTGTTGTGGATCTCTTCTCGCTCAAGAGTTCAGGAACAAATGTAGGCCTCGGGGCAGATGGGCGGATGTAGTAGGAAGAAGGTTGGGGTGAGGGAGTATGGGCAGCATCAGGTGGAGGAGGGCTGGAGTAGCTAGGGAGAGGAGGAGTTGGATATGAAGGTGGTGGAGGTGGTGGCGGCGAGAAAACTGGTCTTGCGTGTATTGGGTAAGTTGAAGGTTGTGGTTCAAAGTGTGTTGTGGAGTCATGGGATGGGGCTGGAGGGATGTCCATGCCTGGACTTGCAGTTTCTGATCCTACTGTTGTCGGGGAGAAAAATGGCCGAGCTGTTCTGTTTATGATGGTGGGCTGTTTAGTCACGGTCTTGGCTGCTTTTCCATTGCACTGCATACTGTATCCATTCACGATTTCTTTATTGTGCGCTTCATTGGCTTCAGCTTCATCCTGACCAGTTCTGTTCATAACAACAAGGGTATTGTCACTTCTAAGAGTAATCTCATCCTTCACATCCTCTGTGAGGTCTTCTGAGAGCTCTTCATCCTTCTCATTGACGGGTAGAAAGTGCCTTTCTTGGCCACTTTCCTCTGCTACATCCTCCCGGGTAACCTCGCTAGCATCTTCCATGTCGCACCCAGTACTGAGGATTCTGCCAGCCGACCACGTTAGACCTGTCTTGAGGTTCCTGTGATTCAACTCTCTGTGCTGGTCCTCAGTCGAGTGCTGTTTGTCCCATGTCTGTGGACTTTCAGAAGATGAATCAATTACATTCTCAGACGCCTCCGCTCCCCCTCCTCCGACACTCACGAGCGTGAAAGCGTTCACTCTCTGTCTGCGACGGTTGAAAAGTTGTACACCTTTAGAGTTGGAATTGGCCTGGAGCTGAGCAGCAATGATCTGACTCTTGGTACGTGCCTCCTTCAGCTCCTTCTCCGACAAACTGGCACTTCTGCTGAGGTCTGTTATGGTAGAATAAAACAACAATCAACTCAAGAGAAAATTGAAATTATGTAATACATTCACAGCAATGACAATTGTAAAGCTTTTCAGTTCACAAAGACAAGCAAAGTGTTCAACTCAGCTTATAAATGTAAAATTTAGCTCACACCACCAAGTCTTATGATGGAGGTGCTATTTTAAATTGCACTTAATTGTTTCAGCCTAACAAACACAGGGTGTTGCATATAATATCACAGGCCTGTTTTATTAGAGCAACTGGACAGGTTTTGGCAAATATTAACCTACTTTATATTTTATTTCATGATCTCATCATTTCTGTCACAATCATTTGGGTGCTGTATAAGTATCAATTATAGTAGCAATGTGCTCAAATGGGAGTATAATTATCTTAAAAGTCAAGAGTATTATATGTCTTTCAAATAATTCTAGTTTCCATGAGTCACCCTACTAAAAAGATGAATCATATTAGTTTGTAGTCATTTTTGCAGACAGACTTATAAAAGAAACGCTGACATAAAAAGTTCAAGGAATTTTGTTCAAAATGATTATTTTCACAGTTTGCTGTGATTCATGATGCCTGCAGGCAAACATTTGTAGACCGCATAACGTTTTCACACATTTATAGTTCTAAGAACCTCCTGTAAATAAATCATAATGCTGATATTTGCAGTTCTACCCATAGTTTGGCAAAGATGGATGTTAAAACAGTCATCTATTTGTTGAAAATGGCAAAGGTTTATTGACTGGGCTAAAAAGCCTCATTCCGAACTGCAGAAAGTATTTCCTTCACCATGGGCTCTAGTCCCTCCCTTAGCATTCCTCAACTGCCGAGAAAATTCCCTGCTTGAGACTGCAGCATGCCTTGAGAAATCTCTCTAAGGCACAGGAGTCATTGGTTTATATGCTGACATCCTGACAGGTTCATGCATTTCCATCATCACTTATAAGACAAAGTCTACATTTAAATGCTTGAACTTTGACCTGCAGTGATATACTGTGGCATCAAAGTTTTAGTAAATAAAACAAGCATGCTTGAAGATCCTGCCGCCAAAAGAACGAGCGCCTCGGGAAAGGAACAGAACTTTTAAAACACAAACCCTCAACATCTTATACTAGCACATCACGAGAAAGACTGTTAACAATTACATCATTGGCAGAACGGCTTCACTCACTTAATATAAGCGTGGTTAACCTGTGCAACATAAACACAATCTGTTTCCCTAATAGACCTTTGAATAATTAACCACTCAAGGTTTCCCTGAGGTAGTTTTCAGCTTTCATCCTCAACCTCAGACTTGGCAGCAAAACTTGCAAACAATGTTGTGTTTTTTTTCTCAGGCCAAGCAGGTAGGTCTTTGTCTTGCCCGAGCCACAGTCTGAGTTTAAAAAAAAAGGTAGTAAAAAAGCAAGAGTTCTAAATCTATCCCATTTGTTTTTATGTGCAAGTTTGCCAGACTCAAAGGAGCTTTCATAGCACATGAAATAAAATTATAATAGAGCATGAATAATGTGCATCTGCCTTTCATTCCACCAGCGAAAAACACCTCTTAATTTAGTCAGGCCATGGAACACAACCTCTAGCACCGTGATAAAAAGCTTTCCATTTTTCTTTACAGATATTCATCTTTATGGTATCTAAAATAATTTACTACTTAAAAACCTGGAGCAAAATCCAATAATCAGCAATAAACACATGCAACTTTTCTCTTTTCTTTTCATTTGCATGTTTTCCCAGTCAACCCAACTACTTTGAAGAATCTCTTTAAAGATAAGAAAATCATAAAATTACCCGATGCACAGTTTTTACTTGTTTCTTATTCTTTTAAAATAAATATTTTTTTCTGTCACATCAGAGTCGGACCAGAATCCAAGCTAATTTATTCAGTTATGAGTTACTGTGACTCACTGACTGCTTTCTACTTTTTCATTAACAAACACTAAAAATGTGATAATGTAAGCAAAATAATAACTATAATTAAAAAAAGTCTGGTGTAAGTATCCAGTCTGATTTTTTTTAAAGAATGAAAACTGTTAATTTAGATGTTACCACATGAAACACATTTTAGGTAACAAAATAAATGTACAACCAAGAATAACTGTTAAAATACATTATGCCTGACATATCTTTAAGTTCAGTTTAAGTTCAAAACATTGTTCTTCTCTTTATTTAAGCACTTGTATAAACTTTGTCTATCATGTCTAAAGACAAATCAAATCAACCAATCAGGTTTTTTTTTCTTTTAAACCAGCATGCAAAATATTGCTCTCCTGTCACCACTTTAATGAAGAAGCGTCACATAATATAATTTGGATGATATGTAATCAAACCTCAGAACTTATTTGTCATGACTTCAGCGCATTCCTTTCACCAATCTACGTCTTTTTTTACTCAAATAAAGCTTTTAAACTTAAAGAAATATATCGGGTCAAACTAAACTTCTCTTACCTTAATTAACTCTGAATACAGTCTCTTTTGTTGCTGCTTCGCGAGCTTTTCTAATTTAACTTCATGTGTTTCCTCCACTCCCCCTTTAGCAGCGCGAGCCTGGATCGGATTTCGTGTCGTTGCGAGTGATGATCTCTCGCGAGCTCCAAATGCGCATCGAGGCGGGCAGGGCTGGGGCACTGGACGAGGTTTGCGCTTCACTTTTGCTTTTTTAAGGATGGCTGTGCTGTGTGACGTTCCTGGCTGACTTTGCTTCCTCTGCTTTTTGGATTTGTACAATTCAAATTCAACAGTGAAGAACCGGGATACAGAATAGAGCTGGAGAGCGGGGCTAGTTGTCACGCGGGGAAGTTGTCACAAGAGCTAGTCACGCTGAGGTTTTGAGCCAAAAATTTCAATTAGAACAATATTTTCTCTAGCAGTGTTTTTGTAGGTTGTTTTTAAACACATAGTTCAACTCTCTCAAATGGGACCACATTATATAAATATAGCCTATATATAATTTAAAGGCATATATATTTCACATACAAATGAAAATTCTGTCATCGTTTACTCACCCTTATGTTGTTCCAAAACCTCAAGTCATTGAAACCCATTTCTTCTGTGGAAAACCAAAGCAGAAGCAGAATAAAAGTCTCAGTCACCATTCACTTTTATTGAATGGGAAAAATATGCAATGAAAGTGAATGGTGACTGAGGCTGTCATTCCCTGACTTTTTGCCAAATCCATTTGTTTTCTACAGAAGAAAGAAAATCATGTGGGTTTCAAAATACATTAGAGTTAGTAAATGATGACAAAATGTTCATTTTGGGGGTGAACCACTGGTACCTTATGGGAACCTTACGGTAACCACTGTTTCCATTACCAGAGATTGTGGATGTAGGAACAATTTAAAAGCGTTCCTACAAAGTGACATGAGCACTGAATTTTACAAGTTATGACTGCTACGGCCTTGGATGTACCTAAATAATTATGTACAGAATCTGTAAGTTTGCACATTCTGTTCCACTCCAAATTAAGTGTCCACATTTCATCAATGTCATGCTTAGAATCAATGTGTCAGCTCTTTGAGAGGATTGGGTTGCAGGGGAGAGAGTCGTTCGTTGAACATGCTCGCTTCGTTGGATGGACACCTGAGCCTCAAGGGTGGAGTACAGTTTAGACCGCAGAGGTTTGCTTGCTTAGCTGAACCATCCTACCTGACTCATAGTGCTCATGCTTAACTTATCATTAATATGAAGAAAAAGACAGGAACTTCCTCTAGCCTAAAAAGTAGCGGTATAATGGAAGGAAAGAAAGAATGTTCCCATTTCCTTGGCACTGAACTGCCAGTGATATATGGGCTCTCAGTTCAGACAGATGAGGGAAACTCCCTCACAGCTTGAGGATTTGGGGACCTGGCCGGCCTGGGGTTGTATATCAAAGGTCAGATTCCCCTGTCGGATGTAATTGTCCAGTTGGAGGATGGGATAAAATAACAGTTTTTCTCTGGGAAATGCGAGTGTGGAGTGATGAGATTGGAGCTGTTCAAGAACTTAAAAACCATGAATGTGCAATTACACCTCAATGTCCATAAAACCTGTACTGGTAGACTCTTTCTTACTCTCATGTAGGGCTAAGGCTGACCAGTGTAGACCAAAAAAATCATATCTCAGTATTTTTTTTGGCTGAATGGTGATAGACAGTAGGCCTTTATATCTCTGTTTTTTCTACTTTTCTTATATGGATAAAAATCCAATTCTACATATGGCACATTTAATATCTATCAACAAATATTTGAGCAAAATGTATATTTTATACAGAATTATTGCGCTCCCATTCTATTGCACTTTATTTGTTTGGCACGCATGCGCACAGAGGAGACTCGCTTGCAAAAGGTTTGTCCACTGCTGACAGCAAATGGAAATATTTGCATAACTTTCTAATATTTACAGATGGAGAACATCCCTGTGAAATATAAGTTATGCAATGAGGAAAACACCACATCTCAAACACATTAAACAGCACAAGTATCTGTTAGAGCATCTGACAGGGCAAGCCGTATATGTGTTATTTATATATTACAAATTATTTTGAAACCCTTAATATAAAGCATATGTCTGAGGACAATTTGGATTATGCACTTTCTCACTCTGTGTTCTCTGCTATTTTTCAGATGAGCTTGTAATATCAAACTACTATATATCGAGATAAACAGTATAGACGTCAGAACCTGGAAGACTAATTTGTCACTGGTTCCCTCGAGATTTTCCTATAGGGTTTTATAATGGAGTTTTTCAGTTTATGAGTAAAATAAAGCCTGTGTTAAACATAACTTGACTTACTTTGACGTTTTGTTCTGCAATGTAAACTTATGTGCTCTCAGACTTTTGAACCACACTGTATCATTTTCCAATTTCATGCTATCAGCATCTGGAGATGCAAGAATAACAAGGATAGCACTCTGTATCTCATCAAATCATGATGCTGTGTGGAGACACCAGTCCCATACAAGGAGAGAGCGAGAGAAAAGGAAAGAAAAAGAGAGAGAAAATGCTGACATTTACTTCAGCGTTTCTTCTTAGGAACAGTATGAAAACCAATATAAAGTGACGGAATTAGCTGTTCCATCTCAGCCTCTCCACATCCTCCCCTCCCTCTATTTTACATGCTCCAAAGCTGTAACAACATCAGAGCAACCTCTTGAATTCTGCAAAAACAGTTTTGGACTGTCTGAAATGGGTTTGAATTCTCGTCAGAGAAGCTGTAAAACCCCTCTGTCGCACAGTCACTGGTGTGAACTGCCGCCTATTTGCAGTGGGTGCCCGGTCATCTGTAAACCTTATTACGCATTCTTTCCAGATAATACTACCCACAGCTTGAGCATTATGGTCAGTGGGAATGAACTGAAGAGCTATTACTGTACGGCTCATCTGTTTCTGTGAGGAAACTAATGTGTCATTGAGGGTTTAGTAAGATCTGATACAGTTAGGGGATAGCAGCATGTTGCGTTTGTCTGACGGTGTTTGTCTCTCTGACTGTAGGGCCTGTCAACCATTCAACATTTTGTCTTGACTCACTTTTTTAAATGTGATTATGTGACTATGTAATACTTGATTCTGATTGGTTAATCACAACATTCTGCAGGCAATTTTTTCTGTAAAATGGAGCTAAAATTTACCACTGTCCCAGGCAACCAATTTCCTACATAGCTTTAGTTTCATGTCTGTCATTGCACTTTATTTTATTGTCTTTAAAAAAAAATCATATAATAGTGATTCACAAACTTTTATGGTCAACTGAATTCTTTTGGCCTAAAATATGAAGTCCCCCTTAGATTCTAAGTAAATATTTCAATAATTTAAAGGGTTAGTTCACCCAAAAATGAAAATTCTGTCATTAATTACTCACCCTTATGTCGTCCCACACCCGCAAGACCTTCGTTCATCTTCGGAACACAATTTTTTTTTTTTTTGATGAAATCCGAGAGGTATATGACTCGTCCATAGACAGGAATTTAACCACCACTGTCCAGAAAGGTAGTAAAGATCTAACTGCAGTGGTTCAACCTTAATTTTATGAAGCGACGAGAATACTTTTTGTGCGCAAAAACAAAACAAAAATAACGACTTTATTCAACGATATCTTCTCCTCTGTGTCATTCTCATACGCTGTTAACGTTCAGAGCTTCCAGGTTCTATGTCAGAACGGCGGCTCATTATTGGCCGGCTCCTGCGTCAGCGTCACGCTAATGTGTCGTGCTGCTCACATGTACAGCGTCGGCCAATACTGAGCCTGCGTTCTGACGTAGAACCTGGAAGCACTGAAAATAAACATTGTATGTACGCAAAAAGTATTCTCGCCGCTTCATAAAATTAAGTTTGAACCACTGCCGTCATGTCAACGGTTTTAACGATGTCTTTAGTACCTTTCAGGACCTTGAAAGTGGTGGGTAAATTGCTGTCTATGGACGAGTCTATGGATTTCATCAAAAATATCTTAATTTGTGTTCTGAAAATGAGTGAAGGTCTTACGGGTGTGGAACAACATGAGGGTGAGTAATAAATGACAGAATTTTCATTTTGGGGTGAACTAACCCTTTAACAACACATTCACTTGTTCACGGTTCTCTGATGTTGTTATGCATGATATTCAGGAAAACAAATAAAATAGTGTTTTATATGAATTGCTTTCATTTATTTGATTTTATTTGTTTTACTTTTATGATTTAATTATAAGCTTTTCATCAACTCACGAATCCCAGTTTTGGAAACCCTGATATAATAATTTATGCTCAATATTTCACGTGCATTCATTTATTTATTTAGTAAGCAGCGACGTCGGGTCCCTGATCACCCTGCCAGGGTCTATTTTTTGTATATTATTCCTTACATATTTAACACTAAAGGGATACAAGTATACTGTAATATATCCTGTTCTTTAGATTCAAAGTTGTATACAAGAAGAGAATATTTACTTGTTTTCCGCTCCATCTGGCAAGACGTCAAGCCTGGCTTTGCTTTGACCCCACAGTGGTCATCTTTCTCCAAGATGTTAATATTGTGCCTCTCCAGGGACGTCTTTGCTCCGGTCTTGTCGAGGGTGGAGGATGTTGTAGTGGTAGGCCCACCCCAGCTGTCCCCTCTTCTTGCAGGCACATGCTTGCACTCCATCCCGGCCGCGTCGCTCCGTCCTCGTGTAAGAGACTCTTCTTTTGCTTAGCCCCCTTTTAACCGGCACACTTGTCTGGGTGTGAAAAAAGCTTTCTTTTTCTCAGCTGGGGTGTAAGTTTGGCTTGCAAAAGGTGGTTTCGGGTTCCCCTGGCTGTTTTATGCTTCCCGAATTGTGAAGAAACAAGGATCAAAAGCAGGATCAAAGTCAAAGCTCTACATTTTGCTGGACGTTTTCTTCACGGTAATCCTTTGGAGTAGACCTGCTACCGCCCAGAGATGAGCTGAGAAATGCACTTTTGCTTTCAATCCACACAATATTAGTCAAACTCTAACAAGACCTCCCTGGAGGTACTTCTCAATGCACCCTGGACCAGTTCCCATGGAAAAGTGCCAAGAAAATTTCACAACTTGGATATGCTCTTTTGCAAATAGAGCAAAGACTATCCGCTGTTCTATTTGCGTCTGTTTTCAATCTCTTATCCAGATATTTGTCTTTCTTTTTTGAGTCAGTCACCAAAACATGTCCCTAGAGTTTATCGCAATCCTTCCGAGAGAGACTGTTTCTTTAAAGGCACGCGTAGCCCCTGCTTTTAAAACGTTTCAACAATGTCAAGATGAAGGGCAGCGCTTGGTGCTTTCCTGTCGTTTCATTAGCACATGAAAAAACACATTCAGCTGAAAGGTCGTCCAAACGTTCTGACTGCAGCTATTGTAATCACTAAACTTTGAAGCAAGGCTCAATCCATATGTTTGTATTCTAAACAGATGGTTTCTGTAGTTAAGCCGAGCGATATGATCTCTAACCCACCATCAGAGCTGACATATAGTTTATTTGCTTGTTTCAGATTAGGTCCAAATAGACTCCTCGAGCAAGTATATGGTATATCCAGACAGGGCTTAATGTCTTAACCTCTAGTTGTGTCGTAGAAATGAATGGCCATTGGATGAACCTTCGCTGCTGCCAGGATACAAAGAGTCAGTGATCTTCCTCTCAACTGCAACTTCCTGAAACATATAAGATGCAAACTATGAGTCCACGTTTACTATGGTACATTCATAAAAATAAAGAATCCAGATATCCTACCACATTAAAAATCTTGTAAAGCATTTTCACTTAGAACTAGTTGATGTGAAAAGCATCATAAAGGAAAAACTCCAAATGAATGAAGGAGGGGTATTTCCTCTGGACTTGATATCATTTGTGAAAATGACACCCCACCCATTGTCAAATCAGTGGGTGGAATGAACTGCATTTCCTACATGCGAAGTTGAAACAATGCCTATCCCATTTTCTTCCTGACTAATATCAAGGAGACAGGATAATGAAAAGAAAAGGTGTTGCCCAATTAGGAGTTTTTGCTTTTTAAAATGGCCTGTTGAGGAAGGAAGGTCAATATTTTTCGAAGCTGGAAACATGAAATCTGTAGAAAGGAGAAAGAGCCATAGATTTCCAATTGGAATATTTATTCATAAAATGATAATACCCCTTCAAATATTTGGTTAATGTGGCTATGGACTTTTAAAAAAATTATAATTTATTGTTGGATTCTAAGCTGTTTAAAGGTGCAGTATGTATGATTTCTGTCCGCTAGAGGTCGCTAGAGGCCTATTCAAAACAAAGGCGTAGCTTGATGACGCCAAGTTTGAGCGCGGAATCTTGGGACATGTGGTCTCCATCTCAACGGACGGTGCAAAAGAATAGGGATAGGACTCGGGAAGAAATCATGTTCATGGATGCGATTATTAACGTTATTGTAGTATGAAGCAGAGCAGGACCGAGTGTTGTGGGAGCTGAACGAGGCCGCTGGAACGATTGCGCAACACACGCCTCACGAGCAGCAGAACTTTTATTATGCCACCGTCGCCGGCGCCGCTTCCGTTTTTCCGGTCATGAGTATGAGGTAACGCAGCTCTGTTTATCATATTAGATACATTTGAGAGTGTTGAAAATGATGTTATAACGTTACTGTGTGTTCGCTCAGCGGCTGCTGTGAGACACTTGTTGCACACTGCAGTAAGCTAGATCGATTTTAGAATATCATATTAAATGCTGGATGGCTTGTGTTGATAAATGGCATGCAATTCATTTTAAAACGTATTGTATGATGGAGAAAATTCTGTATCACTGTTACTAAAAATAAAGCTGCATCTGATTATGCTATGTTAGCTACTTGACAAAATAGTGTTTTTCTCTGAGGCATGGTAAAGCATGGTACTCGCTAAAAAATCAAGAAAATTATTTTAAACAATAAGACTAAACGTGTTGAGCTATATAACAACAATTAGTTTTCTGTCTATAAATATATCAAAACTATATCAAAACAGTTGTTCCCTTGTCTATTAAAACGTGTAATATATTAAAGCGTCTTTGGTGTTTCCATGGTTACTACAAAATAAAATCGGAAACCGAGGCAGACCGAGAGTAACGCGGGTATGTCCCAATTGACAGGCGACTCCTCACACGTCCCGGTGTCACAGTTCCTTTGTCTCCCGGACTCCATTTCCCATCATCCTCCTGTTTCCACACCTGCACTCACTTCCTCGTCATCTCCCCATCAGCACTCATCACCTGCACCTGGACTTCATCATCAGCACTCTCTTTATAATGGACTCACTCCCTGTCTGATCTTGTTGTTTTTTAATGTGTATACTGAGTGTTTCTCCTGCGTTTTTCATTAAAGACCTTTATTGTGGATATCCGTTTACTTCTCGTCTCTACTGCACCAGCATACCGTAACACCCGGAGCCTTCGTTAAAATTGCGACTTTCTCACGATTTACAAATAGTTGAAAACATTTGGGATATTGTAAGTACTCAAGTGAACAAAATAAAAATCTTACATATTACACCTTTAACACTATTTATTTAGATGTGTTTTAGTTCAAGTCAAAACTGTTTGGTTACCAACATACTTGAGAGAAAAAAAGTAAGGCATACAGGTTTGGAACGACATAAATGATGACAGAATTTTATTTATAACTATTCCTGTAACTTTTCGATTATGAAAATCTAAGGTTGGAATCCCTTTATATTATCATTTAGTTTCATGAAGCCATTTGCAATGTCCAATGTGATTCTATGCATTCTCTCGGATGACTTGTAATGAAGTTGCATGCTGAAACAGGACAGTGTGTTAATTGGCAATTGTACAAATAGCACAGTCTAGTCTCAATAGCAGTGAATCACCCTGTCAGCTGAGTGTTGTCTCTCTCACATCCTGTAGGCTACAACAAGGCCGAGGGTCACGTGAGGTAATAAGACCCCATTAGTCTTCATCACCCCCTTTCAAACACTGTTTTAACTAATAACACCTATGACAAATGAGCAGTCTTGCAGTGATTAGCTTGACCTCTGTGCGTTTATGTTTGGGAGTTTGTCACGCCCACTCCAACAGGCGGCTTAAAGTGGCCACAAGAAGACACCCACTGTTCAGGCCCTCCCTGCAATCCTCCCCAAATAAAGACAATCAACTCAAAACAAACAATCTCGCCCACAAAGGCCTCTCACAAACTCTCTGCCTTTCTCTGCTTTGGACGGAACATAGCGAGCAGTTGCTTTGTTTTGTAATACATTACACTGAGTAATGTGACCTCTGATGACACTTTATCCTTTGATGGTAGATACTAATGTTATACATTATAGAAACTAAAGCTGTACAGACTGCATATAGGTACAAATACTGATACAGACAGGCTAATACATTTTTAATACATAAAAAGAGAAGACTTATAGATCTTATTTTATATGAGCCATCACAACTATTGTCCTAAAAATATGAAATATATACACGTTGGGGTCTGTAACATTTTCTTTTTATGTTTATTTTATAATACTTTAATTTAGCAAGGATGCATTGAATTGATCAAAGTAAAAAGAGTTGTTACAAAGGATTTCTTTTTCAAATAAATTATGTTCTTTTGAACTTTCTATTCAATCCTGAATCCTGGAAAAAACATTAGTCATAGTTTCCACATATATTCCAAATATTAAGCATCACTCACAACTGTTTTTAACATTGATAATAATAATAAGGATTGTTTCTTTAGTACCAAATCAGTATATTAGAATGATTTCTGAAGGATCATGTGACACAGAAGACTGGAGTAATGATGCTGAAAATTCAGCTTTGCATCACAGGAATAAATTAGATTTTAAAATGTATTAAAATAGAAAATGGTCATTTTAAATTGTAATAATTTTTAACAGCCCCAAGAACACGCAACAAAGGGGGTGAGGCCATGTTATTGCAATATAGTACGTAACACATATGCAATAGCATGTCATAAAAGCAAGATGACAACATGACAAGTTATAACCGTAATTAAACTAAACTATACCTGTTCTAACTTCATGCAGCATATATTCTCTGGCTCTGTAGGCATCTTACAACAGTTCCCACATGAGCGATTTATAGATTTTCATGACAGATGATAATGCTAATCAATGACTTTACGATATCCCACATCAGCTACATAAATTCATCAACTAACCATTCAGAAACGTCCTGTTGCATTCAACATGTTGTCACTTCTTCTTGAGTCTTTCCATCATTATCCGACTCCGGTTTGAACATAAAAAGCTGAACAGTTTCTAACATTTTCAGTGAGTCTGCATGAGGAAATCGGAGCTGCTAACATGAGCTCTTGAAACTCCGCCCTCTTCTTAGGAGCAGCAGCTCATTTGCATTTAAAGGGACACACAAAAACAGAGCGTTTTTGCTCACCCTCAAAAAGTGACAAATTTAACCTGCTATAAAAAATTATTTGTGGGGTATTTTGAGCTAAAACTTCACATACACACTCTGGGGACATCAGAGACTTATTTACATCTTGCAAAACTGGCATTATATGACCCCTTTAAATGCAGCCTCGATGAGAATAAAAGATTTCTTTCAAATACATTAAAAATGTCACTTACATCAGGGAAACTAAGACTATCATTCTTAACATTTAATTTAATCCATTACGGTTCCTTATAAACTTACCAGCTAATAAGGAATCAGCTATTTCTTTTACTCACCGAATCACTTTGAAGGCTGAAAGCTGGTTGACAGAAAGTAGAAAGCTTATGCATCAGAGCATTTGAACTACAGGCTAAATCTCAAGGATTTGCAGGGGGAAAAGTCAGCATAATGATAAATCTTAATCTGCCTTAAAGTGTCAAAGTAAGCTTATCATATCTGATTTCACTTTCCAGGTATTTACATTACAACACTGACTTACCATCCTACTGTACGGCTCCCTCATATATCTCTTAACGATTTACCATCATTTGATTCATGACACATTCCAATCCAATGAGGGCATTCTTGTTATCATACACCATTTTAATGAACCATATTGAGCTCTACCCAACACATTCCATGCGTTATCAGTCCTGAGGCACCGGATACAGGTACTAGGAGATAGTATTTGTGTGTGTTTTGGGCTGTATCCGTTACAGTGCATAATATGAGCAGTAATAGTGTATGTAACGGTGTCTGACACAGCGTTTTGATAAACCTCCCGGGCCCGACAGGTCTCTCTAATCTCCAAGATCCATTACAGCCCTCCAGGAACGGATCCTTCAACCGTACGCCACATTACAGTGCAGAGACCTGCTCTTCAACTCGGCTTTTTTCACACAAAGGCCTATTGAAGCACCTGTAAGTGGCCTGAAAAATAATTTGGGGGTTGTACTCTACATTTGGCATTCTTTGAGAATAATTCTCAGCAGATAGCAAGCATGCCTTGGCCTGCACAGTTTGATGACAGACAGCAAAAACACCATTAGTTATAAACTTCAATGAGGCTCAGAGACATGGTGCCTGCTTTATAAGGGTGCTAAGTATATAGCAGGCACATATATAAATTATAGAGAAAAACAGCTTGTCATTGAAATCATAAGATGTGCAGGCTCTCATCGGGATGTGCATTGCGTTCAATAGAAAAGTCTGCAGAGAATCACTAAGATGACAAAAAATAAAACCAGGTACTCTGCAATAATCTGTAAATACTGTATAAGTGTTTCAATTTCCTTTTAATGAAATATGAACCTCATTAAAGATCCATAAACGCATAAAAAGAAAGCCTTTTTGTACTGTGATAAAACAATAAATCTAGCACTAAACTCTTCTAGCAAATCCAAATAGCAGATAAAACTTTAAAAGCTGCTACTTAATAAGTCCAGCAAATTATGACAGCAAATAAAAGTTCAGATCAGATAAAGGTCAGTGACAGATGCTCAGCACGAAGTCTCCGCTAAACAGAACCCCTGCCTAATGTATAAGTCATTACTGTCGCTAAGAAACTCCAGCACCGGATATTCGTACTACTGTTACAGCACGGTGCTCAAATTTATCATCATAAGAACCACACGCAGGCAAGACAAAAGACAGCCAAGCAGAGAACACATGAAGCCCATTGCCGGTGAAATTATCCCTCGACCAGGAGGAGAAAGAAGTTAACTTCCTCAATTAATTCAACCCAAATATTTAGAAAAATCAACTTCAGAAACATTCCTCCTTGTTGCAGCTGGCTACCTCGTGAAGTAGATTCTTCAAGGATGTAGTCTGCGATTCAACAGGTGATAAAGCTCTTCATTGCCAGGAGAAACTCAATGAAAGCTCTGGAGCTGATGGTAGACTCACCTGTAGTCCCAAGTGCTTCGGTGTGTATGTGATGGCTAGTTTGTACAGCCCCTTTTCAGGTCCTCCTTGTGTTCACCTCCCCCTCTGTCTCACATGCAGCTATGCTCTCGTTCTCGCTCTCTCTCTCGCAGACAGAAAGAAGGGAAAAGGGGGTGTGGACGAGCAGGAGTTGGAACACAGAGAGTTCTTTGTCTGCCTTCTTCATATGGTTTCCTTCAAGCATGCATACTGAACACATTATACCATTATATATTTTCATATTTAAAGTAAGGGTGTTTGAGGAACGGTGTGCACTTTGCTCTTTGTCCCGCTCAGATTTTTATACCGAATGGGGGAATAAAACGGATGCAGCATATGCATGCACTAAAACTTTCTATGAGTGCTTGTTTCTGATTGCTATGAGTTATAAAAAGTAACCAGTGTTGAGTGTTTTCTCAAGAGGATAATAAAGTGAAACACAAAAGGGCCATGCAGATTGGTTTCACAGACACAGACAGTCCCTGCGATGATCCTTGAGCTGCATGTTGAAGCAAAGTAAGACACTTAGTCTCAATGGGATGGGATCTAAAGCGCACTGATCTTCCGACAGTGATGTCTGTCTGAGAGCAGACATGTGAGATGGAAAACAAGGTATCTGTAGCAGGACAAATACTATGGTTAGATTACAGGAAGTTTTCAGAACATGTTTAAGGGTTATTTTAGCAAAAATGATCTTTATGATATCTCAATGTTGTGTGCAACTGTGTAAACTAAGCTCTGATCTATATAATCTCTAAGTGTTTTCTCACAGTTGAAAAACACTCACAGCAAATCGTTCTTGTCTGAAACACTGAGCTCTTTTGTAGATCCATCAAATATTTGCCTCTGTTTTGAAATGTCATACCTGGGTGATATTTGAGGCCTCCGGCCATATTCAGACCTCCATCTCGGTCGTACACAGAATAAGGGCATTTGTCAGCAAAAACTGGGTTGTAACTTGTACCTATGATAAGAAGTATCAAAAACAAGTTCATGGTAATAATTATGATTAATCTGATTATTAAATCAGCATATCATGTAATTAATTCAATTCATACACCGTGTGCAGAATTATTAGGCAAGTTGATTTTCTGATCATATTTTATTAGGCAAGTTGATTTTCTGATCATATTTTTTTTTCCCAAGCACATTTGACCTATTCCAAACCACATCAATCTTAATAACTACTATTAATTTTGTATTTAATCATTTATAAGTGATATATAATTGATCATGAAGGCTGGAAATGAAAAAAGCCTTATATTCAGGTGTGCATAATTATTTAGCAGGTTTTCTTTTACAGGCAAAATGAGCCAAAAAAGAGATTTAACTCAGACTGAAAAGTCAAAAATTATTAAATGCTCATGAAAAGGATGCAATACTAATGCAATACAAGAAATTGCAAAGTTAAGGTATGTCCAATGGACAGCAAAACACTCATCGGTCAGCAGTGTCAGACAAAAATAGGTGGAAAAGAAAAGACACATGTTAACTGCAAAAGAATTAAGAATTAAGGTGAAGAATTAAGTGAAACCATCAGGAACCCCGAAGTCTCCAGCGCCACCACTTTCCAGAACTGCAACGTACCTGGAGTCTCTAGATGTGCAAGGTGTCAGGATCTCAGAGACTTAGGTTAGGTAAAGAATCCTATAAAAAAGGACCCCCACTTAATAAGAATCTCAAATTGTGATTCTTGAAGTGTTGTAAAATACATGAAGACTGTTTTTTTAAAGGCTTTATAAACAGACAGTTTGAGAGTGACTCTTAAAGGACCAGCACAACATCCGGTTGTACCAATGTACCAAGAATTTATCTTCCAGAATCTGACAGTAAGATGTGGGAGTTCATTTTTAGTATACAGCATGATTTGAAAATCATTGGCATGATATTTTTAATATACTATCATTTAGGATGGATAGTATGCCAATATTCTTCCTAGTATGTGCAAGAATTGAAGTAGTTAAATTAGCATTTGCATTCCGCTAGCTAAATTCCCCTAGCAATCTCGTCATTTTTAGTATACAGAAAATATTTTTTAGTAAACAGAAAATATACAGCAGCCCACCCTTATGCAAAGAAAATATATTTCCCTATAAATGATTCAATCGTATATTTGAAAATATGCAGAATAGTATATTGTATTAATATATTACAATATATTGAACAGTAAATAAGAAATTGCCGCTTTTCATATATTGAAAAATATATGACAATATATTTACTAATATATCATAATGTATGTAATTTTATATTCCGTAATATACTTCATAATATATAGATGTACATGTGATCAGATATGGTACTGCATGTGTAATATATTGCAGACATATTTACTCATGTGGTATAAACACACATATATAGAGAAATATATAATGTAATATATTTCTTATATTTTATCATTATTTACATTATAAATGCGTAATATTTTCAAGCTAATTAACAAAAGCACAAGCACACCTGCATGTACTTTTTAGAAAAAAAGACTATCACTGTGCTGAAGAGGGCACAACCATTCCTTTTTAAATAAAATAACATATGGTCTTGATGGTGGTCAGCCAATCATCAACCTAACCACAGGCTCTTCTCTTCAGCACAATGGTAACCCCCAAAACTCAGACATCACATTATATTTTGCAGTATAGTCCCATATACTTCTGTTCCGTAAGGGCAAGCCATTTCTCATCGTGCTGTGAAATACAGACTAAATGGCGGCTCAAAACACCCAACTGCTGCATGAGCATATGATACACAAACTACATCTCTTGGTTGGATAAAGCAAACCAGTGTTGCGCTAGTAAAGTTTTGATTGATGACGATTGTAATCAAGGTAAAGATGATTACAGTGGCATATAGAAGTCGTACATTAGGCACAAGAGACAAGATCGCTATTGGAAATGAGTAAAAATTGGCGGGTGGGGAATTTAACTAGCGGAATGCTAATGATAATTTAGCTACTTCAATTCTTGCACATCCTAGGAAGAATATTTGCATACTATCCATCCTAAATGATAGTACATTATAAAATAGCATGCCAATGATCATGCATCAGTGCATGCTCCAGTGTAAAACAGTGTTTCTTTCTTTCCTTTCTTTGACTCCTTCATTATGTCCCTCCCGCCTCTGCAAACATATTTGTTTTCTTCCCAACACCCTCTTTACAGCTGGTCAGCCTGTCATTGCATTTCTTCTTTCACCAGTCTAGCGTGACTTTCTCAAAGGGCAGATGTGTTTATGTGTGTCTGGAAGTGCGTGTGCATGTCTACTGTAGCATCTGTGTCCATGTGTGGCTGAAGGAACCAGTGGAGGAAATGTTAGAACACATTCCATCAAATCTGGGCTTTTCTTCTGAAGAGTGTGTGGAATTTCCTAAGTGTTCTGGTTTACATTCTCCTCGTTTGAGTCTGTCTGTTACTGAGAGAGGGTTAGAGCCAGAGGAGAGCAGAGCAGTCGTCTGATTGAAGTCATACATAGCCTGCAAGTGAACCGCTCCATCCCCCTTTTCCTGGAGACCACCAAAACCCTGTTGAGAGATGAAACTGAAACCATCATAGTTAAAAAATGTTTGATTATGCTCCACCGGCAATTGCAAAAGCCCCACGGGTGTCCAAGACTTCAAGGAGGTCAATGACAACAATGTTATCCAGATATCCTAGGCTCACGTATCCAGACTACGTGACTAAACAGCAAAAGGTCTCGTCCACATTCCAGCTTACATCCACAAACTGCTGATTTAAACAGGAAGAGGCTGACATGTAAAGTGACAACCTTCATTTTTCAGGGGTTTTTTTCCAACGCATTTAGAAGTTGATTTATCTGAAACACCACAAAAATGGACTGTAGAGGGAGAAAAAAATAATTTAAATAATAGCAGTAATCAGAAGTATAGTCGATTTCACAGATAAAGTGGAACAAATTTGTAATGTTTCAAACTAAATTCATCATAAATATTTTATATATACTGAATATTTTTTTGAAACCAAAAATAGGGTATATGTCGAACGCCACATGATCAAACCGGAAAACTGGTCTCATTGTATCCGCTTTTCAGAGAAACTGTTAACAGCTGTATGAACTGATGGCATATCTATGGACTTTTAAGGTAATCAGCGAGACTACCTAATTCACATTGTTATAGGTGTTTAATTCTATTAAATATCTAAACGTTAGTGTGAAGAAGAAAAATGAAAAAAGATTTTAAATATCAATCTGCTTATGCGGGGGACATCAGTTATGCTCATCTTTGCCCGCTCCTTTTAAGTTATCTTGAATAAAACAGCAATTTTTTACAGAATACGGAAGTTAGATTGCGCATTACCCCTATAAATGCATCCAACCATCATAAATATCATCCATATGGCTCCAGGGGGTTAATAAAGGCCTTCTGAAATTAAGCGATGAGTTTTTCTAAGAAAAATATCCATATTTAAAACTTCGAATAACTAGCTTCTGGCATACGACCGTATGCAGAATGCGCAATGTTTTAGACTTATAATCCGTGACCGGTGAGTTGTTTTGCTCTATCCTCCGATTTCGTCATTACGTTGTGTGTCAGGTCAAAGGATACTCTTCCGCCGCAAATCGACTTGCGCATTCTGCTTACAGGCGTCTGCCGGAAGCTAGTTATTTGAATTCATAAAGTTTTAAATATGGATATTTTTCTTACAAAAACGCATTGCTTCACTTCAGAAAGCCTTTATTAACCCCTTGGAGTCATATGGATTACTTTTTTATGGATGGATGCATTATTTATGTAGTTCCAAACGTAGGTTCGGGAAGAGCCTTAACATTCAGTCCTGTCAATCATCATTATGAGCATATATAAGCAGCAGTCACTGCTTCATCCCAGTTCTTCCAGCATTCCTCCTCTTCCCCATCTCCTCCTCTAGTTCTCTTATTCTCCCTCTGTGCAGTACTGTTATAGGGGGTTTTAACTCGGAGCTCAAGCCGAGCCTCGGGGTCGAGCCTCCCTCGAGGACAGAAAGCCAAATTTGTTTTACCATTAACCATTCAGACTGAATGGGCAGGCGAACTTCTGAACTGGCTTCAAAACGCAGCCCCCCATTCACAACAATTATAAACCTTGGAGGACTAAGGATATTATTAAATATATCTCCGATTGTGTTCGTCTGAAAGAAGATAGTCATATACACCTAGCTTGGGGGTGAGTAAATTATGGGATAATTTTCATTTTTGGGTGAACTATTTCTCTAAGACTATCCAACCCCTGAAACTTACTAATTTCTAATAACCTTTAGGCCTTTTACAGCCTCTCTCCTTTCACAAGAATTTTTCCCACTATATCTTCATCAGAATGACTTAAGTTGATTTATCCCAGAGAGCGATCAGAACCACAGACACTGCAGGGCACACTGAGCTGCGGTCTAGAGCAAAGCGAGTATCATACAGCGTGCCTGAACGCGGTGAAGGGTGTGGGTGTGTGATTGAGCAATGACGTGAGAAATCGCAAAGTCAAAGTCCCTGAGAGCAAGCGACTGGGCGTCTTCATGTGGCCAGAGCTCCTCTACTCCCATCCAAAACCTCAATCAGGCTTCATACCCCTTTTTTAGCCCCATCTTTAAAAAGCACTGCAACGTCTTTGTTTTATGAAGCATTTCTTGGCCTCTGGAGGTGTTTTAAAAGAGTTCCTAAAACAAACGCTTTCACTGTTTAATGCATATTTATGTCATTTGTCAAGAGGGAAGTACAAATCAAGCCCAATCCCTTTTTAGTCTACAGGGTTCCTGCGTTGAAGAGAATCCATTCAGACCGCAAAAAAACCCGAAAGGCGAGAGCGGTTAACGCTGGTTCTGCCAGTGAGAGAAACTCCTAAAAGATATGAATCAGCATTACAAGTCTGGATTAATCACAAGACACACTTGGAAACAATCACTGCTATTTGTTTTTTTACCTAGTGCTGTTTTGATAGCTTGCTTAATATGACACATACTGGCTCCGCTGTGTAATCCATCACCACACAAGATATGATTTTACACAGGCCAACGCAAACAAATGGCAGATATGGCCATGAAATCATTTGTGCAATAAATGGAGACTAGGAGTCGGGCCTTCTATGGGTGCAGCAATGTTTTTCCTCACATCTTGCCAATCACAGGTGTGTTTGCCAGTCTCTAGGCAAATGCACCTGAAAATAGACAAAGATTTTCCATTGCTCTTTAGAGTCAGCACCTGGAAACTCTGAAACATCCCATATCGAACACTTCCTCCCACCAATCGATAAATCTTCATGATACAAGGATCTACCTTTGAAGACACTCCAGGCTTTTACACACAAGTTAAACTCCCAACCACAGAGAGATTCTTTGTCTATGCACATCTTTCAAACACAAAAACCTGGAATTCATTCTCATTCTCCTAACTAAGGCCAAATGCACATTTAAAGTGGTCATGACATGATATATTAAAATTTCCTTGATCTTTTGACAGGTATTTGTACCATTACCATCTTAAAATGTCCTCCTCAGTACAAAAAAAAAAAAAAAGCATTTATGTAACCAAGCTCAAAAAATGGCTGGACAACAGGACAAATGGAAAGTAAAGGAACATTTGGATCATGTCAGAGAATTCTATGTTTGTTAGGAGCATATGACTGAAGACTGTTGTGTAAACAAGGTACAGTGTTGGAGAGTTCGCAAAGAAACTTCTGTTGAAAGATGAAGATGCCATCTGCTGCAGTGTCAATAAATAACAGTTTTAGCCTATTATTATCCCTAAAATGGATCATTTCAGACAGAAGGGCAGAATGGTTGGGCTGAAAATAATTGTTCTGGCAAATATATGACTATAAGTGAACCTTAAGGAACATTTTAAAATAATTTTAAAAGCCGCTCACAGTTTCTTGTTACAATATCACTTTTAAAAAGATAGTTCATCCAAAAATGAAAATTCAGTCATTACACCTTATGTNTGTAACCAAGCTCAAAAAATGGCAGGACAACAGGACAAATGGAAAAGTAAAGGAACATTTGGATCATGTCAGAGAATTCTATGTTTGTTAGGAGCATATGACTGAAGACTGTTGTGTAAACAAGATACAGTGTTGGAGAGTTCGCAAAGAAACTTCTGTTGAAAGATGAAGATGCCATCTGCTGCAGTGTCAATAAATAACAGTTTTAAGTGAAAAGTGAAAAAGTGAAGTGACATGAGGCCAAGTATGGTGACCCATACTCGGAATTTGTGCTCTGCATTTAACCCATCCAAGTGCACACACACAGCAGTGAACACACACACCGTGAACACACACCCGGAGCAGTGGGCAGCCATTGCTGCGGCGCCCGGGGAGCAGTTGGGGGGTACGGTGCCTTGCTCAAGGGTCTCACCTCAGTCGTGGTATTGAGGGTGGGGAGAGCGCTGGACAGTCACTCCCCTCACCGACAATCCCTGCCGGACCTGAGACTCGAACCCATGACCTTTGGGTTACAAGTCCAACTCTCTATCCATTAGGCCACGACTGCCCCTATTTAGCCTATTATTATCCCTAAAATGGATCATTTCAGACAGAAGGGCAGAATGGTTTGGCTGAAAATAATTGTTCTGGCAAATATATGACTATAAGTGAACCTTAAGGAACATATTTAAATAATTTTAAAAGCCGCTCACAGTTTCTTGTTACAATATCACTTTTAAAAAGATAGTTCATCCAAAAATGAAAATTCAGTCATTACACCTTATGTCATTACAAATCCATAAAACTTTAGTTCATTTTGGAAACAAAAATTAAGATTTTTTTAATGAAATCTGAGAGATTTCTGTCCCTCCATTGTAAGTTTATTTACACAAAACTTTGATGCTTCGAAAAGTTCATTAAGAGTTCATAAAAGAAATATGAATTGAGAGGTTTAAAGGGTTAGTTCACCCAAAAATGAAAATTCTGTCATTTATTACTCACCCTCATGTTGTTCCACACCCGTAAGACCTTCGTTCATCTTCGGAACACAAATTAAGATATTTTTAAGAAAATCCGAGGACTCAGTGAGGCCTCCATTGCCAGCAAGTTAATGTACACTTAACAGTTCATGTGACTATAGTGGTTCAACCTTAATGTTATGAAGCGAAGAGAATACTTTTTGTGCGGCAAAAAAAACAAAATAACAACTTTATTCAACAATATCTAGTGAAGGGCGATTTCGAAACACTGCTTCATGAAGCTTCAAAGCTTTACGAATCTTTTGTTTCGAATCAGTGGTTTGGAGCGTGAAAGTCACGTGATTTCAGTAAACGAGGCTTCGTTATGTCATAAGTGTTTCGAAATTTCAATAGTTCGCATGACTTTGGCAGTTTGATAAGTGCTCCGAACCACTGATTCGAAACGATTCAAGAGTCGTAAAGCTTTGAAGCTTCATGAAGCAGTGTTTTGAAATTGCCCATCATTAGATATTATTGAATAAAGTCGTTATTTTTTATTTTGGCGCACAAAAAGTATTCTCTTTGCTTCATAACATTAAGGTTGAACCACTGTAGTCACATGAACTGTTTTAAATATATCTTTAGTACCTTTCTGGGCATTTGAAAGTATAAATTAACTTGCTGCCAAACTGAACCATCGGATTATATAAAAAATATCTTAATTTGTGTTCCGAAGATGAACGAAGGTCTTACAGGTGTGGAACGACATGAGGGTGAGTAATTAATGACATAATTTTCACAATTTTTGGGTGACCTTATCCTTTAATCCAAGACTTCTGAAGAGATACAATTTATTTATAGATATTGAGCTTCAGTTTACAATTGATCATTATTTATATATGTAAATAAACGCCTAAGTTAAATCCATTCATCATAAACAAAAAATTGATTGTGTTCTTCAGAAGACATGAATTAATTTGCTCAATTCACATGAATATCTTTTACAATCGACTTTCTGAAGCGGCAAAGTCCAAAGGATTTGCAACAACACAATAATAGATGAGTTCTCATTTTTGGGTAAACTGTCCCTTTAAAACCATTCTCCTTTCTGACTGAAGCAATTCCAGAATTAATTCTCAAGAAAATTTGCATGAGAAAGTACTGAAAATATGTTGACAAACAACATGAAGGACAGGTTTGCACTCGTTTTTTTACACTTAATTTTGCACATGAAAAAAAGAAGAAACTAATGACTAAAAATATGGAGAAGGTGGTTGGGGAAAAGTTTCAACCCATCCTGTGCTCTTTTATTCTCACTATTTCATTGGTTGTTAATGACTAGTCAGCCAGATTTAAAACTAGCATATTTACTCTTTGTAAAGGTAAGAAAATATTCAGGCGGGACATGACAATCAAAATTACAACCGATTATTAAAATGAGCACATGAAGCCAATTACACATTTTATTTATGGAACAGTAGATTATTGTACATTCCAGTCATATTCCAATTCCACCCAGCACACAATATTACAAGGCATTGAGGAATGGCTGCCAGCACTGTTATGCATCTTAATGATGCTAATATGAGAAAGAATGACAGGAAATGGGTGGGAGCTTTCCCTCAGAATGGCACAGACACCTCTGAATTCCTCTGAAATTCCTGGTGGTAAGTAACCAATGGCTGTATACTGCTCATATACCCTGTGATGAAATGCTTTTTTTAAATTTTTTTTTTTTTTTTATATAATTATACTAGTATACACCTTTAAATTACTGTACATGTTTAGATGATGATGTTAGCCACAGGATAAGCAAAAATCTCTGGATGAACTGGAACAAAAATAAAAATGATGTGTTGTTTTTAAACATGCCCTGGGAAAGAACTGAAGCACAGATGAGAACCAGAGTGGGACAGACATTTCCCTCTTGGACTGTTTTGATCCCCGTTCCCTAGATTGTAATCAAAATCATTCCAAGATGCAAATAAACAAAATACCTCAGAAACAAGCTGGACTTGTGCTCAAAGACCTGGGGTGAATTTACTAAACAGTTGCATACCATATTTCATCTGAAAACCCTGAACCTTCACTAACAGGGTCAGCATATTTTATCTTTAGGCTTTTATCTGGTTTGCATAATTCCTTTATTGAATCAGACGCAAAAACAAGCACAAATAAACAATGCTATCGAGCATAATTCATTCTTAGTAAAGTCCCTCCTTTTGTGAGTTTGTGATGCATAGGAATTGAAAATGGTAAAAAAAAAAAAAATTACAGTTCTGGTTCTGGTTTTGTAAGGAACAAATAAAAAAATATATAAAAAGTATATACAATTTAACTGTCAAATGAAGAGATAATTTCAATTAAAAAAATAATTTTAAACAATTTTTGCAGTAGATCACAAAATAAGTGATCTGTAACAATCATTTGTTTGTGAATTGGACTACACTTGTTGCACTGTATGTTTCTGATTCACTAAAAAGAACCAACTCTCTAGAATCATTTGTTTGTGAATTGGACTACACTTGTTGCACTGTATGTTTCTGATTCACTAAAAAGAACCAACTCTCTAGAATCATTTGTTTGTGAATTGGATTACACTTGTTCTGCTGTAGGTTTTTGATTCACTAAAAAGAACCAACTCTCTAGAATCATTTGTTTGGGAATCAAACTACATGGATTGAACTGTAGGTTTCCCAGACAGCAACATAGTGTGGCCCAGATCCGGCTCACATCTGGTACATGTGGATTACACGCGTTCCAGATGTGGGCCGGATCTGGTCCGACACTATAATGCTGTCAGGGTTCTGATTCTAAAAAGATCCAACTCATAAGATTTATTTGGGTAACACTTTATTTTAAGGTGTCTTTGTTACACTGTAAATATACATTTAAGTACTGATTAATATTAAGTAACTACATGTTAGGGTTAGTTGCATGTAACTATGCATAATTTATAGTTATTACTATAGTAACTGCATGTAACATATGTAACAATGACACTGTAAAATAAAGTTTTACCCTCAGTACTTATTTAAAGTAGGTACAATGTAACTACATCAATTTAAAATAAAGTGTAACCTTCATTTGTCCCCAATTAGACATTAGATCAATGAGGCTGAAATCTCTTGGAATTTGTTTTTTCTGTCTCTTTCACTCTAAATCTTTGTCTCTCCCTCTCTGTTTCTCTGGATGTGTAATTCAGCATTCCAGGGACTCAGTGGCCCCCAATGTGATTGTGCTGCACTGTGTATTTCGTTATATAAGCCAGCGCTGCTGTAATGAGCAGGGGCTCATGTCCTTTGTACGGAGGCCTCTCTCTTTTTCACTTGGTCACTGGAGACCGGCAGCAATTAGGGGCAGAGCAGATACGCTGGGCTAAGTCAACATTTACTAGAAATTCATTGCCTTTATCCATCGTACGTCAATAAACGAATCTATACCTCTGCACTAATGCTCCGTTTGGTCTCCCAGGTTTTTAATTAAGACGTTTTGATGGTTTTCAAATGTCCAGACAACTCTCAGGGCTTTTCAGACTGTCCAAATATGGTACTCCAGTCTGATAGCCTCTTAGGAAAAATATGAATCCCATGATTCATAGCGCTATTTGTACAGCTACCTCTCTTCCCTCCTTTTGCAACAGGCCTGGGAGCAATTACGCTCCATGACTCCAGCCATATGTGCTCGGGCTTCTCAAATTCTTACTCTCTGATTTAACAACCCCCCCCCCTTCATATCTTTTCCATTCAATGACTTGAGGTATTTTTATTTTTTGGACAATGAACAATACTTGAATGCTTTTGTCTTTCTTTAAATTCTTTTCCGTCACCAGCTTGTCTGGCTTTCAGCAATCATCTCATGTCATTTCTTTTGTTGTACATTCAAAGGGGAAATGAATATTGAATAATTACATAATGATCTAACCTTATGTGTGAATTGAGCTTCCGATGAAAGCTTCCTCCCTGGCTCAGCCGGACCTTTTTTAATACACTCAAAGAGGCACTTTTTCGCCCTGATGGTTCTCTCCTATGGTAAAAATTGACCATAATGCTGAACGGAGAAAAGTTTTGTGGTTTCTCTCATAAAAGTTGATCCTTGGATTCAGGGAAATCCTTCAATAAGGAACGTTTTACACTGTGTACTATATGCGTTATTTAACCACAGGGTTCTCCATTTGCCCCTGCTGTGGAAAATGGGACATTTCGAGCAAGGCAAAGTGCCTCAGGCCATGAGCACAAAACCAAGCCTTTCAACAGGCAGAAAGGGCTCATTCAAGTTCACCGTCTCCATAGATGAGCACTGGAGTTCCAGGGCATGAGTCCGGACCACCCTCCACCCCCACAATAAGCTGTCCTGCAGCTGTTAGGCAGATGCCTTGATCGTGGTCCTTGGGATGACCCCACTTTCTTGGGATGATCCATGCAAGAAAGTGAATAAACAGACCTACATTGCCTCTTACACCCAGTCAAACAGGACAAGATGAAAGGAGAATGTCAAGTCGTTGATGTCATGCCTCGGAGTTGTATATTAACGTCAGGCTGTATATTTTTGCACACATAGCTTTTTCTTGACCTTCTTCCATGCTATGCATGTGGATATGCACATCGGATTACATCTCTGCCTTTTCCTGAATTTCCTAATGCCTTGTCAAAACATAAGCTGCTGTCTGCGCTGACAGCACGTCAAAAGTGGGTTCAAGCTCAAACTTGTGGGTGACAGTCATTTTAGGTCTACTGTTACACCTGGGTTGTTTAATTGGTTTCACCACTAGTTAAAGGATTAGTTGACCCAAAAATTTAAATGGTTTCTTTATTTACTCACCCTCATGTTGTTCCAAACCTCTATGACTTACTTTATTCCCTGTAACACAAAAGGAGGATTTTGACGAATCATACTGTAATTGCATGACAAAGAATGACCAATAAATGAATACTTGCTTCAAAAATGATGCAAAATCACCATTAAACAACATACATTCCAAGTCCTCTGGAGCTATAAAAAAGTTTTGAGAGAAAAACTATGACAATATGTCATTATTCACTAAAAAACTTTGATCTAATTCACATAACTGATCTGAAAGAAATAAAGAAAGTCACATGTATGAAGCAACATCAGGGTTCATAAATGAAAGAATTACATTTTTTCACCATCAGTTAAAGGATTAGATGACCAAAAAAATTAAAAATGTGTCATAATTTACACTGTGAAAAAATGAATTGTTGGTTTAACTTAAAAAAGTAAGTTAAGTTAAAATTTTGAGTTCACTGAAAAAAAAAAAACTGGGTTAATACAATGAAGGCGATTGGTTTAATCAACAGAGACTCAAAAGATTATGTTATCTGAACCACATTAATTATCTAAGTTGATTTGACAAAAGAAAAAATGTTCTATTAACAAATCATGAAAATAATTTTTACAGCGTACTCATCCTCTCGTCGTTCCAAACCCGCCTGACTTTCTTTTTTTTCCCTGTAAAACAAAAGGAGGATTTTGAGGTAATTGCAAAGAATTAATAATACATGTGCACTTTCAAACTTCAAAAATTATGTAAAAGCACCAAAAAAGATATAAATGGTACATACAACTCTCACACAACAATCAGAGTATTCTGAGGCCAAAAAAGAAAGAAGAAAATTTAGTTGTTATTCATTGAAAATCTTAACATTCACCCTAGTGCTCGTTTAGCACATTCTCTTATAGTGATTCTTGAATGAATCATTCTGTTGAGCTGGATCTTTCCAATGAATCATTTGATCCAGTTTACAGAACTGATCTGAAAGAAATAAAGGATGAGTAAATAATGATAGAATTTCATTTTTAGGTGAACCACAGTATAACTTTAACATCGGCATGGCATCCAGAAGGGTCTCTTGGGCTTTCCAGCTGTAAAGTTCACTAACTCACTCGATACCTAACAATGACCTCCCTTTCCAAGTAAACAGACATCCCAAAACAAATATAGAAAACTAGAAACAGACTAAACATGGTTTTTGAGGAGGGTTTATTCCCTCTCATGCATTTTTCTCTTTTAAAATCCTCTCTAAGAAGCTGGATTTTGATGCTTATTCCATGCAGAACTCCCCGGTTTTACTGGCCCTCTCGGCTACTTGACAGGGTTAAAAGTCAACTATCGGTGTGTGTCCTGCTAGTCCAGCCCTAAAAGAAAGGCTTATCATTTTACTGGAAAGTCTGTTGTGTGTTGTTAACAGCCTCACGTACAGTCATCCATGTGTTTAATGGTGTGGAGGTTCACAGTGCACTATCAGAACATAACTGTGTCTTTGAGATATGATGCATGGACCAACTGGAGCTGGGGAAAGAATTTCCTTTGTTTCAGAGGAAAGGGGAGGCGAGAGAAAGGGAGATCTGGCCAATTTGACATTACCTTTTTAGACAGCCTTTTCTAAAATCGACGTGATTCACTGGGGTGTGTGACCTCACTGAAACTACATTTCTTTTATATGTGTCAGTTCTGAGTTGGGTTATTGTTGTGTGATCGTATGAAGTCATAGGGATTGATTTCAAAGACTCGTTATTCCTTGTTTTACTGTGCAATTCCCATAGTCCAGCCTTGCATTGTGGTTCACAAACTATTCCTTCTTTTATTGAAAAATGTTATATAACTTACGCAACATTTTCCTCTGCCAATGCACTAAAATGTTTCCCAGCATTTTTCTACAGTAAATACACCCAAATCACTGAAAGACAAACTCTAAAACAACAAACCACAGTAGACATGTTAAATTTGTTCACATAAAAAACAAAAACATCTAGTGTTTGAAGAGTGTGCATTAATATAGCATATTATAAGAAGACAGTAATGTTTTCTGCAGAGGACATGATTTCTAGTTCTTTTTACTGCTCTGCAGTACATAAAGCCAAAAACCTTTCTTACTCAACTTGGTAAAGCAAAACTTCAAGGTCAGGTTTTATTGATCTGGATGAATAATTCAATCAAGAAGGGACACAAAACTGTCAACATGTCTTTGGAGAGACTTCTGCCTCCATCTTCTTATTAAAGTCCAGCTACGAAGGAAGAAAAACCCCTACTGGGAAAAATATTTCCTCTCATGACACAGGCCTTGCATTCAGGTGTGTTATGTTTGAGTTAGGTGTGTGTGTGTGTGTGTTAACTAGGCCACTATCCAGAATATGTGAACACAAAAGAAAGACCGCAGACATGCCCTCACCCGGGATGGCTGGACCAGACTTGCCCTTTGAGGTTGATATGTCATCACTTCCCATAAGGCTGTGCAAAAACCTCACCCCACCCTCATCGTTTCTCTAATGTTGAGTTCCAGACAACTTAGAATTCTCCCCCCTCCTTCTTTAAAACAACCACTGGAATGGTGCTCAAGGTCGGTATCCGGCATCATTTGATGTAATTTCCAAGATGGCTGCCCAATTTAAAAGAACATGTCTGGAGATTTTTTTTTTTTCTTTTTTTTGAAAATTACTGTTTTTTTTTTATCACATTGGGGGTCAGTAAGATTTTTTATTCAAAAAGGGTGCATTTTAATTGATCAAAAGTGACAGTAAAGACATTTATAATGTTACAAAAATTTTTTTTAATTCCTATATCAAAGAATCCTGAAAAAAAAAATAAGCAGCACCATTTCATATTTTCGACACTAATAATAACAGGAAATGTTTCTTGAGCACCAAGTCAAACTGACCCCGAATTTTTGAATGAAATTAATTGATTCATGAATTAATTATAAAATGTAATGTTACTTTTCTCAAGCATTTTGTTTGTTCTTGGTTTTCATGTGTGTGCCATAACTGCCATAACTGGCATAACAAAATGAAATTGTCTCGGTGAGCCGAGGCGTCATCTTGCTTTCCTAACATTTCACGATGATGTATGATTCTCTGGAAATTTATTCAACTCAGAAATGTCTTGCTATCAGTATTTTAAAATAAAAGGCTGTTTTTTTAGTATTTACAGTCTATAATTACATCTAAAATATCTGCTATATTTCTGTAAAATATAATATTGCACAACATTAATCACACAGTAATCCAGGAGTGGCTTGAGTTATGGTGTGTTGTTATCAACAGGCACGGAAAGGGATTTGGCTTCAGCTAAGATAAACGAAGCAGTCCAATCTCTGTGAGGAATGTGGATTGACTAAATTACCAATAACCATATTAATCCAAAACTCTTGAGTATACCAAACTTTATAGGAAAGTAAAAGCAAAACAACAAAAATTCACATTTCACTATTGTTATGCAGAAAAAAAAAACCTTCTTAAATGTATCATATTTAAAAAAAATTGACATTTCCAGATGACTGGAATGTTTTCCGGCACTGATAAAACAAAAATATTCCAGAGAGAATGTCATTCAGTGAAACCAAATCTTAAAGTCCCAGCTGTTTGCATACATAGCTAAATAAAGCCAAATTCTCTCTTTCTATTCATCACTGTAATATTATTACTGTTCTTTCAGGGAGACTGAAACACTTTCAGCAAAAAAAGAGGACTACATTTCTGTACAATATTCCCCCATGTACATGTCCAAGCACCTTGTAAATGCTAGACAAATTACTCCCACTCCCAAACAGGGTTTCTTTTTTTTTCTTTATGTGGTTTGAGTCTAAGCAGGTTGTTGTGGTATCTGAGTGTTTTGACTGCCAGTAACAGGAAAGTCTTGAGATTTAAAAGAGATAAAAACAGACCACAATACTCTTATGAGAAAAATTCCTTGCTATTTATCTTCAACATAACATCATCTCTTCCATTACCTGACAAAGAGTTGCACGTCTTCTGCTATAAAATAAAAAAAAAGGGGCTCACTAACAAAGAGGCTAAAGACTTCAGCTGCTAACATCAGTCGCTAGCGCACCTCTTGAGGCCAGGGGAGTGAGGTTTACCTGCACAGCTCTTGCTAGCTGTCCTCCATTACACTCACCCCCCTGAAATTCACTCCCATCCGGATCACGGCACCAATATGACCCCTCAGGTCCTACTAGCCCCACTCTGTGCAGGCCTCAAACCCGGGTCTCTGGCGTAGGAGGCATGTGCGCTAACAAAGAGGCTAAAGATCGCAGCCTCTAACATCAGTCGCTAGCCTGCTATTTATTACCAAGTATACGTACCTATAAAATTTAATTTTATAATTATTTTTAAAATATTATATTATTTGAGATATACAATGGACACCGAGGTTGCTTTGTTTCTGCTCCTTACATGAGTAACATTTTTTGCTAACAGGTTTTGCTATGTTTTTCAGAACCAAGATATGCTGTTGTATGCTGTTGTTGTTGAATCAATGCTGATTCATCCATACTTGCGTGAGCTGTCTGACACACCAGCTGTTAATGGTTACCTGTGTTGCATTTGTTGTTATTTTGGGGACAGAGCAAGGGGTGTGTTCATTTGGGTGTCAATTTTGAATATCAACAGTGTTTCTCAAAAATCGCTTACTGCACCTTTAATCATCTAGTATGTTTTTCGTACATTTATGCATGAAACTGCCTGCCAGAATAAAAATGGATCATTGATTTTGATGCACATTAAATCTATGGCATGCAGGATATTCATGTAGTGGCGAGTAATGCAGATGATAGGTTGGTATGTGTCTGAGGGGTGGATGGATACTGTAGGCCTATTTACCATTATGCCTCCCCTGTAATGAACAATTCAATGCTGCAGCCAAAGCGATGCCCACCATGGAAGTCCAACATACATCAGAACCCACTCTCAGGCTTTTCCGCAGCATGCCTAAAACAACAACCAGAGAAATTAATGAGATTTGTGGTAGTAAAAGCAGCATGAGAAGTCTTGGTCATAGCCAAGTTATTCGGGCCTTATGTGATGTTCTGCAGCAGTTTGTATCATTTCCAGGTCTCCTTGTAAGATTTTTCTCTTCTGTGGTGTCAGAGAACAGACAGAGATCACAGACTGAATAAAAGCAGCCTGATTGAAGGTCTGTTTCAAAACAGTCTTCTGTAGCTATTGTTTAAACCATCTTGCTTCAGCTTTGTTACATTTCCTGTCATCTTCCTTTGATTAGAACCACAGCTGAATCCTATTACGCATGGAAATCTTTATTTTTTCCATTGGCCCACTGTCATATTTTATCCCTTTTCAGACAAAGAAGTGTCTGTTTCATTGCAAAGACCAAAGAAAAAATTATGTACTTGTTAACACTTGCCATGTTGATGACATTTAAGAGCTCTTTGAGCAGATACCAAAGTTGAATTTAATGTGAACCGTCAGGCAAATGTAGAGCTACAAGGCACATTTTAATCCAGTGTTAAGCTAGGTGCACACTGTACGATTTACAATAGTCCTTTACGACTGTTGCTTGTCAGACTGTACGAACACGATCCCTGCTGTAAGCCATGTCACACTGTAGGATCTCAGTTGTCATTAATGTCAAGACGCATTAAAAATGGGCGGACACAAGAAAACTTGTCCAGAGTTTTACATCATCAATCCATGACACGTTTGGTGACGGTGAGCTGAATTTACATTCAGGATAGAAATGGTGGCTAGCAAACAGAAACAATCTCTACCGTCAATTTTGATCATGGCTTGTCTTGAAAATTAGAGCAAGTGGAGCAAGTGGTGGTTTGTTGTTGTCTCACTAATTTTATCTAATCTCACTAATTGCATCAATCAATTACACTAATTGCAGGTTCTGCACTCCTATTGGTTTTTGATTTGACTGTTGTCATATTAGAAGCCACACTACAGGACTGTGCGTCAAATCTTCTGATACTGCCAGAGTTTCGTTGGAGGTAAAACTTGATTGCAATGGTTATTAATCGGCTCTCGGCGAATGTCAAAGTTCAGATTTTGGCCCAGGATCAGAGGAATCTATTAGGATTCTCAAAATTTGACTCAGATGGCCAAATAGTGGCCAAAATCATACAATGTGAACCCGGCTTTAGTCTCAGTTTCAGACAGGACCACCCACAGTTCATTCACTGAACATCTGAGTCATACTGCACACTAAAAACTTTCTTGATATAGCAAGTTCTTATCCGATTTTACACAATTTATTGAGGGCACACAGATTCTTTCACCTTTTTCTTGCTATTTACGTACAGCAGCATCAAAAGCCAAAGGATGCTTTCTATGAGTGCTGTAAAAATTTAAATAATAAAAAAATCGTACAAAATTGTCTTTTTTATCAGTAATTGTGAAAAGAGATTACACTTCAGTAAATGTTTGTCAACCTCAGGATATCAAAATAAAAATTAATATCTCAGTCATTTTATTCTTTATTTTACATAGTTTTCAGCAATTTGACGTCAATATTATATATTTTTTTGTCAATCGAAAAAAAAAACTGCAAAAAAGTGAAAAAGTTTAAATAAAAGGCAAGAGATAAAAAGCATAAGTTAAAATAAAAACAGCAAGAATTAAAAACAAAATAAAAAGATAAAACAAAATAAAATGTTTGTTAACATTAGTTACTGCATTAACTAACATGAATTAACAATAAGCATTATATTTTACAGCATTTATTGACAGAATTTAACCTGTATTCTAAAAACGTATTAGTAAATGTAGAGATTAACATTAACTAAGATTAATAAATGCTGTAGAAGTTTTGTTCATTGTTNATGTCAAAGTTCAGATTTTGGCCCAGGATCAGAGGAATCTATTAGGATTCTCAAAATTTGACTCAGATGGCCAAATAGTGGCCAAAATCATACAATGTGAACCCGGCTTTAGTCTCAGTTTCAGACAGGACCACCCACAGTTCATTCACTGAACATCTGAGTCATACTGCACACTAAAAACTTTCTTGATATAGCAAGTTCTTATCCGATTTTACACAATTTATTGAGGGCACACAGATTCTTTCACCTTTTTCTTGCTATTTACGTACAGCAGCATCAAAAGCCAAAGGATGCTTTCTATGAGTGCTGTAAAAATTTAAATAATAAAAAAATCTTAAAAAAAATTCTTTTTTATCAGTAATTGTGAAAAGAGATTACACTTCAGTAAATGTTTGTCAACCTCAGGATATCAAAATTAATATCTCAGTCATTTTATTCTTTATTTTACATAGTTTTCAGCAATTTGACGGCAATATTATATATTTTTTTGTCAATCGAAAAAAAAAGTGTAAAAAAGTGAAAAAGTTTAAATAAAAGGCAAGAGATAAAAAGCATAAGTTAAAATAAAAACAGCAAGAATTAAAAACAAAATAAAAAGATAAAACAAAATAAAATGTTTGTTAACATGAATTAACAATAAGCCTTATATTTTACAGCATTTATTAACAGAATTTAACCTGTATTCTAAAAACGTATTAGTAAATGTAGAGATTAACATTAACTAAGATTAATATGCTGTAGAAGTTTTGTTCATTGTTAGTTCATTTTAAGTAGCTAACTAATGTTAACAAATGAAATATTGTAAAGTGTTACTGATAAAATAAAATAAGAAAAAATAAGATGAAATTAAACAAAATAATTGCAAACTTTAGGAGGTTAACTCAATATTATATGAGCCATTTTATTTTACATGTATTTATGAGGTTTGAAATTTTCAACCCAAAATACAGTTTTAATTCCTGATTTTCCTGGTTTCATTATTTTCTAGCAGCAAACATTACATAAGCATTGCATTACATTTCTCATAAACAGTGTTGGGGAAAGTAACTTTTAAGAGTAACTAATCTCTAAATCTCTCGTGTTGTAACTAATCTCTTTACTTTTTCACACCTGGGCTGGGCTTGCTTGTTTGTCTTTTAATAACCAAAAAAAAAGTTGAAGTTCTATTTTTGGCCAAATGTAAAGCCCCTTTCAGACCAAAAGTTAAATGAATAAGCCTCGGGCTGAAGGAAATGCATATTTATGCCCGTACAGCAGAGGGCGCTGCTCAAACAAACCGTTCAGCTGTGCTGCCATTCTAGATCGTAGAAGAATAGGACACAGAAGTTAAAAAAGTTCTACACTGTTACTTAAGCAGTAAAAACAAAACAAAAAATGAAACACAAAAGTGTTTATCTAAAGTCATTTTTGCTTTTTAGTATGGCTTAACTGGATCATTGAAGGTCAGCAGCAAAGACATTGGTTAATAAAGTGAGATTAAATACATAAAGTATATTTAACATTGCAGGTTTGCATAATATTGCGTTTCACTGTTTTTATTCATTTTGAGTATTACTTAATCTGTTTTTATGCAAGCGAGATGAGAAAATTCATGCTCACATTTAGTCTAGAACTACTTGTTTGAAAAAGTATCTCAGATATTTTCTTTTTAATTTAAAAGTAATGCATTACTTTACTAGTTACTTGAAAAAAGTAATCTGATTAAGTCGTGTTACTTGTAATGCCCCCAACTCTGCTCATAAATACAATAAAATACCCTTTTTCTTTTTTAAGCATGCAGGATAAGTCGTAATCTGCTGTTAATAGTCAAAGGTCTGGCTATGCAGGACTATTTCAGCCTTGGAGTATCTTTTGGGGGAAAAACATCATACTTAAATACAGGTGCATTGTAATAAAACTCCCTTCCATATAAATTCTGCTATATAACAGTCTGTTGCACAGATCAGAAGTTGCATCTGCACGCCTGGGACTATAGTAAGTGTTTTACAAGCCTCTGTACTGAGAACGATACGCTAATTACAGGGAGCAAAATCGTATTCACAGGGGATGATGTCATCTTTGTTATGTCATCTCCGCTTAAAAGCTACTGCAGATGCTCTGACATCCAAATCCTCGCTGTCTCCATTCACAGAGAGTACCTCTGGCATGGGAACAAACTCTATGGCAAACAGGAGAAGGTTATAGGTGGAAACTGGGAGGAGGAAGGCCAGATTTTGGCAAACCAATAGGAAATGCCATGATTCTCTTTGACCTTGGGAGGAAATGACACAGTGGAAATTGCAGCGGGTTGTTGAAGCCAACAGAAACCCAAGCTCTGCACTGTGGACTCCCGCTGCGTGGGTCTGACCCGGCTCTCAATTCCATGGATATGATGTGTTCCGGAAAGAAAGGGTTGGTTAAATGCCTGTCTCAGAATATGGTGAGAATAGGAGAAGTTATTTCCTCCAGAGATTGGCTGCAGGTGCTGCACTGTGAAATAAAACCCTTTCTAACAGCAATATCAGTGTATTTGACAAATATATTACTGTATGTAAAATACCAAAATAGTATTAGTTTAATTATGATGTCTGTTAGAAAGGCACAACCGAAGACAGATTGATCAAAGCATAAAGGGACATATGGGTTGTATTAGCACCCAAACCCAGTTTCCAACAAGCTCGATGTCCGCATATATCAGCGCTTACCAGAAAACAGAGACGTCTCCTCTATTTTCATGCGTGTTGTAATTTCAGCCTTTTGCCAAGCCTTAATTGTCTGGTTAGGCAGTAAACATAAATTAGTTGCTTGCATCTTTTCAATAGAGAGCTCTCCTCTGCAGACAGAAACATTTGCGTTGCTTAGTGAGAAAACAACTTGTAACCGACCTTTGTGATTAAAATGTGGCAACATCTGTGGTGGGAGAAAGCCATTTTTGACCAAAAAAAAAAAAAAAAGGTTGGGTCACAGACATCTACACATTGAATGAGGCATGTACATTATGTATACAGTTTGTGTTGGCTATAACTTACATTTCTGCATGTGGAACAAGAATGCACTAAAAGCCCACAAACAGAAGCTATCGTACCAATTCAAAGGATGAAATGGGTTTTTAATGTAATATTTAAAAGCCATCATCATTAACAATAAATATACATTTTATTCTACATACAGAATATTTTTCAACACTGATACCAAAAATGAATGCTTTTTTTTTCAAATGAAAAAAGAAAAAAATATTTGAAAAAAAAGTTAAAAAGCAAGAATTAAAATAAAAAAGCAAGAGGAGCTAAAAAAAATACTAAAATAAAATAAAATCTCTTTTTTCCAAAGCAGGCAGGAGAAGTCATGTGCCTGTATAATCAAAAGTCTGACTATGCAAGACTATTTCAGCCTTGGAGTGTCTTTTGAGGGGGAAAAAAATTTGCGATAGATGCTATTTACACTGTGTAAATAGCAATTATGCAATTTACACTAAGTGACAATAGCAATAGATTCTATTTACACCATGTAAAAGTATCAGTTCTTTGCAATAAGATTAAATAGTAATAAGATGCTATCTATACTTATTGGCAGATACTATTTGCACCTCAGTATTTTTGTACATTAACTGGATGCAATAATATCGTGTAAATGATTATATTTATAAAAATTATTAAATGGATGGTGCCTTATTGGGAGAATAAAAACCCTCCCTACACCTTTCCCCTAACCCCATCCAATAAACACTTTTAATATGATTAAACACTCGTTATTATTAAACACTCGTTATTTAGACTTTTAGAATATTATTTTCATTTTTATTGAAAATAAATGCGAGCTCGGCAAAAGGCGGGTTCGAACCCGCGATGATCGCGTTAAAAGCCAGGTCTGCAAACCTTACTCGCTATTGCTGCGCCACTCAGGACATTGAATTTCATGTGTCTTTTTTAAAACTTGACCAGACATTGGTGGGCGGAGCTAGTGTAAATAGCATTTGCCAACAAGGGACGCTATTTGCACTTAGTGCAAATAGACACTCCAAAAAGGGCCATACTCAAATACAGGTGCATTGCAATAAAACTCCCTGTAGTTGTTGCTTGAGTCTTGTAGCTTATAAATTGCAAATGCTTGTCAAATTTAGCTTCATTGCTATTTTAGGCCAGAAGTCCCTTGATTTGCTATGCGAAGCAATGATTTATAAGTATTTAGGTGTTGCTTGTCATCTGTTTAAAAGTAGCTCATAAACATTTCAATGCATGCCCACCCACAGGAGAAGGTGTGACACTTAGCTTGTCGAATAACATATTTAATCATTCTTAAGTGAGGAATTGACGATAATAACTTTAAGGACTTTTTTTCAGTACAATGCTTGTTTTTACAAGTCCCCTCTTCCTGGATGTCTGTCTATGTTCTTGGATTAGCTGAGCGTTTGCCGGGTCCAAATAAAACACAGCTGACGTCAGTCGCTGGAGTCCTGCCCTTCGAACACCAACCCAATCTAATGCATGATCTCTGAGCGAGATCCTGTCCAGACAATGCCCCGCTTCCCTTTACACCAATGCAAACAGGTCTGGCCATGGAGCGCTCACAGTAAAAACAGGCTGACAAAGAGCTGGGGCTGAATGGGGGTAGAGGAGCCAAAGTCTGGGATTAGTTAGCAGAGGGTTGACGGGGTCCCTGCAGCATGGACGTGAACTTCAAAGGCCTGACCTCTCAAAGCAGAGGCATACAGAGTGATGGGAGTGATAGATGCTGTAATCTGAGCTTTTTGTCCCAATGGACTGCATCGGTCATCCTGTGTACATTTACAGAATGGCATTTTGTACTAATGTTGCTAAAAGACACTTTCAATGGATAGGCTATAAAATAGTTAATTCAATTCTCAAACAATTTGTTTTTTCAGTAAATATAAACAATATTTTTCATCAAAATATTGATTGCAAACTTTAAGAGGTTAAACTAAAATATTATGTGAGCCATTATTTTATGTTCATTCAATATGAGGTTTGCCATTTTTCAACACAAATGTTTTTAGTTTTAATTCCTGATTGTGTGATATATATTTTTTTAGTAAACATCAAATAAACAATAACATTAAATGGCATTTCTGATAAGATAAGATAACAAATGCTGTTCTGTTCTGGTTACTGATAAACTATTTCCCATGAATTTAAATAATTAAATTTATAAATAACCCAATATAAAAAAATTGTCAAGAAGGTCACGACCTTTGAAGTGGAACTGGCCAAAATCAACATTGAAAGAATGGGAAACAATTAATCAGATTAAAGTAATAGTTTTCACTAAAATAAGCATGGTATTTGTGCCTCTAATACTTTAACATGATATCAAAATTGATTTATTAAAAAAAGAGAAGAAACTAGCTTTTAGCTGCAACTTTTAGCTCTATCCGGAGATATTTCCATTCTCTCTTTGAGTAGCTTGGCTGTTTTTTTCCTTTTTTGCAACCTTGGGAAACCCTAGGAGCAGAACACAGGGTTTCATGCTGTGGATTTCACACTTGGCTGTAAACAGACAACAGGTATTGAGTGGAGCTGCACAATCTTGTTGGATGGCATTATGCAGTGCCCCTAGTGTCCTGATGGGCCAGTGGAGCTCTTTGGATTCGGTTTTCCTGGCTGACAGCGGTTAATCTACTTTGGCTGGTGTTGGCAGTGCCGGGCAGGGGCTTCACAATGCCTCGCTCTGTTCCCCATTAAAGGTCCCATGGAGAGCTGCAGATGTGCCCGAGCAGGAGGGAACACTACGGCCGACTTACTGGACGTTGGTTACAAATCTTCCCTTTCAGCGTCTTCATCAGCTCCGCAGTCCCTCTGAGATCTGCCTCTCCGAAACATCAGCCCTTCAGCTTCTGCAGGAACAGCTGCCAGCAGCTCGCAGACAGTTAAACCCATGGGTCGTTAAGGACGTCAGAACAGATTAAGGAATTAAACTGTGACTCTGATTAGGAACAGATATCACCACAGAGATGCTTGACGTCTGTTAGCAGTGTGGGGAACTGTCTATATCATCATTTATGGGCTCTCTAGTTGTTTTGTTTTGTTTTATTTTGTTATTTTATTTAGCCCCTTACCACCAAAGGTCTTAAAAAACAATGGACTCTGGCTTATTACAGTAGATCACATTTCAAAGAACCCAAAAATCCTGTTTCGCTGAAGTGTTCTAAAAGCTTGAGTCAAACTACTTAAAGGATTAGTCCACTTTCAAATAAAATTGTCCTGATAATTTACTCACCCCCATGTCATCCAAGTTATTCATGTCTTTCTTTCTTCAGTCGAAAAGAAATGAAGGTTTTTGATGAAAACATTCCAGGATTATTCTCCTTATAGTGGACTTCAATGGCCTATAAATGGCTGAAGGTCAAAATTACAGTTTCAGTGCAGCTTCAAAGGGCTTTAAACGATACCAGACGAGGAATAAGGGTCTTATCTAGTGAAACGATCGGTCATTTTCGAAAAAAATGTAAATGTATATGCTTTATATAAACTAAGTGCTTCTGCCAAAACCGCATTTCCGTATTCTTCAAAAAGCTTACGCTGTATGTCCTACGCCTTACCTATTCTACTTACGGAACGAACGCAGCACCAGTTAAATTTTTTCCGTAAGTAGAATAGCAGAAGAGCGGAAGCACTTACAAAGGCGATCATTTGTTTATATAAAGCATATACAGTTGTATTTTTTTCGAAAATGAGCGATCGTTTCGCTAGATAAGACCCTTATTCCTTGTCTGGTATCGTTTAAAGCCCTTTGAAGCTGCACTGAAACTGTAATTTTGACCTTCAACTGTTTGGAGGCCACTGAAGTCCACTAAAAGGAGAATAATCCTGGAATGTTTTAATCAAAAACCTTCATTTCTTTTCGACTGAAGAAAGAAAGACATGAACATCTTGGATGACATGGGGATGGGTGAATTATCAGGAAAATTTTATTTGAAAGTGAACTAATCCTTTAATACCATTATCTTCAAAGAAGCCACAGGAAAAGAAATCAGATTCATGCAGATGAACTTTGAGATTTGCTAAATGCATGGCACCCTTTGAGGGAAATGAACTGTGAGGCTTCAAAGAGGATGGATGACAAGAGCTGTTTACTTTGATGCAAAACTGCAATGTGGTTTATGTCACACAGCCTGACACAACCAGCCCCATTCATCATGATGAATGTCAGCAGATGTCAGCACATTAAGTTACCATGGGAATGTGTTTTTGTTGTTTTTGAAAACAGGTGACAATCACATCCTTGCCCTATTTTTTATATATATTATTTACTTTATTTACTTACTTATGGCACATTTCTGGGGTCAGAATAAACTTAGCCATTATGTTAATAATGTATAAAAACTAGTTTGACCAACTTGCAGTTAAACAAAGGGTAATTCTAGATAGATAGATAGATAGATAGATGATAGATAGATAGATAGATAGATAGATAGATAGATAGATAGATAGATAGATAGATAGATAGATAGATAGATAGATAGATAGATAGAGATAGAGATTTTACAATTACAGATAGTTAAAAATTAAGTCCTGTCCCATGTTATGCTCTTGTTGAGTACCATCAGAAATATATTACATTACAGAAGTAAACACAACCAGAATCTCTTTTTTCTACAGTAGTGCTGAATTTCAAAATGTATGTGTACATATTTAAAGTATATGTGTGTCTCACTCTGTTTTATAAAAGCCAAAGCTATCTGCAATGTGAGGCAGGGCACTTTCTCTCTCAGTATGCTGAACTCAGGCATGTTGTTTCAATAGGTCTGAAAGCCACAGTAAGCGAAAGGAAATCCCCCCTCGGTGACTCAGAGCTGCCAGTGTGTGTGTGTGTGTGTGTGTGTGTCCGTGTGTGTGTCCAGGCCTCATTTCACCAGAACACTGACCTTTACACACACACTCACTAACAGACACGCATAAATAATGCTGCAGAAGATCCCAAAAATAAATAGCCCAACTTGAACTTTATGGATGGATGCACGTTTATGGTTAGACAGACAATATTATATAAATAGAGCCAAAAAAGGCCACTGAAATGTCCAGATTTCATGACAGGATGTTACATATGTGATTCAATTTGAGTGGCATTCTTTAGAAAAAATGTTTTAAGTATTATTTTCATATGCATAAGGATTTCTAAGGAAAGACTCTTGATATGAGTTTCCAAAGAACACATTCAAATTCATGAAATTCAGGGCTTAGCTTCCTCCTCAGTCATGTTAATAGTTGAGTAAGTTGTTTTGCAGACTTGCTTCTGTGGCATTGTGAGTGGCAGCTCTATCATAAAACCACTGATGTGCCAGATACCAGACACGCAGCCAATCGAGTGTAAGAAGTAGGCAAAACAATATTCAGTGGAAGAAAACAATATGATTTTTGAAAAATGCTGGACAATATTCTGTGTAGAGCAATCCAAGAGCTGCCTTGCTAAAGTTTTTGCCAGAATTTCTAACCATAGTAAAGCCTAATTAGAAGCTACATGAAAGTTAAATACCAGTTTTGGTTAAAGTTTCTTCTAGAAAGCATGAACTCGGCAAAGCAATACTCAAAAAGGAGAGAGAGAGAGAGAAAGAGCATGAAAACAAAATCAAAGAAAAAAAGTGACTGTAATTAAGATCAGATTTCTTATTTCTCTTTGGCAGTGTGACTGATTATAATGAGAAGTAATTTACCCCAACTGTTCAAATTTCTGGTGCTTGTTTTTACTTTTGCTCATGCTTGAGAGGATTTGGACAAATTCAAATCCATAAGGCCTTGCATACTGTCACAGTTACCAGCACTAGCACTCCATTTCCCAGCATCCCTCCAGTTCCTCACCTGCACACAATCATCAATCACCTGCACCTGAAAGCCATCACCATCGTTACTACTCATCAGCATTCCCTTCATAAGCAGTCACCTTACTCACCACAGTTGTTTGGTCTCGTCAACTTCTATGACAAGCTCCATGACCCTCTTACCTGTGATCTACTTACCAGTTGTTCCTGCATTCACTCCTTGTTCCCCACCGCTCCAGATCTCCACCGTCTCCATGCTCCGCTGTTCCCTCTGGATCCCCTGGAAAGGACAAAAAGACAATCACTACCAGATAAGCCCCATATGACTTTCCCATTCCCTGTCTGCTTACCTGGACATTCTGCTCGTCTCACACTTTCCCGTTGTTGTTCAATAAACCTGCTGTTGCATATATCACTTACCTCTGTGTCCTGTGTCTATCTGCTGACACAAGACCAGATCACAAAATAAGGACTATGAGCTGGTAATTCACTGGACAGATAGCGGCAACCGCACAATCCAGCCGCTGGGCACCTTCACAGAGAGGTTTGTTTGCCTGGTCCACTCCAGCCCTTTGGAAGACGAGACGATTAAGGCTTTGTCCCGGACTGGGGTTAACTATGTTGATCCCCGGGAACTACCCGATCTTGCTGGGCTTGACTGGAGAGAGGCCATCTCCATATGTTGGGACAGCTTCATTCCCACATATGCTTTCCAGCCAGCCCAAGAGCCTCTTCCCAAGAGGGCTGCCACGCCTGAGCCCTCAGTCAAGATGGCCACCACCACGCCTGAGCCCTCGGTTAAGATGACCGCCACCTCGCCTGAACCCTCAGTCAAAATGGCCGCCGCCACGCCTGAGCCCTCAGTCAAGATGGCCGCCGCCACGCCTGAACCCTCAGTCAAAATAGCCGCCACCATGCCTCAGTCCTCTCCAGAGAGTATGGAGGACCTGTGGCTGATTGACTTGTGGTCAGAGGCGACTCCCTTCCTCGTCCGGAGGCGACTCCCAACTTCGTCCCGAGGCGGCTCCAGTCCCCGAGCCCGAGTCCGGAGGCGGCTCCAGTCCCCGAGCCCGAGTCCGGAGGCGGCTCCAGTCCCCGCACGCTACTAAAGCCACCGCCCAAGCCATTGGTCGAGTTATGGCCAGCCTAGTGGTGCTAGAGCTCCACTTATGGCTCAGTCTAACAGAGATTAAAGACGCTGACAGGACGGCTCTTGAAGGAACGTTGGTTCCCTGAGATAACAGGCACGAGTATTGCGTAGCTTTCCATGCCCATCAAGTCATGCTACCTGCTTCTCAATTGAAAGATCTGAAATAGCGGCATTTCTGCATGACTTTATAGGCAGTCAACCCCACCCATTTGCCATTTGAGTTTTCCCCATAAGTGTCAGCTAAAGCAGATGCAATGCTCATTCCCATTATCTCAGGGAACCAGGGTTATGAGAGTAACCACAACGTTCCTTCTGATTAGAGGTTTTAAACCAAACTGACAGTGAACATCCCATGTACTACATGACAAACAGTGTTTCTATATCTCACACAAGAATCTCAAAAAATCTTCAAACTGATTTTTGGTTGCATAACCAGATCCTAAAGATACTTAGCACACTTATGTTGGACAGTGTTTTTAAACATAAGGAAATGAATCAGCATTATGGAGCGTATGTTGCATAGAATGAGGATATCTCTCTAGACAGGCAGAAATAAACAGTGCAATGGCTGCCAGGTGCCATCAGGGTCGTCTCATTAAACCACAGTAACAGCAACCCTGCAGTCATATGTGCCTCTCACATTGCATTACTGATTCATACTCCAGAGTTGTTTCTGTCCCTGAACTCTTGTATGAGCACTGCCACATCTAAAAAACACCTTCCTACCCTTAGGTGACAGCTTGTAATGCTTTCAATAAAAACAGCTTGTGGTTGGAGATGGCTGGGTTAAACCTGAGTGTTGATTTAAGGTGTCAGAATGGCATATGGTCAGCGGCTCTCCCCAGAGGGATGTTATTCACAGGTGGATGGAGGAACGAATGCCCAGGGTTTCAGTTTTCTGACCCACATACGAATGCGTGCTGACAAACACACTCCATTGGACTCATCTGGCAGCAAACCAAGCTAGTTATTTTGTAGAAGTCATGAGCTTAGCAACTTCAGTTGTCTTTTTAACTCTCTCTAATTAGTTAGTGGAAAAGGGCAATGGCGAGAAATAGAAATAAAGCAGTGATTGAATGAATTAGTGAACAAGAGAAAGAAGAAAATCAAGAGGAGAAGAAAATCAACCGTTCAAGCCAATAATGCTCACCAAGGCTGCATTTATTTGATTAAAAATACAGTAAAAATAATCTTGTGAAATATTTTTACAATTTAAAGGGGTCATGACATGGATTTTTTTTTTATTATTTTAATTTGTTCCTTGAGGTTCATTTATAATGTTAATAAAGTTTTTGCACAAAAAAAAAAATATATATATATATAAGTAGAAAAACATTTATTTTCAACCTTCATTCTGACCATCTTTCTGAGCGAACTGAATGAATCATCTGTTATGATAGGCTAACGTCATTACATAGGAAACAGTATCAACACCCACTTGCTATTGCACATGAATAAGTGTTTTGAAAACATTATCCATATAAATTTGTTATTTACCGACATAGCATTATGAAATGCGATAGCTGCTGTCAGATCCAATACAGTTGCTTCATCTATCAACAAAAGTTTTTTTGTGAACTCTCCATTACACTGTACCTCGTTTACAAAACAATCTGCAAATTCTCTGAACAAACATATAATCCTTTTGACGCATTCCTGAACCCCATTAAAAATAAACCATCCACTAGTTTCAGACGCTGGGATCATTCAGAAGTCTGTGCAGAGACACAAACAACTGTTTAAACAGAATGCGTAAAAGCTGACGTTCCTACTTCTATTTACTCTTCCATCTGTCCTCTTGTCGGCAGACTCAAGCATGTGGAGAAAAGTGAACAGACATCTGTGTACCCAATGTAGACACTGTCAGAGATTATAATCAAAGACTATAGCAAGGGGACCATTTTATAATGGGTTCTATTTTGCTGCTTTGAAGCGATACTCGCATCCGGTGTAGGCAAGTGTCAGCTGTTAAGCAACTGAACACCAGTATGCGGGACCTACTGTACAATGATGTAAAACTATTTGTTGATGTCTTGCTCTGGAGGCAGGCATATGCAAATTTATTTGCCAATCTGACATCACAAGTTCCCCAATATCCAAACTAGCTGTTTCTATTATTATTTTTTTTATTATCAATGTTGAAAACAGCTGATAGTTTTTTCCGGATTCTTTGATGAACAGAAAAAAAACAGCAGCGTACATTCCAAAATATAGTGAGCTCCCTTTATGCAGTTAATTAATGAGCATTTAATTATACTGCCTCCTTAAACGCCTAATGTAAGTATAATTTAAAAAAAAATCTAAAATTTTTATAAACAGACTATTTTACCCAAAATGTGTGTATTTTAGCACAGACTTAGCATTAGCACGTCAGAACTGAAAGCATCTACCATGCGCTTTATTTACAGAACACTATTTGTATGATGGAGTTACTGCCTGTGTAGAATGTTACAAATCGAATCACTTATGAGGTTCCATTCTATTTAGGAAGCTGCCCTCAGTTGCCTATGTAGGCCGTACACAGCTCAATAGGTTTTGGAACAGAGCCTTATTCTGAGTGAATAAGGAGAAGGAATGCTTTGTTTTACTGTTTAAAAAGGTCATGTTATGATAACCCTCTGCATGAAAATATTTATGCACTCAGTGGACCACGGAAGAAAAAAAAAACTTTAATAACGGATCATGGCTGTCATTCGCTGGTATGTGTTCCTGTTAACATTTCACTAAAAAGAATCTGCACATGAGAGTTATTTGCTTGGGAATCGATTAGACTATACTTTTTGTACTGCAGGGTTCTGATTCACTAAAAAGAATCAGCTCGTAAGAGTCATTCGTTCAGGAATCAGTTTGACTACACTGATCGCACACTGTATGGTTTTTAATCACAAAATAATCTACTCATAAAAGTATATTGTTCAGGAATGGGTTTTGGGCCATATTGGTAATGCTATTGTTTTGATTTACTAAAAATAATCAGCTCATAAGATACACTTGTTCAGGAATGGGATGGACTATATCGATCGTGCTTAATGGTTTTGATTTACAAAAAAAAGAACCATCTTAGAGTTATTTGTTCAGGAAACTATTGTAATACACTGATCGGAGTGTCACAGTGTGGTTTTGGTTTATTAAATAGAAATGCCTAGGAGTCATTAGTTCAGAAACTGATTGAACCATACTTGTCGCACTGTGTATTTTTGAATCACTAAAAAATACATCTTATATGAGTCATTGGCTCAAATATGGTACTTGGACTACACTGATCACTCTGTATGGTTTTGATTTTGATAAGAATTGGCTCATAATAGTCATTTGTTCTGTTGAACAACACTAATTGCGTTGTTCTTTAAACAACTGAAAAAGTGTTATTTGTTTAGGAATCACACTACTCTGGATACACTGTATGTTTAGTGCTACAATGTAATGTCATGTTTACCATGTTCTGTGTTTCCAACACTATAGAACATCTGGGAACTGCTAAGTAACTTTATTCAAGATAAAACATTTGGAGTGACAAAAAAATTAAACACTTCTCAAAACAAGCAGGCGCTTTAATGGGAAACTGGTCTGACTGCTTCAAAAATAAGAATTGATCCCAGACTCTGAGTTCCCCCTAATCTACAAACCCCAGTCATCTGACCTACTTCTAAGGGTATTTCAAACCCACATCCTCCACTTCTCCAATACATGTCATCATCAACAAACTCAGTTCACTTCTTAGCCCAGACAACTCAAAGCAGAGACCGGATGGAAGCCCATCTCAAAATGACAGGAGAGGCGAGTCGTCTGAGATGGAGCGGGCCAGATAATGTTTCGCCGACAGGAAATCAAATCTGTGAGCCACTTTGACAGGAAATTAAACAGAACAACATGGTTTAAGACAAAAGCCCAACCAAGCACAGAGGCATTCCTTAATGCCAGACCCAAATGATCTGAAACCCAATAGGACTTTCATACAATCACTCTCAAACACTCTACAGGGGCCTGCTGTTTCATCTGGAGATGAATGTCGAGATCAACTCCCATGCGCTAAAATATCTGGAGCTTAAAGAACAAATGCTTGGAGAAACGTGCAGCATTAACATCTATATCCATTATGGCCCAGCCTGCTTCAATAATCTCCATCTCTGGTGATACCTTTCTCCCTCAAATAATATTGCTTTGGTAATCTCACAATAAACCAACATATTGAAACTATGAGGCACACACTCAATCTGTATTTCATCCAAATGTCTCATTTTATTAGCGAACGGGTTATCAAATCAAGCCCAGGCACGTGGTTCTCTGCTCCAGCCTGTCATTTTCAGTGCTATTAATAAGTAACTGAAGAAAAGAAAGCCACATCTGGATCATCTCACAACTGGCCTCTGCTCATGAGAGGCGTGTCTCTTTTGACCAACTTCAATTGAAGATCCAGATTGCACATGAAACAAAACTGCAAGACTGTATGGCAAACACATCAGACCTGGTGAACTAACCATACCAACCATATATCGATGTAATTATGGTGATCAACCAAATTTTTCATATTAAAATCATATGCTCTGATTTATGCACCTCATCCAATATTTTATAATATTGAACCTTTACAGATCTAAAAAAGACTGAATACATGTTTTTGTTGAGCATCATATTTGATACAACAGGCTTTTATGGCTCATATAATAAGATTTGCTGTAGTGTGTCAGTAGGAAATATCAGTTTACATTTCCAAATATTCCTTTTGCCATTAAAGGGCTAGTTCAACCAAAAATGAAAATTCTGTCATTTATTACTCACCCTCATGTTGTTCCACACCTGTACCTTCGGAACACAAATTAAGATATTTTTGATAAAATCCAATGGCTCAATGAGGCCTGCATTGACAGCAAGATAATTAATACTTTCAGATGCCCAGAAAGGTACTAAAGATAAATTTAAAACAGTTCATGTGACTACAGTGGTTCATCCTTAATGTTATGAAGTGACGAGAATACTTTTGGTGCGCCAAAAAAAAAAAAAAAA
>RJVU01021200.1:475329-543617 GCA_003731715.1 Anabarilius grahami | reverse complement strand
CCAACCGGTGACATCAGGTGGCAAACAGGTGGCAAACAAGTGGCAAATAGGTGTTAAAATGGAGAAAAAAACCTTGGGAGAAACCAGGCTTAGTCAGGGGGCCAGTTCTCCTCTGGCGAACAGTGCTTTGTTACGAATCAGGTTGCTATCATAAGTCTGATAGGATTGCAACAATCAAAGTGTTTATTTCAGTTCCATCCAGTTGAGGATCGTATTCATCACGCCGGTATGGACGGTTTGTTGAGGAACTGTGCTACTGGCTGTCGTGTTGATGATGTCTTCACAATGGATGATCTAGTCGACTTGATCTCTGCTGATACTTCAGGGCTGCGTTGTGGTCGGGTCATGGCTCCGGTCCTTGGTCTCAGCTGGATACGGCCCGGATCCGGTTGACTACGGTAAACCTCGGGATAAACAGAAAGACTAATATTAGCGTAGATGCCATTCTTTTTCTGATGTAACGAGTACATCTGGTGTTATAGAAAGTGACCTATTTTATGCAGCCTAATAATCCTTTAACGGATTTGAAAATATAAATTGATAATGTGTTATGTGTATGCCAGGTTAAAGAGATGCATTTTTAGTCTAGATTTAAACTGACAGAGTGTGTCTGCATCCCGAACAATGCTAGGAAGATTGTTCCAGAGTTTAGGTGCCAAATAGGAGAAGGATCTACCGCCTGCGGTTGATTTAGATATTCTAGGTATTATCAGCTGGCCTGAATTCTGAGATCGCAATAAACGTGAAGGACTATAATGCATTAAGAGCTCGCTTAGGTACTGGGGAGCTAAACCATTTAGTGCTTTGTAAGTAATTAGCAAGATTTTAAAATCTATACGATGTTTAACAGGAAGCCAATGCAGTGATGACAGAACTGGGCTAATATGGTCATACTTCCTAGTTCTAGTAAGAACTCTAGCTGCTACATTTTGTACGAGCTGTAGTTTATTTATCAAGCGGGAGGAACAACCACCCAGTAGAGCGTTACAGTAATCTAGCCTTGAGGTCATGAACGCATGAACTAACTGTTCTGCATTTTTCATTGAGAGCATATGTCGTAGTTTAGATATATATTTAAGATGGAAGAATGCGGTTTTACAGATGCTAGTAACATGGCCTTCAAATGAAAGATTGGTATCAAAGAGCACACCCAGGTTCCTAGCTGACAACGAAGACTTAACAGAGCAGCCATCAAGTGTTAGACAGTATTCTAGGTTATTGCGTGAAGAAGTTTTCGGTCCAAAAATTAGAATCTCTGTTTTTTCTGAATTTAGTAGTAGGAAGTTACTGGTCATCCAGTTTTTTATATCAGCTATACATTCTGTTAATTTAGCGAATTGGTAAGTTTCGTCAGGGCGCGAAGAGATATAGAGCTGAGTATCATCAGCGTAACAATGAAAACTAACGCCATGCTTCCTAATGAGATCTCCCCTAAAGGGTACCATGTACAGAGTGAAAAGCAACGGTCCTAGTACTGAGCCTTGCGGTACTCCATATTTAACTTGTGATTGATATGACATCTCATCGTTTACTACTACAAACTGATAACGGTCAAATAAGTATGATTTGAACCATGCCAATGCAATTCCACTAATGCCGAAAATAGTTTTCGAGTCTATTTAGAAGAATATTGTGATCAATAGTGTCAAATGCAGCACTAAGATCCAGTAACACTAATAGAGAGATGCAACCACGATCTGATGATAAGAGCAAATCATTAGTAACTCTAATGAGAGCAGTCTCAGTACTATGGTACGGTCTAAATCCTGACTGGAAATCCTCACAGATACTATTTCTCTCTAAAAAGGAACATAGTTGTGATGAAACTGCCTTTTCTAGTATTTTTGACAGAAAAGTGAGATTTGAAATCGGCCTGTAGGATCTCTAGGATCAAGTTGTGTTTTTTTAATAAGAGGTTTAATAACAGCCAGCTTAAAAGTTTTTGGTACGTATCCTAGTGATAAAGATGAATTAACAATATTAAGAAGAGGATCTATGACCTCTGGAAGGGTATAGGGTCTAACATACATGTGGATGATTTTGATGATTTAACAAGTTTAGACAATTCTTCCTCTCCTAAAGCAGTAAATGAATTGAATTTTTCTTCAGGGACACTACAATGCACTGTCTGACACAATACTGTAGTAGACGGTTGCATGGTTATAATTTTTTCTCTAATATTATCAATCTTGCAAGTAAAGAAGTTCATAAAGTCATTACTGCTGTGCTCTTTGGAAACATCAGAAGTTGAAGCTTTATTTCTTGTTAATTTAGCCACTGTATCAAATAAATACCTAGGGTTGTGTTTATTTTCTTCTAAAAGTTTTGAAAAATAGGCAGATCTAGCAGTTTTTAAGGCCTTTCTGTACTCAATCATTCTCTCTCTCCACGAAATGCGAAATACTTCTAGTTTTGTTTTCTTCCAGCTGCGCTCCATTTTTCTAGCTGCTGTTTTTAGGGCCCGAGTGTGCTCATTGTACCATGGCGTTGGATTAATTTCCTTAATCTTTTTTAAACGCAAAGGAGCAACTGAGTCTAATGTGCTGGAAAAGACAGAGGCAATAGTTTCTGTTGCAACATCGAGGTCTTCTAAGCTGTCTGGTATGCTAAGGCGATGAAACTGATCAGGAAGATTATTTATAAAGCGATCTTTAGTGGTAGAAGTGATGGTTCTACCATATTTATGGCAGGGAGGCAGTTTAGCCGCTTTAACTAAATGTAGTATACACGAGACTAGATAATGATCTGAGATGTCGTCACTCTGCTGCAGAATTTCAACGGCATCAATATCGATTCCATGTGACAATATTAGATCTAAAGTATGATTACGACAATGAGTGGGTCCTGACACGTGTTGTCTAACACCAATAGAGTTTAGAATGTCTGTAAATGCCAATCCCAATGAGTCTTTTTTATTATCTACATGGATATTAAAATCACCAACAACAAGGACTTTATCTGCAGCTAGTACTAATTCTGATAGAAAATCGGCAATTTCTTTGATAAAGTCTGTATGGTGTCCTGGTGGCCTGTATACAGTAGCCAGCACAAATGTCAACTTACATAATGTTACGTAAAGCACCATCACTTCGAAGGAATTATATTTGAAAGACTTCTGGCTGATACTGTAAATATTACTATAAATTACAGCAACACCTCCCCCTTTGCCTTTCTGTCGAGGATTGTGTCTATAATCATAACCTTGAGGGCTAGACTCATTTAAAGTAATGTAATCGTCCGGTTTTAGCCAGGTTTCTGTCAAACACAGCACATCTAGATTATTGTCTGTGATAATATCGTTCACAATAAGTGCTTTTGAAGAAAGTGATCTAATATTTAACAACCCAAGCTTTATCATTTGTTTATCATTATTATCTCTATTTTTTATTTGTTGAACATCAATTAAATTTTTACCATTAAATGGGTTTGGAAGTTTTTTGTTTTTACTAATTCGGAGTACAGACACAGTCTCTATGTGATAATATCTAGGTGCGAGAGTTTCTATGTGTTGGGAATTATCTGACTTCTGTAACGTGAGGCAGCTAGCAGACGGTCGGTTTAGCCAGTCTGTCTGCTTCCTGTCCTGGGCCCCAGTTTGTCATGTTTTAGTTCTAAGACTATGTGCCATATTACTAGAGAGAAGAGCAGCACCATCCCGAGAGGGATGAATACCATCTCTTTTCAACAGGTCAGGTCTGCCCCAAAAACTTTCCCAATTGTCTATGAAACCTATATTATTCTGCGGAGACCACTTAGACAGCCAGCCATTGAGTGATGATAATCTGCTAATTATCTCATCACTCCTACGAACAGGAAGTTGACCAGAGCAAATTACTTCTCCTGACATTGTACTTGCGAGTTCACACACCTCTTTAATGTTAATTTTAGTGATCTCCGACTGGCGAAGTCGAACATCATTTGTGCCGACGTGAATAATAATTTTAGAGTATTTACGATTAGCATTAGCCAGCACTTTTAAATTTGCTTTGATGTCAGGTGCTCTGGCTCCTGGCAAACATGTGACTATGGTGGCTGGTGTCTCTATTTTCACGTTCCGTGTAATAGAATCACCAATTAGCCTTTCGCCGGCCCCTCCCCCAAAACGGCCATTGTCCAATCACACATCATAGCAACCGTTACTATGTGAGCAGGTCCGCCAAACATTGACTCCAACCAAGATGGTGAAGCGGTGCGCCCACGGCGTTTGTAAATCGGACACTAGATACCCTGAGAGATTGTCTGGAGGAGTTGTGTTCTTTCCATTCCCAAAGCCGAAAACACAACGTGAGCGGTGCCTACAATGGATAAAACAGTGTGGACGGCCCCACTCCCAGTTAAATGAGTCGAACATTACGAAGCATAAATACGTCTGCTCAAAGGTAAGGCTAACAGCTAACTAGTTACCTTGTTGTCTAGATCTACTAACTAGAGGCAAGAACACAAATTGGACCAAAGTTATGATTACCATGGATTATGATTACCATTGTGTTGGGGCTTTGAGCTCCCCAACTTTATTTTTCGTCAGTTTACAACAAAGTCAAACATAGCGCCCCAACAAGCAACTTTAAATAATTTTGTTTTTTAGAATGTTTTATATCCATTGTTGAACATAATTCACAACTAGGAAATAGCTTTGGCTTAGTTAAAGGTGCATAACAGATAATAAAATAAAATAAAATGGATATCTGAAAACGGCTATTCTCAAAACAACAGAGAAATGTTAGTTAGCTTTGAATGGCTTTGACGCACATGTTTAGCTAGCTAACATACCCTTGTATTTGAACTAAATTTGCTACTCGCAATAGACAATAATAGACCATAACATATGAAAGAGAACTTACCTGGCAGTGCAAGAGCATGACTGGTCCACAAGGCTGTGCTGGTTGCATTTGAGGTACAGGTCATGGGGTTTCTCAGATTTCGCTTGAGACCGGTAAGCATTAGCCTCGATAGTAGTCGTGTCTCCTTCATTGCGTATTTTTATATTTTGAATGTATCCCTCCACTGCATACTGTAACCCCTTTTGCCTCGATCTGGAGGATATCGTGGAGGTATTGCTCCAAAAAAGGTCACTGACAAGCACGGGTATACCTCTTCCCGTCATGGCAATCTGTCGCGCTGGTCGTGTTTGACCATTTGTTTGTCGGACGTAGCAACAGTAACTAAGGGGGGCGGGGCTCGGCGAAAGGCTAATTACTAGGGGACTTTCAACAGGATTCTCAGTGGGTGCGTCACTGAGTGGGGAGAACCTGTTTGATGTTCTTATTGGAATAATTCTGAGATTCTCTCTGTCAGCCTGACTATTTCCCTACATTTATGACATGTTAATCCCTCGTCGCTGACAGAGAGAGCTATGCTAAACATGTGACAAACTGAACAGAAAATAACACTGGGAAAGGATGACATTACTCACCGTGTTTGTAGACTGATCCGAGTTACCACAGCTGTTTGATGAACGCGTTGAAAAAGGAGCGCGCGAGACTGATGACAAGTTAACAAGCTAGCGAGATGCAAACTCGTTGTAACAGCGATTTAGATTCCTGTGACAGTACCTCCCCCTCCCGGAGGCCGTGGGCGGCCATGGCGGGTCAGGAGCTGTCGCAGGCCATGGCGGGTCAGGAGCTGTAGCAGGCCATGGCGGGTCAGGAGCTGTAGCAGGCCATGGCGGTTCTGGAGCCTTGGAAGGCCATGGTGGGTCTGGAGCCTTGGAAGGCCATGGTGGGTCTGGAGCCTTCACAGGCTCTGGCGACAACGAGATCCCGCCCAGGAGTTCCCCACCCACGGGTATATGGCCNCCTGGAACTGGTAGGCGGGCTGGAGCGGGCTCGTCGGCTGCTGGAGCGGGCTCGTGGAAGCCTGGAGCGGGCTCGTCGGCTGCTGGAGCGGGCTCGTGGAATGCTGGTGAGGGCTCGTGGAGGAGTGGAGCGGGCTCGTGGAAGCCTGGAGTGGGCTTGTGGAAGGCTGGAGCTGGCTCTCGGGTGGAGCGGTCACTGGAATGTTGGCGGACTTCAGCGCAGACCTCACAGATTTCATCATAGGGTCTGCCACCTTGGCTCCCAGGTCAGCGCTGTTAGAGACCCACTTCCTACCCCAGGGAAAAGCTGGCATCCTAGAATGGACGGGACCGTTGAAGCGGTATGTGCAGGGCTCCGGGGTGAGGTGAGCTGGCTAGGCCTGGTGAGTTTCTGATGAGGCTGGACAAGGACGCTTATACTTTTTAACTTCATCTACTTCTAAGTTAGAACCATTTAAAAAGAGAATCAGATTTATAGACTCAACTAGAGGGAAATAACAGACTGGTTTGCAATGGCGAATAATGTCCTTGTCCAGTCCCATCAGAAAAACAGCATTGAGGGAGGCATCCGGCCAACCCACCAGATTGGAAACCTCCAGAAACTCCTCCACATACCTCTCCAATGGTCTGCCCTTCTGCCGCAGTCGGCAAAGCCGGTCCTCCACTTGGCGAGTCGTTGGGGGTACAGGGACCAGGAATATACCCATCGTCAACTTGTGGATATCCGGCGGTTTATATTACGGTGTGCTGGTGCAGTAGAGACGAGACATAAACGGATATCCACATAAAGGGTATTTAATGAGAAATGCAGGAGATACACTCAGTACACATATACAAAACAACAACATTAAGATCAGACAAGGAGTGAAGGGAGTGAGTCCATTATAAAGGGAGTGCAGATGATGAGGTCCAGGTGCAGGTGATGAGTGCTGATGGGGAGATGACGAGGAAGCGAGTGCAGGTGTGGAAACAGGAGGATGATGGGAAATGGAGTCCGGGAGACAAGGGAACTGTGACAGGGGGATAGAATATACAGTTTGTACAGTATAAAACCATTACGTCTATGGAGAGTCCCCGTAAACCATATATACAAGTGTGTGTGTGTGTGTGTGTGTGTGTGTGTGTATCCAGGTTAAGACTAAAAGCATTTTTTTGCAGATGTTATGACTAAAACAGTGTAGGGAAATATTGCAGCCCATATGAAAGCTTTGAAATAAGGCATTAAAAGAAGTGCAGCACATACAATACCAATACTATCAGCGTCTGGGCATCTCAGAATTCTCAATTTCTAATATATCTATTAAACCGGGGTGTTCGTGGACTGCTATCTCTCAGCTGGCCTCTGAATATTATGTCAGTTCAGAATGTAAGACTGCTTTTGTAGGTGATGTAATGGTGGAAATGTCCAGACATCTGTCAGATCCATAATTTAATGTGGAATATCTTCCTGTGCTTGCACTAAAGATAAAACCAAAACAACATGAGGACAACACAGGCTTGGACAACTGCAAGGTAGGAACTACCATTATTTTCCATTAGAAAATAAGGTGCAGTGCATTTAAGTGTGGGGAAATTTCTGGGTTTTATATCTTTATGTAATCACACCATTAGTTGAGGAAATTGCTCGAGCATCAGAGCATTAAGCTGGAATCCTAATTCTCATCATGACTTCAAAGTGTTTTCAGATCATGCACGTCTTTCAGAGGTCTCCAGGTGAAGATCATCAAATAATTTCAAGCTTCATTTCTTCTGTGTGGAAAATAGAAAGCGAAAGAATTCTGTTTAGCCAAAAATGTGCACTCGAAATCATCCAAAGCAGTGTCACAGGTCAGCGCTGAAGGACACCAGTGGAAAGATGCTGCCGGAACTGAGTCTTTACACAAGTATGTGTCAGTTCCATTAGAAGAGGCCTTCCAACACCCCATAATGGCAGCGAGGAACCTCAACCGTGCAGTATAACATGACATATAGGTTTAACAGTAAAAAGAATTCCCTAAATGGGAACCAACCGGAGGTGGCTAATCCTACACAGAGGAACCATTAGTGAGCTTTACCAGGGCCTCCTCTATCGTAATGGCCCAGCCTGCAATATAAACATTCTCCAGATTATAATTTACATGGCCATAGACACACAGAGCAGGAGAGGATCTCTGACACATCGTTTATCAAAGCTTTCTATGAGGTGTTTGGTTACGAATGAATCCAGTGAAAAGAAGATAACCAGACTTTTTGGGTTTTGACAACATCCTGAGTCTAAAGTCTCTCCTGGTAGGAGATTTTTACTGTGGTAGTTTTCACTTCTACTCTGGACTTTTATAACTTATGAGGTTTGGCTGTGCTTTAAATCAGCAGCAATAGACACTTTACATGCATATAATTAGACTGTAGTACATTCGCAGAAAGAGTCAACACAAGAGGCATTTTTGGCCTCTAATGACTCTCAACAGGTCTTTTCATGAAGGTTAAAAAAGTAAGAAATCACCAGGCTTTACAATGATGATGTGCGCTGCACCTCACTGTACAGTTATTACAGATATGCCACTTCATTGTGAATAAAACCATGATGATGAGTTGACAGGTCATTTTGTTCTGTTTGCTCATACTTGGATACATGGGTGGTTGACCTGTGATGCTACTCCAGCTAATCATTTAAACAGCATTTTGCTATTATTATGCAGATTACTATATGACCTCATAAGAACTGATATATAAATTGTCAAACCATAGGACCATTTCAAATGAAATTATGAAAAGATGGTTAAAAATGTAAAATAAAAAAAAGAGGAAGAATATTTATAATAATGCTAATGAAAAATTCATAACATGTCTATAGACTTTTTTAATCATATACTGTGATTAGTCACAGTACCAAAAAACAAACAAACTCATAAATAAAAAAATTCATGTTTGTTGAGAATGATGAAAATGTGTGTCAACTACTGTTCCCACATATATAATAAAAAAACTACACATGTAAATAAGAAGAAAAAAGTACACAACTCATGGAAACATAAAGCTGGAAAAAGCCAGTCAAAGACCTGGAAAAACAGTAATCAAATAGTGTATCATGCGTCACCCCAGTATTTATTTGCCGTATGTTTGTCATAGAGGTGACCTAACATAAACTCTATATAAAACTGTTTTCTTTTCTCAAACTTCTTTTGAAAGGTCAGGAGATACATTTAATCTATCTTCATCTAAAGACATTGAACAATCAGCACATAAAGTGTTTTGGCCTTGCTGGCCTATGCAGACATGCCTATGAAGAAAATTAATGCGTCATACATGGAAGCTACAGCTTCCTTCTCTTAATAGAGCCATAGTTTAAGATGATTATCTGCAAAGCACAGAGACAAAACACATCTGGTTACAGTTCCAAAAAAACGAACACAAAACATCTAGATTTCCATATCCACATCATCTACTGCGACTGTGAGCACTACAACCATGCCAATGTCAACAGTGCAGAGAAACACAGAGGTCTGCCAATTACCATTAAAGCTCACTTTATTTTTATATCCAGACTCCCCAGCACAATTGCTAGACAGTTAAAAGCATTACACTAGGAACATACTTTGTCACCTTTGAAAAATATCATAATCACGTGTGCTGTAATGTGTACTTTTGTGCACTACGTTTCAGGCAGACCTCTTTAGTAAGAGCACAAGAACTGTGACATCATGCTGAACACACTGTGGGATATTGTGTAATGTGTAAAATACAGGCCGGTAAATGTTTTGCCAGACAGTACAGGCTCACAGTTTTGAATCGTTCCATTAACAAAGTAAATATATTCTTGGCTTCGCTTGTCTCCAGTAGGTAAGTGCACATTAAGGCCTGTGGAAAGTATATTAATCTTAGCTTGGATCTCTAAACACTCTAAGTAAAGACATTTTATAGACTATAGATTTTTTTTTTTTTTAATCAAAAGCTTTTAATTTGATGAATAATCATAATAACAACTCAAAACACACTGCTGTCAAGTAAAACATACAGATCATATTATCTGACAGGCATGTCTGTTGACTGCACAATGTCAAAATTGGGAGTTAACCATAGACACTAAAAAAAATGGAGTTAACGTTTTACCCGTGATATACTGCCATCTAGTGGACAGCCTCAAATATTAAATGAATATTACAAAAAAAAAAAAATTATATATATATATATATGTTTTATGTACTTACCATCGTGCAATTCCAAACCCGTACGACCTTTCTTCAGTGGAGCAAAAAAAGTAAATGCTTGAAGAATATTCTGGTCACTCACTCTTGTTAAGGCCATTGAATATGGACTGGGACTGTCAAGCTTCAAAAAGAAGCAAAAAACGCCATAAATATTATAAAAGTAACCCATTGGAGTTTTAAGTTTATTCCAAGTCTTCTGTAGTCATAAGATTGCTTTGTATGAGACACAGACCGACATTTGAGTCTGATAATCGTTCCCTCAGCTCTGTTAACGGCTTTGACCGCATTTTTGGTGTTTCAAAAATTTTACCCAATTTCCTTTATCAATTTATTCTATCTAGGACGCAAGGAAAGATTAAGTTTCAAATAAATATTGTTATTCATTTAAACACCAATTCAAAATGACATCAGCTGGTTAAAGGTGATCCTACGTTACTGAAGTGTTGTTCTTGTTCATTAAAAATCGTTCTTAAAGAGATAGTTCACTCAAACATAAAAATTCTGTCATCATTTACTCACTCTAAAATAGTTCCAAACATGTATGAATTTCTTTGTTCTGCTGTATTCAAAGGAAGATATTTGGAAGAATGTCAGTAACCAAACAGATCTCATCCCCCATTTACTGCCATTGTAGAAAAAATAAATAGACTATGGAAGTCAATGGGGGGCGAGATCTGTTTGGTACTAACAGTCTTCCAAATATTTTCCTTTGCGTTCAGCAGAACTAAGAAACTCACACAGGTTTGGAACTACTTGAGGATGAGTAAATGATGACAGAATTTTCACTTTTGGGTGAACTATCCCTTTAATAAAGCAAGATGAACACGCAAAGGTAAATATGTGTTCGACTTAGACCGATCAGCGTCTGACATGAAGCAGTGCATGCCGTTATTAGTTTTATCCGATTTGAAGAAGGGTTTTTGTTTTGGTGCCAAGTTCATTAGGGAATTATTTTATTTTTTTGGAGATTTACAGCCACAATCCCCATTTGCTTTATTATATATTAAAATACAAAAAATATATTTTTTAAAGGTCACATTCTTTGTTCCACAGAAAAACCGTGTTGAAAGAATACATAATGATTTAATATAACTTTTTTTAACTGAAAACAACTGTTTCTGTACATAGTTTTAAAAAGCTTATTCCTTTCTTTTTTAAGTATAATTAAGAAATTCAGAAAAATAATTGAATACATTTATTTGTCATTCTTTGTTCCATAGAAAAATAAGCAGTGTAGATGAGTAAATTATTTAATACATTTTATTACATTAAAAATAAACTTCCTGTAAATAGTTTTAAAAAGCTTATTCCTTTTTTGTTTTTTTAAGTATTTTCAAATGTTCTTTTCAGAGTATTAAGGAAAACAAAATAGGTTTACTCTACACAGCATATCATTAGCCTTGTTTAACCATTAATGCTAATGAAAATAAACAGTATTATAAATAATATGTTGCCATTATTATTAATAATAAAAGGTAATAATAACAAAACACACCCAGACACATCACTTTTCTAACATTTTATTTGATAAGACTGCTCAACCACATTTTAAGGCGGTCATATTAGAAACTAAATCAGGACTGCAGCTACTAACATGAGAGATAAATAAAGCTGATGCACTGATGTTCATCCTCTCAATTGCCACAAAATTAGCATGTGTTTCACAACCAATGTCTTTGTCTCACTTTCTAATAGTGCCACACAACTGCAAGTAACATTTTGCTTGTTTTACAGCAAATACAAAATATTAAATTAACTAGATGAAGCATTAATCTAAATGTCTTTATTAACACTGAGAAGAACTGGAGTTGGAGCCGTGAGATACAACAGTAGGCGGTCACTGTAATCACATGCATTTAAATACATCAGCAGGGGGCGCTAGAAAGAGAGAAAGAGATCACTGCTCAAAGCATCTGACATGTGTAGGAGTAGTGTGTGTACTGTTAAGTAACTGTGTTCCTGTAAGTGATGCGTGATAATATTTACACTCTCTTCACCACGATGATGAACATCTTTATGACTAAGAGAGAGATTGTGCAAGTTTGTAAGTGAGTTTAGTGCCACATGATGTTTTACTTGCGTCAAAGTGTGTTATGTTTTCAAGTTGCCAGGGGGCCCAAGCTAAGCTCCACATGGTGTGTGAGCCAGATGGCCTCACTGGTGGCTTCTCCCTCCTCAGTGGGTCTGATCGGAGCAGCGAGGTTTCGGAAGTCATGTCGGAGTTTGAAAGCAACAGTGACATCACCCTCCTCTATCTGCGGAATCACTTTGATGAAGAAGCCGATCTTGTTTGACTTCCTAAAGGCCACCACACTAAACAAAAGAGCAGACTCTTATTAATGAAGGGTAAAATCACAGGAACCAATCTTATCAGATGATTAGAAGTAGAAGTAATGGCTTAAATGTAAGGTCCCACAACTTTTGGCTTTAAAGTACAGAGCCCTTGCACAGGAATCAATTCTGTAGTGCATAAACAGAAGTTCATTTACCTAGAAAAGTATTCCAACTTCAAAAAAGAATGCTCAGAAAACTTTAGAGCTCAGATTATGAACTGAGTTTTGCTGAATAATTCATGTGAAGCTCCTCTTACATTTAAGCATTTCAATCCTGACCCAGTTTCAATCCTGACCCAGTTCCATTGTAAGTTCCGCAAGTTTAACCACTATTTTTTGTATTTAAACTGAGGTCAGTTCTTTTCTGTGGTAATCAACACTGTTAATAGAGCTTTAATAGTCCTTTGTCAGGATAGAGCAGCATTTCCCAAACTGGCGAGAGAAGGGGTGCCATGAAAAAACTCCTTCAAACATTTTTAAATTGCTAAAATGTGTAAAAAGTCATTTATTATGTACCATCAATCTCTGATGTCCCCAATAACAACAAATAAACAAATTTATAATAAAAATGCAAATCGTAAGAATGGTTGTTCTGAATTTCAGTGGGGGTTGTGCATGATTTCATTCCCGTGCTTCATTCCCAGTGAGTACACATAAAGCCGCCTCTTTTTCATGGCTTGCTCTGCTTACGGTCAAATACACAGGAAAATATTGTCACTATGTATGTCTTGCCTCGTACTCACAAACACATCGATTATATCCTATAAGTAGTACTGTCAACGTTAACGCATGCGCATGTGTAGAGTTACATTCAAGCTATTTAAAAAAAATTATAACAATTTTGGTTATCAAAGACAAGTTTAAGGGATAAAATTATTGACTACAGGGGGACTTTAAACAGATCTGAAAGTACTATTATACTCTTATAGGTAGCCGAAAGTGTTAGCAAAAGAACAAAAAAGGAACAGTGGATGTAATAAACTATGACGTTCAAATTCAAAGCTTATTCCATGCAGACCTACTTATTAATAAATAAATAACCTATTCACAGTATGTCCTTCTGACTCTGTATTACCACATATTCTTGATAATTTATAAGCTATATTTTTTTTTATCTGCTCTCAGTATCCATTAGCAAGGGGTGGTTCTTACTCTGGGTCATCCTGAAAACCTTGAGGTTCTGCCAGCTCATCATACTCAGCGGCGGCATCCTTCCCTGCCAGGACCAGTTCCTTTGAGGGCACCAGGACCTATTAAACAATAATATTTTATAATCAAACCGTAGGGGGACACAACACAAGACAATGACACACTGCCAGTGAATACAAACAGAGCATAACAGTGATGGTGAGGCTGTAATGACTACATCACTTCCCCTGCAGTGGCCCACTCAAGGTAAACAACTGTCTGGAGACTGAACTGAGTGTTTGTTTTTTAGAGAGTTTCAGCTCAAACCAGATAAGGACAATTATCTAATTCAATAACCAACCACCAGCCATCATTATAGGATAAACTGCTGATGATTCATTTATACAGTATCACTATAATAAATCTGTACTGTTAGAGAGAAGCTCATCTGTGGCGTTTTACCTTAGCGGTGCTGTTAATGTCATCTGGGTCTCCCTCTTCACAGGTGTACAGGGACACATGGGTGATGTTTTCCACTGGGTTGGTCAGGGTCAGCAGAACCTGACTCTCCTGGATTAAAAACAAAACACTACAATTACTTACAAAAATAAAAAGTTCTATAACTTGTAATTTCAAAGAAGTATAACCAGACAAATGGTCTTTTTTTATTTAAAAAAATAAATAAAATATGGCCTTATGTCTCACACAGGACAAAGATAATTAAGTAAGTAAATAGTAAAAATAAAAATAAAAAACTGCATAAATTCATTCAAGTGTTCCAGCATGAACCAAACTTGCCTTCATATGACGCAGGTTTGGAATGGACATGATTCTCACTTCAGGAATGTAGCTCCTATGAAAGAGAACCCATTTATTGATTCATTTTAGCAAATATACACTCAAAGAACAACAAACAGTATAATTTAGGGCACAAACACAGGACTTACACTGCCACAAGCTGGATTTTGAACTTTATTGAGGTTGGATTAAATTCTGGTTTGCTCAGATTGTGCTCACATTTCTAAAATTAAAGGACAAAAAGCAGTAATTAACATCACTTTAAACTTATTCAACAGATCTGCAGCTTAGCTNCTACTGTTCAAAAGATTTTTATGAAAGAAATTAATACTTTTATTCATCAAAGATGCATTAAATTGATCAAAAGTGACAGTAAAGACTTTTACAATATTACATGAAAAAATCAATTTTAAATAAATGCTGTTTTTTTTTTTAACTTTCTATTCATCAAAGAATCCTGAAAACAATGCATGGTTACCACAAAATATTAAGCAGCTCAACTTTTTTTGAACATTGATAATAAGAAGANTAACTTTCTATTCATCAAAGAATCCTGAAAACAATGCATGGTTACCACAAAATATTAAGCAGCTCAACTTTTTTGAACATTGATAATAAGAAGAAATGTTTCTTATTAATCAGCATATTAATGATTTCCGATGGATCATGAGACACTGAAGTAATAATGCTAAAAAATTCAACTTTGTCATCATAGGAATTAATTACAGTTTAAAATATATTCAAATAGGTAACAGATATTTTAAAATGCAATAATATTTCACAATATTACCATATTTTTGATCACATAAATGCAGTCTTGGTAAGCATAAGAGACTTTAAAAAAATATTACAAAAATCTTACCGACCCCATGCTTTTAATTGCTAGTGTACATAAATCAAAAACAGGCTGAAAGATTTTAGAGCAGTGATTCAACGGTAGCTTTCTGAACGGCTTTCTCTGCCATGAAAGAGAAGCTGTGGATATGTTTACATACCCTGCAACGCAGAGAGCGCTTCATTAGCAGGTGTTTGTGTCTGGGGTGCAGCTGTGAAGCTCCTGCAGGCTGAAAATCAGGCTGTAGCAGCCTCTGACGAAGAGTCGTTACTGCAGTGAAACACAAGCCATGGTTAAAATATGCATCAAATAAGTCAATAAAGATTGTTGCACATTTGATCTAAACCCTGCACATGTGAACTCCCCATGACACCTGTGAGGCTGTGCCTTCCATCACTGCACTAGGAAAGGTGTTGGATTAATAAAGTAATTGAGTAGTATTACTAGGTGAAGCAGGGATGAGACCAACCTTCAGGAAGATTGACAGGGCGTGTGTAATAGTCTTCAGGCAGGGGCTCCACTTCATCCAAAGCCTGTGCTGGCTCTATAATGATTTCCTTCTGGTCCTCTCCTTCTTTTAATCTGAAAACAATTTAGCATCATATAGACAATTTCTACAATCATTTAGTAGAAATTCAGTCCCTATTATGCTATTTTAAAGGTTGCTAATTTAGTTTTGGAGGTCTTCTACAATAGGTTAACATCCATCGAAGATCAAAAACACTTTAATTTTCACAACACCTAATTTTTCAAAGAGCATGAAAACGATTTGTTCCAAGATTCAGTCTCTCCAAACCCTACCTTACCACAAGTCAACTCTGCTGTGATTGGTCTGCGGGTCAGAAACGAACTGGCCATTACCATATCTGAATTTCAGCACCAAATGCGATGGAGTCGTTTTTTTCCATATCAATTCCAGCACGAGTCCTCAACCTTTTAAAGTGCATGCAAAGAAGATTTGCAGCACTGAAAACATCATCTTCTGGACATGTCGACAACAGGAACCAAACTCTTCCAGGCCTCAGCTACAGCTACAGTGTTTGAGGACAAGTCAAAGTAGACATAGTTCGCGGACAGCCAATAAAACCCATAGGCTGGCATTATGCAAATTTGTTACATTGTTACATCGGTATGTAACTCTAAGTGAGATAGGATTGCTGACGACTCAATCCGGCAGATTAGAATTGATTCTTTCATTTAGGAGATAATAACTTTATTTGTTGTGCTGTGCACTTTGATCTTCAAAACTTTGCAGATCTTTTACATTCACAAACAGTTATGATACACTGCATGAAAAGTAATATTCGAAAAACATAATAGGGGCACATTAAAATGTGATGCATCAATTATCTCAGTACTCAACGTTACTTACGAAAGGCCATATAGGGCACTGATTGGGGCTCCAGATCTCTGTCTCTGTAGTCTGGTTCCCAGTCCATACTTCTCCTTTTAGACAAAGACAGACCACATCAGTTCATGCTAATCAGATGTTTTCTAAGTTTAAGGTAAAGCTCATTATTAATGGATGAATGATGCCATCACAGTGAATAATGTCATGGTACACTTAGTAATATTTAACAGTTTAAGCACAAATGTTATCCAAAAGCTTGCTTTCCAAGAAACTGGTTGATCGATTCTGAGTGAAATCAGACTGCCTCTTTAATTTACTGAAATAAGTTTCTTTTTCTAATCTATATATTCAAATACTGTAGGTCTGCAGCTAAACTTCAAGCATCATTAATAATCTCCAAACATAAATACAAGCCGAACCAGGACTCTTCAAGTGTACCATTAAAGATATCGCCTGCCAAATACAAAGGATTCGATTATGAAGAGAATTCCAAGTAGCAATAGTGAAGCTCATGTGATCAGCAAAGTCATTTAGTAACAGATTAGACATGCTAAACTGATGGAAGGATTGGGGGAAAAAATAAAGACTTTCTTAGTGTTTCTGTAAGAATTGTGGGGGAAAAAAATACCACTCACCACCACGTGAATAGTGTGTTGCTGGAGAGGGGTATAAAACCAAAAATATCACCGTGCACAAGCAAAGAAAAGGAGAGAGACAGAATCATGTGAAACAAATGCAATCAAGCAAACATTAAAGTGGCAGTTTGACGCACAAGGAAACAAGGATTGCATTAGTAAACAAGACATGCAGCTCAAAGTACTCAGTCATGTATCACAGGGTTAGAAATGAAGCCATCATTTCTTATACCACCGTTCAAAAGCTTGAGGTTGGTAAGATTTTTTGAAAAAAGTCTCTCATGCTCACCAAGGCTGCATTTATTTAATCAAAAATACAATAATATATTGTGAAATATTATTACAATTTAACAGTTTTTCTAGTTTAATGTATTTTAAAATTAAAATAAAACGTAATTTATTGGCTGAATATGCTGATTTGATGCTAAAGTAAACTTTTTATTATTATCAATGTTGAAAAAAAAAAAAGTTTTGCTGCTTTATTTTTTTGTGGAAACCATGATACATTTTGTTTCAGGATTCTTTGATGAATTTATATTATTTATATGAATTTATATTATATTTTTATATTATAAATGTCTTTACTGACACTTCTGATCAATTTAAAGCATCCTTGGTAAGTAATAGTATTAATTTCTTTAAAAAAAAAATGACCTTAAACTTTTGAACGGTAATGTATATAGCAAACATTAGGAAAATTATTATGTAGTCACATTTCAGACCCTGCTATGTTTAGTAAACTTAACCAGTCTTAGCCAGCCTTGGTGCATATTTAAAGGAAATGTTTAAGAAAAGGCTAATGTGAACATTGTCAACAATTTTAGTTTTGTGCAAAACATGCAATAAATATTTTTAATTTAGACATTTTTACAATTAAATAATGTACACAAAACAAAATAGCAGTACTGTTACTGTATTTTTTTCTGTTTTTCAATTAGACTCAGCCAAAGTCAGACACAAGACAGACACACCCGTTTAGTGCTTGCTAACTGGAAAGTAAATGTTAGGTTAGGAGGGTGTTTCTAGACACAGTGGTGTGAATGTGTACCGAGAACGCCTGAGGCATGAACGGACGTCTTCGCGCCATCTTCTTCCTGTCTCTCTCCAGCTTCTCTCTCTGGGCCAGCTGCTGGTAATACTCAAGCAGCTTGTTGATCTATACAGATATCATAACTGACTTGTCAACTACATTGTAATACTGACAACGTAACATCAATGTAATAAGAGGAGAGTTGGTTTTGCACAAACCCTTTGGGTATGTGGGTTTTCAGGTTCCTGCCATCCTCCACTGGCTAAAATGTAAAAAGACCAAAGTTTTATTACAATTAGCACGCAGATTGAAATGTCCTAACCATACACAAAGCAACAAGTGAAAAGTTTTATGTTAATTTCAACATTTTCTACCACATGTTTTTGTTCTATTTCTGTTATGTTCCAGCCTAGAGTAAAAAAACTGTCCCAAAATTATATTCTAGTGACTAGTTATGACCATTTGCACAGTATTTTCATTTTTGGGTGAACTAACCCTTGAAATAATGTAATTTATTACTCACCCTCATGTCGTTCTACACCCATTCATCTTCATAACACAAATTAAGATATTGTTGATGAAATCCGATGGTTCAGTGAGGCCTGCATAGATAGCAATGCCATTCAAACTCTCAAGGTCCATAAAGGTAATAAAAAAACATTTAAAACGGTTCATGTGAGTTCAGTGGTTCTATCTTAATATTATAAAGCGACGAGTATACTTTTTGTGTGCCAAAAAAAACAAAATAACGACTTTTCAACAATTTCTATAAGGGTGATTTTAAAACACTGCTTCATGAAGCTTCTGAGCTTCAATTTTTTGTTTCAAATTAGTGACTCGGATCTGCTATCAAACTGCTGAAATCACGTGACTTTGGCCTTCTGATTCACTGATTTGATTCGTAAAGATCTGAAGCGGTGTTTTGAACTCGGCCATCACGAGATATTGTTGAAAAGTCTTTATTTTGTTTTTTTGGTGCACAAAGTATTCTCGTTGCTTTATAATATTAAGATTGAACCACTGAACTCACATGAACTGTTTCAAATATGTTTTTAGTACCTTTATGGATCTTGAGAGTTTGAATGGCTGTGTTCTCAATAGAGGCCTCACAGAGCCATCTGATTTCATCAACAATATCTTACTTTGTGTTCGGAAGATGAATGAAGGTCTTACAGGTGTAGAACGACATGAGGGTGAGTAATAATAAATGACATTATTTTCATTTTTGGGTGAACTAACCCTTTCACATGGAGTATGGACAGTAAAATTACTCGATGCAGGAAATCTGTTGCATCATGATCATTTCTTGACAGGACATTATCCGATATTTATGCCTATCTATAGTATGCATAAAATTAACAACATAATAATGAGCTTAAAGCACTTCAATTAAAGCATATATCCTTATCTGTGTGACAAATTCATGCAAGTATTTCCATTTTGCAAGAAGGCTCGTCCTCACAGTCTGCGTTAAACTTCAGACTTTACTCAATGAGCGCTGACACGTACATTCGAGTCAAACAGACGGGACGCGTTGGAGAGGGAGACGATTAATATTTAGCGCAAAAATATTAATTTTGCTGAAATATCTGTTGTTGGGCGTTAAATTTAGGTTTAAAAGTCAACATGTAATTCAAGTATTTTATGAGAGTAAAGGGATAACTGTGTGTAATTGAATATAAATGTAAGACGTTTCTTACATTTACAGGATAAAGAAATGACAGTAACAGTTTACTGTGTCCAGAGTGAATGTGTTTGTTCCTGCAGAACTTTCCTTATCTGTTAACACTGAGTTTGTGTTTTTATTTTTCTTTATTATCTTTATTATTATCTTCACTTTTAATGTAGGGATTTAAACTGTTCTTTTGCTTTATAGCTCTTTTGCATATAGCATTTATATATAGATATATTCAATATATACATATGTTTTCATAACATTAAGGACAGCATTGGGCCGGATGTGGAATAGTGTTTTGTCAATAAAAAAAAAAGAGAAAAAGAAAAAAATAATTACCCGATTAATCGAAGAAATAATCGGCCAACTAATCGATTATCAAAATAATTGTTAGTTGCACTTGGAGCCCTAGTTTACTGATAAAGCAATACATACACTGATCTCCATGTTCACATTATGAACTGTCAGGACTCACCCACAGATTTGTCAGCCATGCCTACATCTCTTGAGGTCCAGCGACAAAATCCACAGGCCAGGTAGTAGGCCTTCTTCATTGTGGTTTTGGTGGGGTCATCAGGCAGTGGTGCTGGGATGTTGGTGGCCCGTGTGGAGAGAGTGTGCATACAGCATGGGCAGTCAAAGCAATTGGCACACCTGAAACCGGTGTATCATACAGAATTCAACATCTTTACAAGGAAAAATTATTCATGTGACAATATAATATCATTATAGTCAATTTATCAAATATACGTAATTCTCAGAATCTCGATTAGGGAGAAGAGTGGCCAGTTTCATGTGTCAAAAATAATAAATATGGCAAGCATGTTATTAGGCAATGATAAAAGTTAAATTATAGATGACGTTAGATGATTAAGATCATTGCCGTTATTCACTCGCAGGCCTGTCAGATATTTAGCACAGATGTGGTTTACCTATTCTTCTTGAGCTTGGCCTCAGCTGACGGCATGTTCTCCAGACAGCTGGGACAGAAATGGGAATCTACCTATAGAACAGGCATAACACCACAACACAATTTTCAAGACAAGCAATTGTATTTGGTTTTTTATATTGGAAGCGTAGAGAAAGGCTGAATGGAACTTAATTGGTATCAGTGGAAAAATTCTCACATTACTTTAGCAAGAAAGTAAGAAAGAAAGAACAATAACAAAATATTCCAGCTGTCTTTACAGGGTGTGGTTGTGTTTATGCCCTCAAAATAACACGAATGTGTAATGCAAACATTGAGTTTAGAACCTCATTTATCTTATAATCTGCATATGCACATAATCGAAACAAATGCAACCAGCAGATTTTTCATTTCATTCAGAATTCTGATACTAGCCTTTAGCTTGTCAAATACCACAAAAAGTGGGCGGTGCAGAATTTAACAGACTGGTTCCACAGCCAATTGGGTAACACCATTCCAGTATTATTTATGACGGATGGATAAACTAGCCAATCACAGGACCAGAATTCGTTCCACTTAGGATAGGCGGTACAATACTGTCATCAATAGCTTGTTAGCTCGCTCTTAGCACGGTTAACATCTATTGTTTTCAACTAAATGTCACACCCCGCGTTACTTACTTCATGTGACACGCATTCCAAGGATCGCAGCTCACTGCAGTATCGGCAAAAATATAACTGAGAGAGCGGAACACGAATCTTTTTCTCGCCTCGGACGAGATATACCACTTTCTCTGGCTGCAGCAGCGTCGCCATTTCTGACTGAGAGTCTGCTGCCTACGTAACAATTACGTCATCATACGTGTCGATTTCTTTTTCGCATTTGTGTTAATAGCGCCTCTACTGTTCATACTGTTGAAGACGATTGCTTATATTTTTCTCCATTACCTCTCAGTCAATTTCTTATACTGTGTTATGTTATGATGCCTGTCTTATGCATATTTTTCCTTCTATAAGAATTGGCAACTAAGAAGAAATAGCTGCTGCATTGTCCAGTTTGATTTTAAAGGTCAAGTCTGTGTTAAATAGAGGAAAAGATCCATTAATCCACAGAGTGAGTAATTTGTTCAGCAAACAGTATAATAGTTTAATCAAACAGGGAGGCAGTCAGACACCTGTTTCTGTTGACAGGGTATAATTGGCTCAGCAGCTGCAACGCAATCCCTTGGATTCTTCATGTTTAACATTATAAAGTGCTTAATATCTAGTTTTTACAAAAACATATTTATTCTGTACTTAATGTACTTGATTTTGCACTGCCCACACTGCACAATCCTTTGCACCATTGCTTCAATTATATCTTAGTAAAAATAATAATGAAATTGTAATTAAATGTATTAATCAAAGTTCAAAATGTTGACATAAAATAAAAGCTATACTCTGACAGCTTCCATAATTTTTCTGTAAACACATAATACAGTGCTCAGCGTAAATGAGTACACCCTCTTTGAAAAGTAACATTTTAAACAATATCTCAATGAACACAAAAACTATTTCCAAAATGTTGACAAGACTAAGTTTTATATAACATCTGTTTAACTTATTAAATGAAAGTAAGGTTAATAATATAACTTAGAGAACTAAATTTTCAGTTTTACTCAAATTAGGGTGATGCAAAAATGAGTACACCCCACAACAAAAACTACTACATCTAGGCCTCCATGATTTTTAATGACAGCACCAAGTCTTCTAGGCATGGAATGAACCAGTTGGCGACATTTTGCAACATCTATCTTTTTCCATTCTTCAAGAATGACCTCTAAAGACTGGATGCTGGATGGAGAGTGATGTTCAACTTGTCTCTTCAGAATTCACCATAGGTGTTCGATTGGGTTCAGATCAGGAGCCACTGATTCACTTTTACCCTGTTCTTCTTCAGAAATCCAACAGTGGCCTTAGATGTGTGTTTAGGATCATTGTCATGTTGGAAAAGTGCACGACGACCAAGGGCACGGAGTGATGGTAGCATCTTTTCTTTCAGTATATAGCAGTACATCTGTGAATTCATGATGCCATCAATGAAATGCAGCTCCCCGACACCAGCAGCACTCATGCAGCCCCACATAAGGACACTGCCACCACCATGTTTCGCCATACAGTTTTGAAGCCATCAGTTCCAAAAACATTTATCTTGGTCTCATCACTCCAGAGTATAGAGTCCCAGTAGTCTTCATCTTTGTCAGCATGGGCCCTGGCAAACTCTAGGCGGGCTTTTTTGTGCCTGGGCTTTAGGAGAGGCTTCTTTCGTGGACGGCACCCATGCATGCCATTCCTCTGCAGTGTACGCCGTATTGTGTCATGGGAAATAGTCACCCCAGTTTGGCTTTCTACTTCTTTAGATAACTGCAGTGAACTTGCATGCCGATTTTCTTCGGCCCTTCTCATCAGAAGACTCTCCTGTTGAGGTGTTAACTTCCGTGGATGACCTGGACGTCTCTGTGAGATGGTTTATCTTTTAAAAATGTTTGTACCACTTTTGCCACAGTATTCTGACTGATAAGTAAAGCTTTGCTGATCTTCTTGTAGCCTTCACCTTTCTGGTGTAAAGAAATTATTTTCTTTCTCAGGTGTTGTGACATTTCTCTTCCATGTGGTGCCATTGCTGACAGCATGAAATGGAAAGGGGTTTTAACACCCTTTTATAGTCAACTGTCTGCTGGACACCTGTGTAATGAATAATTAGACTCACCTGTGGTTGAATTCTTGTTAAATTAGACATTTGTAGTCTAATATTTAGCTTTGATCCAGAGATTTTCAGTGGGATGTACTCATTTTTGCATCACTCTGATTAGAGTAAAAATGAAAATTTTGTTCTCTAAGTTACATTATTAACATTACTTTCATGTTATAAGTTAAACAGATGTTATTTAAAACTTAGTCTTGTGAACATTTTGGTAATTTTTTTTTGTGTTCTTTGAGATATTGTTTAAAATGTTACTTTTCAGAGGGGGTGTACTCATTTACGCTGAGCGCTGTAGCTGAAAGCTGCCACTCCACTATACTTAAGCTTAACCTTTGGTACTTTCAGAAGCTTAACATAAGATGATCTGAGGGCACCTGATGCTGTATAGAATATAAAGCAACCAGTAATGTTCAGCTGCAATGCTATGAAGTGCTTTGTGAGCTAGTAAAACAAAAAAAATGTAATAACAGACACAGGGAGCCAAAGTAAACTCTACAAAACTGGGACTTCTTTGCTTCAGTCAGTGCAAAAATAATGGGCCATGCCTGTGAAGAGGGAGATACAGTAATCGAGGCTTGAGTGAAGGTGAGTAATAACTTTTTTCTTCATGTTGCATTATAGAAAAGGCTTCACGCACCTTGGAAGGGAGAATGATGTCTTTCTTATATGTTAAATGCAGTGTTATTTTAGTATAATTAAAATGAAAATTTACTTTATTTTATTTTATTATTTCAACTACTTTTCAAGTACTACTTTATTTTCTTTCAAGCAATGGTTATGTTTTATGGTTATGGTTTTAATTTTAGTTTCAGTTAACTAACCCTGGTTGAATGTCCAAAATCCAAGATCAAACAGATATATATAGATATATATCTAGATAGATAGATAGATAGATAGATAGATAGATAGATAGATAGATAGATAGATAGATAGATAGATAGATAGATAGATAGATAGATAGATTTCAGTTTCTTCACTGTACAATGTCATTAAATACATACAAAGCTTAATAAAAATACATTAAAAACAACTCTCAACCAAGATTATTAGGTAATGTAGAGCTGAAGTCAATTTGTTTGCATGCATGTAAAAGAACCTCTTGTGCTTTTGTGTTATCAGTGTTACCGATGAGCTGTTGAAAGGCTGTTGACAAAAATAACTGTCAACATTTCACCACTGTCAAGCAAATAACTGAGGTTAATCTTTGAATCATATTGAGAAATTACATTACAATAAAATCTTAGGCAGGTTAGAGCTGCAATAAACAGTGCCCATGCATGTATTCACTATGTAAATATGTGGGATGAGGCTGGTGATATTATTGGCTTGTCTGCGTCACTCTCCTTCAGTGCTTTTCATCACCAGCACAGCCACGCTTCATTCAGACGGCACACAGACACCCTGCAGGGGCCAAACGTCACCCTCATGGGGAACCAGAAGAATACCTGGATCTCTGCTCTGGTCCTGATGGGACTTTTACAGAAAGTCAGTGGACTATCCAATACCCAGGTAAGATCTTGAGACACATACTTATTATACAGTTTTTACTCTTTAAAATATGCTATTTTGGTAATATTTGATTGCTCAAAGGGATAAAATTTTAGCAACAGAGAACATGAGAATAAGATACGAATACCCATTTTCATTGAATTGAAGTAGAAGGCATTGCTTATTAAAGCAATAAGCTAAGTAAACAACATCTAAGTATTTGTATGTTACACTGAAGCTTACAAAGTAAATATAGGAACAAATTGGTAACATCAAGTTTTTAGTCTAACCTCTATATATTAAAGCATGTTTTCAACAAAATGCTGTACAGACGTTTAGGTTATAGCCCATAATTCAGTGTGATTTAGAGCGCTCTGTTGTCTCCAGAAGCAGGTGCAGTGGGTTGCCACAGTAACTGAGACAGAAAATAAATAAATAAATGAAAAAGGGAAGTGAAAATACGAGACTCATGTTCAGTTCTTATCAAATACCAGAAGCAAAAGGCAAGTCATGGTAAATATTTACTTTAGCTATAGTCAGGACATTGTAACCCCACTACTACAGCTTCAAGGTGATATAATCCTAAAACATTTCAGTAACACTTTACAATAAGGTTCATTAGTTAAACATTAGTTAATGTATTAGCTAACATGAACTAACCATGAGTAATACATTTGTTACTCTATTTACTAATCTTCATTAACGTTAGTTAATGAAAATACAGTTGTTCATTGTTATGTTAGTTCACAGTGCATTAACTAATGTTAACAAGATTTTAATAATGTATTTGTAAATTCTGAAATGAACATTAACAAAGATTAATAAATGCTGTATAAGTGCAGTTCATGTTAACTAATGTTAACTAATGAACCTAATTGTAAAGTGTTACCAACATTTCTATTCTGAAAATATAACTATTAGATTACATAATATTATTACTTTTTTTTTTTTTTTTTTTTNTTTTTTTTTTTTTTTTTTTTTAGTGTTTTCACATCCAGTTTTCTTTTCAACTTGAAAATTAGCCTGTACATTGATAAAGGGATTGTCTGTAATTTCAAAATTTTGTGTGATAAATACAAAGTTCACTGCAATGATTTTATTTCATGTTCACTATTGTTCAAAAGTCTGTATGATTTTTACATGTTTTTAAAGTCACTTATGCTTGCCAAGGCTGCATTTATTTGATGAAAAATAGTGGTACTATTGTGAAATATTATTACAATTTAAAATAACTTTTTCCTATTTGAATATATTTTCAAATGTAATTTATTTCTGTGATCACAAAGCTGAATTTTCAGCATCATTACTCCAGTCTTCAGTGTCACATGATTCTTCAGAAATCATTCTAATATGCTGATTTGCTGCTCAAGAAACATTTCTTAGACTTATCAATGTTGAAAACAGTTGTGCTGCTTAATATTTTTGTGGAAACTGAGATATTTTTCTTTCAGGATTCTTTGATGAATAGAAAGTTCAACAGAACAGCATTTATTTGTAATGTAACATTATAAATGTCTTTCCTGACACTTTTGATCAATTTAATGCATCCTTGCTGAATAAAATTATTCAATTCTTTTATAAAAAAGGTTTATTTTTCATGAATAATTTTATGAACAAAACAATAAAATATTATTTGTAAAATATATATATTTTTAATTGTGGTAAAGCGTTAATTTCTGTTTTTCTCTCCTCAGGTCTGTAGCCCAGGTGTAGGTAACACAATGCACAACTATGGTGCGAAAACCATAAATGGGACCCAGTACATCCCATTCTCCCATTATTCTGGGAAGCATGTCCTCATTGTCAATGTGGCCACCTACTGAGGACTCACCTTCCAATACGTAGGTAAGTATGCAAAGGATTTCACTTAACACAAATATTAGTCTATACAAACATTCCTTATTATGTTTGCATATTAATATGTACAAATATATATTTTACACATCTCATGACAGCAAAGCTTGAAGAGCAAATATTAAACCTGTTATTAGTAACTGTATTGACTGACTGTGAGTTTTATATGCAAATCAGAATTGAATGCACTACATGAGGAGTTCCGAGATGTTGGATTCACTATTCTCGGGTTTCCTTGCAACCAATTTGGGAAACAAGAGCCCGGAGACAATAATGAAATTCTTCCTGCATTAAAGTGAGTTCACTGAAAAAAAAATAAAATGTGTGTGTGTGTGTTTATATATATTTTTTTAATTCTTAATTTACTCTTAATATTAACCTTCAATTACAATCAAATTGGAATTAACTGAAGTGAAATGATGACTTACAATTGAACAATTAAGTCAAACTAGTAGTATTACTAAAGCTTAAACTAAAAAACTATACAAGATATATGTAAATTACTCATCAATTTTTAATCAGAAGATGTAGTCTTCTAAGGAAGAAGACTGAAGGTTTCTCAAGAGTATTTTAACCTTGAGGTTACTGCTCATCTCTCAACAATCTGAGCATCAGACAGTGTGCAATAAGCTTGTCCTTCTCATCCATCATCCCCTTTAAATTACTGCACGTATCATATATCTTAAACCTAAAGGCTCTTTTCTGGAGTGATATCTGAAGCCACTTCTCTGGTCTTGACTCCCTGAAGTCTCTATTTGTTTTCCTTATAGACAGACCCTTGATGAAGCAAAATTTCTCCTTGTCTTCACAGGTATGTTCGTCCAGGCAATGGATTTGTTCCAAACTTCCCGTTATTTGAGAAGGTGGATGTGAATGGAGACAACGAACAGGCCCTTTTCACATTTTTAAAGGTTGGCCATTGCTTAATAAAGCATATTTTAAAATCTATCTGAAATGCAACACCTTGTGCAAGAAAAGCCCGTTAGGACCAAAAGTTCAAGGAACAAAAACTTGATATGCAAACACCAATAGGCCTATATAGTGCACTTATATGACATTTTAGCTGTCTGCATGCCATTGCATTCATTTAATATGTATATCAATATGTTTACCTAGAGAAGTGTGCTTGTATTGTCTGTACAATAAATATTATTTATACACTATTAGAATGCACTTCATATATAGAACATTTTAGGGGTTCTCATCATGGGATCATTTTATGAATTTAATTTTAATTCATTTAAGCTCAAACAAATTATTACTAGAAAAAAAAAACATTAAACGTTAAATTATTATGCAATCATTTATGCTGCCTTCACATGCTCTCTGAATTATCATAAATACGTATTTCCTAGGTAAAAATTGCACATGAACGAGCTCCCATTTCAAAATTTGAATGCGATGAGCTCGTAATCACGACTTCAGAAGTTGGAATTATCAAATTTCCGATAATATTTGAAGGCAGCATTAAGACATTTCTCCTTAGAAAGTTTTTTTTTTATGGAGCCCCTAAATCGACATGGTGATGGAAAAAATCTATTTCAATGCTTTTATGAATGCAAAAGTTTTGTGAGGGAACGCAAAGGTTTTGCAAGTGAACACAAAGGGAACGCAACATTTTGCATTACCTTGAGTTTCTAGGCCGGGGGAACACAAAACATTTGAGAGAACAAAAGCATTGACAATTTTTCCCCCCTGCACCATGTCCCTTTAGGGGCTCTGTACTTTTTGGCATAAATGGTTCTTTAAAATTGATTCAAGAACCCTACAAACCCATCGAAGCTTTTATCCCCTAAGAGTGTATAACATTTTAAAGGGTTAGTTCACCCAAAAATGAAAATTATGTAATTAATTACTCACCCTCATGTCGTTCCACACCTGTAAGACCTTTTTTCATCTTCGGAACACAAATTAAGACATTTTTGATGAAATCCGATGGCTCAGTGAGGCAGATTCGAAGCAGTGTTTTGAAATCGGCCATCACTAGATATTGCTGAAAAGTCGTTATTTTGGTGCGCACAAAGTATTCTCATCATTTCATAACATTAAGGTTGAACCACTATAGTCACATGAACTGTTTTAAATATGTTTTTAGCACCTTTCTAGGCACTGAAAGTGTAAATTAACTTGCTGCCAATAGAGGCCTGAGCCATCGGATTTCATCAAAAAATATCTTAATTTCATCAAAAATATCTTAATTTGTGTTCCGAAGATGAACGAAGGTCTTACGGGTGTGGGACGACATGAGGGTGAGTAATTAATGACAGAATTTTCATTTTCGGGTGAACTTACCCTTTAAATGTCCAAATACTTACAACTTATTGCATCAAGAAAAAAGGCCAGATTTTAATGTAAACTGTCTCTTTCAGAATGCTTGCCCACCTGTGGGAGACAGTTTCGGTAACACCAACAGATTGTTTTGGGAACCTCTCAAGGTCAACGACATCAAGTGGAACTTTGAGAAGTTTCTAGTGGGGCCAGACGGAAGACCAGTAATGAGGTGGTTTCCAAGGGTGAACGTATCTGAAGTTAGGGCAGACATCTTGAAATACTTCCGCCAGCTTGTTAATCAGCAAAAGGCTGATTAAATTTGAAACAGCGGATTCAATTGTACATTCGTCTCTCTCTTTCCAGCATATACTGTGTTTAACAGCAAGATTACATGTGGCAAAGTTTAAAAATGTAAACCTTTGTGAATTGGATTATTGTTACAAGAATTTGAATGGATTCTCAGACTGCCCCTTCCAGAGGCTGTCAAGGGATCTGTTTGGAGACTGGCATGTTGATGACGGGAAGGCTTGAAAACAGATACTCTGTGGTGCCTGACCTGAGACCGAGGGCCAGCGGGCAGCTCTTTAGTGCATTCAGGCTGCTCTGCTGTTCCTTTTCAATCATGTCTCATCTCCTAAACAATCCTTTGAACTTGCTGCCGCCTCTGTAGATGTTCAGTAAATAAAGAATGTAATGCAAGAAACAAAATGGTTTCCTCTGTTCAATGCGCATCAGGCATATGGTGGTGATGCAACTGGCTTGTAAACTTGTAGTTTAACTCACACAATAACATTTGGAGGTTTAGACAGTTAGAATATATTTATTATACTAATCAATTACAAAAGTTTCACATGAGATCTGCTTTCACCCACTGGAGAAAAAAAGTCATTCCAAAAAGCACAAAACCACCAACCAGTAAATTATGGAAATGAGTAAATAAAGCACACATCTCAGAGTGCAATCTAGCTCAAAGACATTTCAACTTGAAAACACTAATCTTATCTCGTTCTGTTCATTGAATTCAACCACATATTCATAAAATAAATGCCTATTTTTTTAAACATTTACATGACAAATATCAAACCTTTTGGAAGCAAATAAATTGCTTGCCGTTGGGAATATTTTGTGAGCATACAAACCTTTTTGCGTTTGGTTCAAAGCATTGGTCAGTGCAGTTGGAGACATTGCACACATATGGAAAAAAAAACAGCCTTCATGATGGCGGATGACCGTAAAAGCTTAAAGGATATGATTCTTACCCTGATCATCTTCTTCCAAACATTTTACAATACTTTTAAGTGCAACACTGGACCCATTATAAATCAGACGTCCGGTGATTGGATTTCTGCTCATGTTCAGCCTAAATCAAGAACGAGACCAATGAAAAGTGGGCTGCACTAACGTGATGCATTAACTTATTTATTCCGGCCCACTTTCTGTGATTGTGCATATTCACAAACACACACAAACTCAAATCCTACAATCTTCCAGTGGCTACAAGGAAAACACAAAACAATACACTAAAGACAACATTTCTTAAGACATTAAACCACACTCAGCTGTCAAAACAATAGATATAAATAAATTATCACTTACATTTGCACATCGGGAATAATGTTTTTGAACACTGAATCTTGTACAATATTAAGCAAAACTACTGTTACTTCTGGCGACCATTTACTAGGACCAGATAAAGGCCCTCCTTGATCAATTACCATTTCAATTACAATCAGTAAAGATCAACAAGCCATGTGAAGCACTTTTTTAAGTGATCCCAGAACTTAATCTAATGATGCAAAGGTTTAACAGGTGTTGTACAGTATATGGCTTCAATAAACAATGGGGCAGATGACCCGTCAGAGAGGTGACATATGCAGACAGTGTGTGACCATCCCGAACACGGCCAATGAAGGAATCATGAATCAGTTCAGTCACATTCTACTGTTAGCCATTTTCAAGACAATTCACCTATAGAGTTACATTTTGGTTTTTTTTAGATACATCGATACCAAAACACATTCTGATGTGTCAAGGAATCACTAAATATAATGTTATCAGGTGGTTTTTATTCAATTAAGCAGTGGAGATTTAACTCTATAGGTAGATTGCTATAAAAATAACATTCAATTATATTATCCATTAAATAACTGACTTCAATTCCTGCATAGAATTATATAAAGCAGATAATTTAAACTTCAATCATAAAAAGATAAAATAATAAATGTATATATTCCTAATTTGCCAGAACAGTGTTTCACAAACAGGATTATAAAACTTAAGTATATAAACAACATTTTCATCAGTGATAGATATATATATATACACAGTAGGAAAAAACAAAACAAAACAATAGTTCACACCATGCCAAAAGAAAATAAACTGCATCATGCTACTAGCCGGGAGCCATTCCAGGAGAGAGAATATGTGTTTAGTGCTTTCCAGGGTCTATGTTCTGACGCTCCCTTTTCCCAAATCCAGTTGCTCCCATTTCTGTCGGCAAAAAAAAACAAATTTGATTAGAAAATTAGTTAAGAATCCTCATTAATAAAATATAATTTACCATTTTTATAGAAAATGAGGTGGGTTAATGATCAGTGTCAGAAATGTAAATAATGTAATGTATATTATTGAAAAGTTTTTTTGTTTTGCTTTTTGTCTTGTCAAGAGGGGGACGGGATGCTCATTACTGCTCATAAATGCGGTTCAATTATGTCAAATCAGTTTTTTGTCAATAGTTTTTGTCGAAAGTTTGGGGTCAGCATTTTTTTTAAAGAAATTAATACTTTAAGTCAACAATGGTGCATTAAAATTGATCAAAAGTGACAGTAAAGGCTTTTACATTGTTATAAACATGTTCTTTTGAACTTTCAAAAGAGCAGCAAATCAGCATATTTCTGAAGGATCATTTGACACTAAAGACTGGAGTAATAGCTGATGAAAATTCAGCTTTGCAGTCACAGAAAGAAATGTACATTTAAAATATATTCAAATAAAAAATATTTCACAATATTAAAGAGCGACCCCAAACATTTGAGAAGTAGCATGCATTAAAAGGTGAATTATTTAATTGAAATAAATGAATACTATTATGTCTGACATCTGATCAACAACAAATTAATTTCTTGAAATACATACAACTGGATTTGATAAAAGTGTCAAAGTTGGGCTATGATACCACTAATAAAAAAATTGGAACTGCATATATAAAATACTGCATAAGTGGCTTTATCACTTCAGCAGCAAAGATGTTTCCGAGTTGGAGAACGACATTACGTTTTGATGAAAGATCTACAATTTACACTGACAAATCATACACAATGGAAAGCAAATTGCGTCAGTTAGTATGTCATGTCTGTAGATGATACAGATAATCGGATAAAACCAAACTGAAACTAAACTTCATAAGCCTTGTACAATCATTATGAAATTTAAAGATATTTTCATTTCATGTTTCTTCTGTCATGGTTCTCACTGTCGTCATCATTTTTGAACTGCCTCCAGTGGAAGCTCACTGATTCAGAAAGAATGTTAGAAATATCACTGGGTCAGACTGACATTGTGTGTGGCAAAACAAAATGGATCCTTGTGACGCAGAAAGGATGTAAGAGGGCAGAAAGGACACAGGATGAATCTAATAAATACCTGCAGTTTCTGGAGGGGGTCTTGCTGTGTCTGCTTGTCCTCTGGAACCACGTGGTTGTGGGAATGATGACTGCCAGGGAAAACCCTGAACACACACAAAAGAAGAAATCATTACAGTTACAAAGACATGTAGAGAACAACGGTTTCGATCTCTGTCCACTTCTGTACACTGAAGACACACTGTACCTCTCGTAAAATCCTGTTTGTACAAATCATTATGTCTTTTTCATACCACATGTGGTGTGGTTAACCAGCTGAAAGTGCTGGAATGACACTATTGTGTCTGTTCCAGGACATGAAGGAAGCAAAAATTTTGATTTTTTTTCCTAACTAATCGAACTAACCTCTACTAAAAAAGCCAATAGATAAATAAATAAAATCAAACTATGTGATGGTATTAGTGTATGAACAATAGACATGTAAAGCAAACTGGTATTTCAATATCAAGTTGATTTAAACAAACACCAAAATGCACTTCTTGGTCAAAAATAAATGTTGCAGTGCAAATACAGCAGTGATGCTTAATTTGTTCATTGATACTGATTGTTTACTTGAATAACTGAACAAACTTAAAGAAATGCTTATTTAACTGAGAAATATTTCAAAGTTGTTAATTTTGTCATTAACAAATTCTAATTTAACCCTTATTGGATGGGTTGGCTGTAGAACTGAATTGCCCCTTTGGGGACTAATAAAGATATCTGAATCTGAATCTGAATTAATATTTAAATAAGACTGTGGTATCTATAGAGCGCAACAGTGCTTGCCCACTTTTTCAGTGGCATAAAGATTTTTTTTTAAAGTGTTCGTTGAAGCGATATAAGCCATGAACCAAACCAAGCAGCAACAAGGTGAATCAACATTTCAAATTTTGGTTTAGGGATGGAAAAAACAAATATTTAAGTAATTTGAGAGCATAGGGAGACTAGATTACGTCATTTGCGGAGCTAATGAGATCTTTGGTGCATTTTGTGTTTCGATTCTTTGATTGGTGGATCTTTCTGTACAGCATCATGGGTAATGTAGTTTTTTACCACAAATTCCGCTGTTGAACACGATTATTTTAAAACTAAGTTGAGATAATGCAGGCTAATGGCTTCATTAGTAGCAAATGCTATCTTTTAACAACCTCATAGCTCACATTAAGGCTGTCTTTAAAGTTTTATAAATTAATCCTTAAAAATCTATTTCCCTATGGAGAAAATGAATGGAGTTTCTACTTCCGGAGCCTGAATGTTGCATTCTCTTTTACTGCTATTGCTATTGTATACTTACAGGGTTGACAGGCTGGAAATCCCTGCCGGGTGCCGTACTGATGTTAGGCATCCTGGGCGGGAAGTGTATGGGCCACCCCTCCAGACCTTGATGGCCCACCTGTACAAACGGGCCACAGTATGGAGGGCTCATCGGGCCATTGGCTGAGCCAGAAGTAGGATCGGACGTCCTCCTTTCTTGTTGCCCCTCCAAAACATGGAAAAACAAAAACTAAATAAGTTCCAGTTGTCTTCAGTTAAGGGAATCTGCCATATTTGTAATCTGTATTAACAACATTATTAGAGTTTCTACCACAAGGTGGTGCTAATGTGGTGCATTTGAGTTACCTGCTTATGTTGCATCTGTAGTCTCTCCAGTTTACACCTCTCGGCACGCTCTCTCTGACACTCATTCTGTGCTTGATGAAGCTGAGAACCAGAGACACTGAATTCAGGACTCTCATAAGATTCTTTCATGTCTCACTATTAACTAATTGGGCATTTTTCTGAAGTCATTTCATTGGTTAAAGCTGACAGTCTAAGTAGGGTCTGTGTAGCTTCTGACCTGATTTGTCAGATTGGTCATTTGGCCCTGCAGCCTTTCCACCTGCCGCCTCAGATCTTCTTTCTCTTCGTTCATCCTCTCTCTATCGCTCCTCTCCTTCCGGAAGTCCTCTTCAAAGATTTTCACCTGAGAAAAACGCATGTGATGAGGATGGAGATCTACAAGATCTCTGCAGCCATTAGTGCCTTTTCAGCAGACTGTAAGGCTGAAGGAAGTTATCAAACCTCAAGCAAACTGTATGACTCACCATGGAACCTTGACATTAATTTCTTACAAAGCATGTTTGATAAATGAGGTAAAAAGACTCAATTCACGTAGAGGTTCAATGAGTGAAACCTCAACTCCTAAAGAACCTCTGATGCAATGAGAAAACTCAAGCGTCTCGAGGAGCTCATTCTGCTCATCTGACCACAGCAAGGCACTGTGCCATATCAATGTATACAGTGGCCCCAAAGGTATTTGGACACTTGAGACACAAAATGTATGAATTTTAATGCATTTGATGATAAATTATAAAATTAAGTCTGGTCCCAAACTGAAAACTGGGAATGTCCCAGGTCATTCCCAGTGCATGAAGTCTCCACTTGTTCCACTAATGTTGGACAACAAGAAGTATCCAAATGAAGTCTCCATGTGTTTTTACCTGCTCCTTCAAAACAGCTATCTGTGTGTGCAGCTCCTGCTGTCTCAGGTTGGCCACACCTTCTCCCAGGTTCATGCCTGGCTGAGTGGAAGATGGAGAGTGGAGGTTCAAAGCTTCCTCTAATGCCTGTAAAAGAAAAGAACACAATCAGAACTGATGTTTGCTTTTAAAACAATATTAAGCAAATATATTAAGCAGCACAGCTGTTTTCAACATTGATAAAAATTAGAAATGTATCTTGAGCATCGAATCAGCATATTACAATGATTTCTGAAGGATCACGTGACACTGAAACTGGAGTAATGATGCTGAAAATTCAGTTTTGCATCACAGGAATAAATTACATTTTAAAGTACATTAAAATTGAAAATATATTTCACATATTATTGTAATAATATTTCACATTACCATTTTTATTGTATTTTTGAACAAATAAACGCAGATAAAATAAATTAGACTTATTTCAAAAACATTTTAAAAAATCTTAGCATTTGATGCTCACTTTTCTAACGAATCGCTAGAAAGTAATTTATTTACTGTTTATTTTTATCGTCAGACTATCTGAGACGCCGTTGCCATAATGCGTTGCATCTTGCTTCAGACTTGATTAAGACTGGCATTCTGACACATGCTTTCTAACCCTAAATCCACTATTTTTTCTTTTTGTTGCAATTACTCCCCTTATTGTACACATAAAATACAATCAGTAGTCCCATATTCATAATTATGACCACAGTCTGTTTACAGTATCTACCAATAAGTCAAATGGAAAATTCCCATTTAGATAGCTAGGAAGTGTATGTGTATGTGTTTTGTGACTGACCCTGTTGAGCCGTTGGATCTCTTTCTCCTGGTATTCTCTTTGTTTAGTAAGTGGCAACAACTGGTCCTGCAGGTAACGCACCTTTTGTTTCAGCTCACATGTCTCTGAGGTGAGGCACTCCTTCTCGCCCTATGACATTATACAGAAATACACTGGTTAGCCACCAGAGCAAAACAGTCACTTGGTTATATATCTATACTTCATACAATTGTGCATACAATTTAAAGGCTTCTTACTATAAATGTCACATTTACAGTAGGACTGCAACCAGTGACTAATCTGATAACTTAATCAAAAGATGAAGAAAAAAGAAGAAGAAAAAAAAAAAAAAAAAGTCAAAACTATTGTGCTACATTAAAAAAAAAAATTTCCAATTGCAATACAAGGATGTTTTGCAAAATGGAAATCATCACATTACTTTAACATCATCAACAGATAAGAATATGTATGGTATGTGCTGGGAAAAAACAAGTCTTAATCGTATTTAACAGCACAAGCAATATGTCAAAGCATCTGACAAGACAGCCAGCCCATATGAATCTATGACCTTTAATGTGCCTAATATAAAAGTCTGCATTCATCAAATTTTTTAAATTTTTGTCTACTGTGTGTGGCAACGGTATCGGACACAAAATATGGCCAGCGGTTCTGCCTCAAGGCCTCTCCTATGGAACATCTGTGGTCTGCTGTGGGGGCGAGTCATGCTGACAAAACCTATGTAATGCTGTCAAACTCATAAATAAACTAAAAATCATGAGAGCATTGAGATGCACAGATAAGTAGGCAGTGGATGCGAAAATGAAACCAGTCATCACATGACATGGTCTATGAGACTCAATAAAACTATAAGGCAGTTTATGTGTCGCATGCCTGACTGTCCCCTGTGGGACAGAAGGGAAACTATCACTGCATACTAAGAATGTCATATGGCCTGTTAGAGGGAATGACCGGTGCTTCCCATGAGAAAACAGAAAGCATTGAATGACTACTTGAAGCCTCATGAGTCTCATAGAGCTCCACAGGGGTGGAAATACCAGCAAAATGTTCCAAAAAGAAAAGGAAAAAAGTATTTAAAAAAGAAATTAATTAGGCTATGCTCACACTTTTGGTTTTTGGGATTGACAACCACATTTACTTGCAGGTGCGAGTCTCAAAATGTCCCGTTCACACATCAACTTACAGTAGTGTCTTGAATACTGTCCATATGAACGTGAAACGGGAGTCAAGCCCATATTCTCCTACTAGTAACCATCGAAACAATGACCAAAGTAATATCAAAGATGGCGACGTCCATAAAACTGAAAACTGAAACATTTGATATGACAAGAGTCCAATTGAGCAGCAAGTTAATCCATTAAATCTTCATTAACCGACAGCAGCTTTTATATCTGAGCAGGGAACGGATGAACTCAAAACTGACGGAAGCAGCTCTGGTGGAGAACAGTGACTGGATCTAAAACCTTCAAATGACACACAGCTCATATCACCGTAAATTACCGAAATCACACATGAAAACCCGCAACATATAGTATACACGCATTTGTGCGTTGCAGAGCAGCTCTCTCACACTGTACGACATGAGAGACAACTAGCTGTCCAGTAGGGGTGGGAATCGCAGGGTACCTCACGATACGATCAGAATACATGGCTCATGATAACGATAAATATCACGATACAGCAATTTTGCGATAATTGATATATTGCTAGACAATCCTATAATGATACATCATGATATGTCTAACTATGAAAACAAAATGCCAGTAAAAACTTTAAGTGCAGGTTCTCTCTCTTTATTAAAGTCCAAACTGTTAGAAATTAAATTTTAATTTGTGATGTGATTAATTTGTTAAATTAAACATTTTTAGAAAATTAAACATTTTATGCTTATACTTTTTAAAAGCTTAAACTTTTCTTTGCATGTAAACTGACACACTTAGCCTAAGTTAACTGCTTATCGACTTGTTTTATATAAACCTCGTACATTTAAAGAATTACCAACCTCTTTTATTTAAACCTGGGAACATCTTAATGTTTACCAGCTTCCTTAAAATAAACCTAGGAATAGTGTTTAGACAAACTTTAAAATGTGACGATACCAGCATAGCCTAGCATTTTGAGCGCTGTTGAGCGGATTCGTAAACACCTCTGATTGGCCATTGTGTTTACGAGCTCAACATATATGTCTGTGATTGGCTACAATGATCAATGCTTCAAAAACATGTTGTAAATAGACATCTTTGACGCTCTTCACCGAGCGCTTACAGACTCAAATGGGAACGTTTGAATCTGCTGATAGACGCCTGCTTTTAAACGCTCCTGTGTATATCTATGTAAGCCCTCGAAGAACGTCAAAGATGTCTACTTTGTCACATCAATGGTATAAAAGCCTAAGTGCGTCCAGACTTTGAACTTAAACGTGGCTTGGGCATCTATTATTTTACTCACACTGCTTCTGCCATCCCGTTAAAAACCTTTTTCTTAGGCTTAACTTATGTTCACCTTTCCCTCATTCATGTGTTGAGCGCCACCTTGAAGTAGCGACGCTGGGAGCAGGGAAATCTATTTAGAGCGCCTTATTTTATGAATTAAAATATCAATATTTGGCGCCAGCGTATTGATTCTTGTATCGCACAGAGAAGGACGACAATATGTCACCCTATCGATATTTTGTCCCACCCTTATTGTAATGTCTGGTTCAGACACAGCGCGGGTTTTCCGAGAATGTGTTTGTGAGTCCTGAAAATTTACAGATGCGTGTTTGGTTACAGAATGTGGTTGTCACTCCAGTAAATAACTGATCTGTGTGTGAACGTAACCATATTAAGGACATGCTGTCGCTGTGTGAATGTGGCCATAAAGAAGTGTTTATTAAATAGGGCTGGGACAATAGATCGATTCATCTCGATTCGCATCCCGATTCTCTCTTGAATCAATTCTGAGCTTAGTTTTTAACAGCAGATAGCCCTTTAGGCTAGTTTCTAATCGCACGCTCAAATGCACACGAAGAAGAGCGCTCATGCATTCCGCTATGTGCGATTAATGTAAACAGCCCACTGCAAACACCCTTGTAACTTGCTTCAAACTTTTCAAACTTTATGAATGATTCTTTTATAGAAGGTTCAAGTGGTGTGTGTATCGAGTTCATGTACAGCTGCTTCTAAAGCACGCAGTGCCATCTTCTGTTAAAAACTAAGCTCAGAATTGATTCAAGAGAGAATTGCAATGCATTCAGAAAATCTCAGAATCGATCCAGAATCATTTCTCTATTATTGTCTCAGCCCTATTATTAAATAACTAACAGCATGAAGTAAAAAAAACAATAAAAAAAAACACCCACTTACACAGGAAGAGTCTGTCTGACAAACACGTAAAGCTGTTTTGTATTTCATGCCCTTTAGAGGCAGGCTTAAATGGATTAAACTACAATAATTAACTGGGATAGAAATTTTGTTTTCAAATTTGCCAGAAAACACCAAATAAAGAAAGTAAATCTTTTAAACTTTCAGAGTAGAATTTCTCTGCACATAAAAGTAATAAGTTCTGATTGTCTGTGGGTGTGCTGTCTGCGGTTGAGAGTGAGGTGTACCTGCACGTTGTCAATCTTAGATTTTGCAAGGAGGAGTTTTTTATCATAATCTCTTTGCCTCTGTTCACGTTCTGCTTCGAGCTCAAGCACAGCCTTCTGGGAGTCGGCAAGCCGCTGCCGTAGGTCTGTGATCTAGGAAGGAGAAAAAAGTCATAAAATGATGAAGACTCATCATAGTTTTTTTGCCATCGAATGCATATGTTCACATGTCATACTAACACAACAACAAGATCCATCAGTTACAGAGCTGCATTAAACTGGTCAAAATTTTGTGTATCTTTATTATAAGTTTGATAAGGAACTGTAATCTATTTTATAATGAAAACAAAGCAATGAGAACAAAAAAAGTTGTTTTTGTTCCACTGCTCTAAGCGATCCCCCCATGACGACAGAGGATGCGTGCATAGAAACAGCCTCGGTTTGTTGTTTTTTTTATCCTTTTTTCTCTCTTCTATCAGGTCGAGCAGATGCGGAGATGCAACAGGCGTCACTATCTCTAGGCCGTGAGATCACGCGGCTTTGCAACCTTGGCCAGCCCCTACGGCGAGCCACAACAGGAAGACAGTGGGTACGGGCGAGGTGAGGGAAATTCTGCCAAAGGTGTGACAGGAGGGGCCTGTGGTCTAGTGTGCAACACTGTGACACACACACACAGAGCTGCTTTCCATTCCTTTGCCCCAACAGCATTTCCACCGCCACCCAAATGCAGTAACAGGGCCTGTCAGCACCCTTCACTTTAAACAGGAATTTCATGTGATGAATCATATGGTACAATCTCCCACCTTCATTCACATGTGCTACAATGGCTGGTCGGTTTCATTAAGCAATTGTTGTTTCTTAGTAGAGTGATTCATGTTTCTTTATGTTTTTTATGTCATGCTTACCAGCAACAAGGTGAGCCACAAAGGTTACAAGGCCACTCGGAACATATTTATAGAGCATTTCTATGTTGTCATGTACCTTCTGCTCGAACTGTACTTTCATAGAATTCCACTGAATGTCCCACTGTTTATTAACCTCCAGTACCTAAGAAATGTCAAACGCAAGAGTTTAAACGTCAGAGTTAAACAAATGGGAAATTATGACAGTAGTAATGTCAGCATGAAGAAAGCAGGGGACCTCCATAAAGTTCTTACATCTTTCCTCTGTTTCTCCAGAAGTTTGATCTTCTTCTCGTACACCTCCGGATCACAAGTCTTAGATGGTGTTTTTTCCACAGCTTTACCAGACTGTAAATTTATTGAAAAAATAAATAAATAAATAATANTCCGGATCACAAGTCTTAGATGGTGTTTTTTCCACAGCTTTACCAGACTGTAAATTTATTGAAAAAAAAAAAATAATAATAATAATAAAATTAACCAATTTTGCAATACAAAATTGCAATTATGCATTTGCAGCCAAATACCAGTATTTTGTACCAAGTCAACACTAAAATGTTAACATTTTTAAATAATTATAAATATATATAATTAACAAGGGCTTTAAACTGGAACAAAAACTCTTACTGATAAAAAAATAAAAAATAAATAAATGCTTCTATCTATTATTATTTTGGTTTATATAATCAAACAGCCACACTGGCAAAAGAAAATCAGAAAATCACTGCTCGTAAATGTTCTTGTTTTTTATAATTACTGGAAAAACTTAGTTTACTGAACTGAAAAATGCTTACAATTGTTATATTTTAATGTTTTAATATTTATTGAAGTGAACATTTTAAAATCAATAAACCAATAGACAGTATAATCCCTTGATCTGTGTGTGACCAAGTGACCCCCAAATAAAACTGACCAAATCTGCATCCATCCAGAACTGAACTGAAACACAGTATCAATTGTCTTCCCATTTAAATGTCATAAAATATCCCCACTGGACTTTAAAATGATAACATAACGTAATTAATCACAGCAATTTGCTGACGACCGACCAAAGGACACCAGAATTTTCCCATCATACTACAGGACAGCAGTCTTGAGGTTGAGTCAGAATGTAACACAATGACCAAGTGCATTGTTCTTCAATATTTAGTCATACCATGAAAAAAAGCCCACAAATGAGGAACTTAACCAGAAAGACCATTGAGGAAGAGCAGTATTCAGAGCCAAGGTGATATTCCCAAAACTAAACTAAGTGGCAAAAGTGACTCAATAAGAAGCCTCTTAATTTAGAAACCGGAAAGCAATGTGCACATTGGTCTTTTTTTTCTAAGAACTCCGACATAAAAAAAAGGGGGGAGCCAACAAGACCATCACTGGTCTAAAAGGGAAATTAAAAACAAAAAAAACCCCAGCACAAATTTAAAACAGCACCAGGAATTCTATGGTGATGTCACCTGAGATAAAAAGGTTCATGGAAAAAAGTGCACACCTGCTGAGTCATGGTCATTTCCACCTTGGTTTTGGCTGCCTCCTCTTTCACTGGCTCCTGTTTTGGGCTTGGTTGCTCAATAGGTGCTGTCTGGCCTCCTCCGCTGACCTGCTCCTTCAGTTTTAGGTTCTCCTGCCTGTCCAGAGTACACAGAACCAAAATCAAAACTGAGGATTGGAGGAAAAAAATGATTCTCTATTTGACACACTCAGCTTAAGAGTAAGCATCAGATGGAAAGACCCCTCAGTTCCAGCACAGCAGGAAATACTGCTTACTATATTCTCACAGATTACTCACACCAGTCCTTCTCACAGATTCACAAAGGGCCTTTTTTTTTTGGTTTTATTTGTTCCATGAGTAAATGAATTAATGAAAATAAACATAAATGTGAACTAAATTACCTGAGCTGTTCCAAATCACGGTTACGGTACTGAAGGTCCTCCTCCATTTTTTTCCTAAGCTCGTTGTTTTCCTGTCTTAGCTGTTCACAGAGCGTCTAGAGACAAAAGCGAATTAAATACTCAGCAAATCAACCTTCGATTAATTCACACAACACAACTCATAACCAAAACAGAGGCCTAGAAGGTGTCGTGAGCCCTGCCGTCTCACCTGTAGAAGAGATGTTCTCTGTTCGTTCTTCTGGACCTTGGATGATAAGTGGTGGAACTCGACGGCCATGCGGCCCAGGTGAGCCAGCAGCTGGTTGGGATTGGACTCTTCAGCAAATACACTGAAAGAACTCTCTAGTCGCCGGAGTTGACTCGCCAGCTCCAAGTTCTCCTGTGGCAGATGCATCACTCCAGCCTGCATTATAATGTGGAGTTTACCTTAATCTTCTTTACAAAAACATTCCTGATATATAACACCAATCACTGGGCATCAAGAAACAACCTTACTGTCAATATCTACCCTTCATCTTCCCCAATATACAAGAGCATTGTGAAACCATAAACTGAAAGTGGAAAAAAAGAAAAAAACCTAAAATACCTCTATACAAATATTTCCAGTTTTGCGAACAATTTGTGAATAAACGTTTTTATAACCTTAACCAAAGAGGTATTCCATAAACTGACACAGACACATGAGTTTTTCTGGCTATCTGCTTACTAACTAAATCCTGGAGTTTCCCTCTGAGTCATCCAAGGAACAGCCTCAAACAGATATGTTGATTCATTACAATGAATAAATCTATGATAAGGAAGGACAGAGAGAAACAGCTGAGCAACTACACTGACTGGAATCTGTGTCACATGACTAATGTCCGCTGCACAGAATGACAGAATACGGAATGTTCGAAACAGAGCAATAATCCAGAAAAATACACACAAGTTAATACACGTGCAAGCTGAGTGACTGCAGCTGCCCAGGATTTCCTAACATCCCTAAAACTCACCTGCTGGGTTTCAGAGAGTGTCTTCTCTTCCATATTCACCACCTCAAACTCCGATGAACTTTCCTGTAAACACATGAATTCACAGTGTTGCGACATTTGTTGCCATATTTTACCGTTCGCAAAAGAGGAACGTGACAAGCAATTAACAAAACTGCAAGTTATATTCCCGGTAGCTTTTCACAACATGATGTGAAACAATATAATATATTCACATGTAACATTGCTCTGAAGGGAATGTAGGCTAACGCATTATACCACATTGCTATAGTCTTAGTCTTAAGGGATATTTTGCTGTTTGAGTTGGACCAAAATAGCCAGCATTTCACAAAACTGAGAGTTATATTCCCATTGTAGGATTTTCCTACATGTTACATGTGAATATAGTATATTTTTTTGTCTATTTTGTATATATTATTCACAAATATCTTAATTTTTTATTTTACCATCTGTCAACTGTTGTTGTCTCTGTGTACTGGAAGCTTCTTCTGCCACCAAAACAAATTCCTTGTGTGTGCAAACATACTTGGCAATAAAGCGCTTTCTGATTCTAACCTCAAATCTATAATGTTAATTTAACACATTAAAATATGTTAATCCTATACTATATTAACTCATTAAGGATATTCTACAGTTTATTAAATTAGCCTGGAAGTTGTGTTTATTCCGATTATAGGATTTTCACAACATGTTACACTGAATATAGTATAATGTTACTCAACATCGAAGCTATATTGGTGATATATCACATTATAGCATGTGACGTGTTATGCTTTATACAATATTAACTAAAAGACTATTTTACTGCTCACAAGTTAGAAAGTTACATTACTACGTTGCATAAGATCATTGATTGGTAACCTTCAAACTATAATGGTATCGTTTACAACTTGTTTTATAACGCGTTTCCAAAAGAAGCGTTTCAGTAGAAGTGCTTACCGCTGCCTCTGGTTGTAAAGTATTTCCAGTTAAACAATCCCGAGATTCTTGTCTTTCTGTTGTAGGATGACCGTGATGTTTTCCATGACCTAAAGGGAGCCAAAATCACAAAAGATCTTGTTTAAAATCAGGTCTCTCTGGTGTCAAACCCTTCACCGACCTCACTCCATCGGAATAACGACAGCACTGTACCTTGTGTGTCTGACTGAACAGGGGCACCCATGCACAGGCTTGAGGCAAAGCTGGTCGTAGACGACTTCAGCGCTTCATTATCCCTCACCAACTCCTCCACCCTCTTCCGAAGTTTTGCTGCCTCTGTCTGAGACTCCTCTAACAAGTCTCCTAACAGTCACGAGAAAAACAAACAATGAGTTATTTGACATAAGCACATAATAAAAACACATAGCTGCTCTGACACAACAAATGGCACGTTGACAACTGCTAAAAGCTGAAAATCTAGAATCACTTCATTTTTTTGTTCTTGACCTAACAATAGAGCTGTAAGCCCAAAATAGCAACACAAAAAATACCAGTGAATTAATAGAGGGGTTTGATGACTCAGATGTCCTGAATGAGCAACGTGTAAGGCATTTAAGTATATGTAAACTTAAGCTTAGTCATTGACAGATGTTGAAATTGAAAATGAAATGGTATGGCCAGTCTGCCTTCATCAGGTTCTTGATTCTGAAAGGCATTAAAAATGGGTTGCAGTTTCAGATCCCTCACCTAAACTCTTCAAACCTTTCATTCTTTCCCTCAAAACGGTGTTTTCCTCTAGCAGCTGTCTGTAGCTGAGGCTGCTGGCCTCGTCTTTGACCTGGCAATCGCTCCCACCGGGGTCATAGATGCGATATGGGCCTTTTCCCTCCATCTGTCACCCCCGTCACTTAGCAAACATGTTTCCCTGTACTAAAACGAAGAAATCACATGGTTATTTACTTGTGTGTACTGTAGAGACAGATTAAATAAAACTCTCAGATTACTAATGTAACATCCTGATGGCATAAAAGTGCATAAAAAGAATGATTGTTGATTTGCAATTCAAAGAGTGGCATTTGAATAATGGCATATTGGGGATTTCTCTTTGGCTATTTCAAGACATAATGATTTGAATGCACGTCTTTGATATCATAACTATAATGTGTCATAGCAGTCATTAAGATATTCTAAAAAAGTTAATAGTCAATCAACCAAGACCAGCACGAATCCTAAATAGCATACAACCATGACAAATTAAATTTATACATTTACACAAGTGACGCATCAAACCAGCAGCCAAGCAAATGAATAATCATATCCCACCAAACATATCTCAGATATCCTAATAAGACGATCCTAATAAGTGTCCTCTTGGACAACAAAACCACAGTCACCTACCTTCACAGCAACAGCAAATCCAACAAACTAGACTTAAAGCTAAACCCTTTCACTTTCCTTTCCATGACGAGACCTGTTTAAACAGCTCAGGTAGTTTCAACACCACCACCGAATGATAGGCACACTTAGATAAGAGGAAACCTTATCTAGAGGATCATATTTATTTCTAATCCCCTCCAAGCTCTTAACAATACGACCTGAAAGAGATACAGTGTGGAAAGCTTTAGCTTTTAAGCATGAGCCGAAACCCCCTACCCACACAAGGTCAAAGCCAACGTATTTTGTAGCCTAAACAAATGACTCACTTTAAAAAACAAATATACGATGCTATTAGCTTAGCATTCAGCTAACAGCAGGTGATGTGTTTACCAAGCTAGCAGACAAAAGCTTTCACGCTAGCTCTCCCTAAAGCCACAAACAGCACCTAAATACGCTCAATAATGTTCTAGGAAAGAATAAAACACAGCGGTCACACGGTAACTATTATAATAAGCTGTATTTTGCCGTTAGTTTTTTGTTTTCAATGAAAAGAATAGCTCTTTCTGTACCTTGACGGAGATGCGTCTTTGATCGGCCGGAGGTTTGCGGAAGTGGTTCGCGGCGCGAGCCGGGAAATTCCGCAGATGTAAACAGAGCCGTGTTCACTCCACTGATGGGAAGTCCGACTCATTTCCGCGATTCGGTTCTTTCGAACTGTTCATTTGATAGAACACAATTCAGTGACTCGTTTACGTCAGAACGCAATTGGCATCAAGTGGTACCTTTTTACACGATCCTTAACGTTCAAATAAAGACATATTTGGCGTATATTTTTTCTACTTTTATTAATAAGGATGTTTATTGTACTTTCATGTGTCCAGGTCATTTTGTTGCAGCCAGCGTTTTAGTAAAAACAGCCTATCATGTAGAACATAAATATAGTTTAGTTAAATATAGTATAATTATCTCAGCTGAATTTTTTTTTAGGCTATGTTTTAATAAAATGCTAGTCTGTTTATGAACATAAACTCTTTTTAGTATGTGAGTTCATAAATCTGCCATAATCAGGCATATACAACATATTTCCAGCTCATTAACATCTCCAAAATTAGTCAAATCTTCGGGACACTACAACTTTTTCTGTTTGCTGATCATTACGAATCGATTCTCATTACGAAACGCCGATTCAATAGCCTACAATTCGTGAAAGAATTGTTCAGACCCCTTGTTGTGAACCTATTCAACCGATTCATGGAAAAGATCCAACTCAAAAGAATGATTCATTGACGAGTTTTAGTGTGTTCGCACTGAACAACCACACATATTTGAAAATGTGTTTAATATATTGATTTGGTGGCTGTACTGGGCTATTTTAATGACTGAGCCCATATAGACTACTATAGAAAAAATGGACTCATTTTCACATTGTATGATTGTATGCCGTGTTTTGATGGAACATTAACTTTAAATGATTTTTCTAGGGCGCCTGCTCTTCACTTGATGTTGCGGCGTCACTGCACCAGTCCTCCTGCCAAATATCATGTACGTGAAACATTCGTGGTCAACATAAACCCTACCAAAAAGTTTTTATACGTCTTTTAGTGTGTCTGTAGTTTACAAATGTGGGTCAATTATAGACAACACATTTATATTTAGTAGAAAAGTAGCAATGCGTCTTACTAGGCTAGATGTTTTTAGTAGAGCGATTTACAGTATAGGCGTAATTATCAATCCACCTGGATCAAATTGAAGTTAGTAACACGCACAACACAAAATTTTAAGTTTTAATTTTAATTGACACACCCAGTATGCTGGTTTTATAAAGAATATGCATCTAATTGTACCCAGGGGGCATTAATTTGACCATATATAGCCTAGCATATAGGCTACGACGATGTGTAAATGTATGCGTTCAGGTTAGGTTAAACAACCTAATAATCAAGGGTCTGCCATACTTACTCATACTTACTGCCATACTTACTGATGCGAGCTATCTTTAAAACTTAAATCAGTAGGCTACTGCAGGGAACTAAAATGGCTGTCTCTGCTGTTCTAAACACCATTAGCCTAGTTCAATTTTCATCTTATTTAATTTCTTAAATTTGAGTGTTCATACAGAATGCTGTGTTCATTTCACTAGTATAGACATTAAGAAATTCACAAGGAAACAGATAATGAGACATTAAATTGGGTAACAGAAGAGTTGTCATTATTGGCCAATTCTGGAACTTTAAACATTATAAGCATATTACTGTTTTGTTTGCCCATTATAAATACTTTCAGAATGCTTAACATAAACATTACAATTAATGGGCCTAATTGACTTCCATAGTATTTTTTTCTTCTTCTTCTTCTTCTTTTCATACTATGGAAGTCAATGGGGCCCATCAACTGTTTGGTTACCCATTTTCCTCAAAATATTTTCTTTTGTGTTCAGCAAAAGAATGAAATTCATACAGTTTTGGAACAACTTGAAGGTGAGTAAATAATGACAGAATTTTCATTTTTGGGTCAACTATCCTTTTAATACTTCAGTATGATGTCAAGTATTTAAACATGCATTGGAAAATAGCTGCAAAAAAAAAGTCATGATGAGGGGTGCAATTTGAAAAGTGCTTGGCATAGGCTATCAGGAATTATATTGTCAAAATATTCCACAGTTCTCAAAATAGTGTTTTGACAGGAACAAAACTGTTGTGAATTTATGACAAAATGTACATTTTACTCCATTATGAAGAAAGGGTTATATCCAGTTAATTTAAATAAATATTTTTTGGGTTTGTCACTTTCAGCACGTTTCTAATGATACCATTGCTGAAATAGAAACTGAAACTCATGATAAAAGTTAATAAATGGACGGACAATTGGATTGGATGTATTTTTTTGACCACTGAGGTAACTTCAGAACAAAGGGATTTCCAGATTGACCAGATTTAAGCTTTTTTCCTGTAATCCAAGTACGAATTCAATTCCCATCAACACCACAGAACAATAACATTCTTAGAGGAAATTTAATGCAACTTTTATATGACACTTTTTTTTTTAGCCATCACCACAAATCAGGAAGATTATCCTACCATCCTATTTGTAAATCTTACCCTGCACTGAAAATAAATGGTGACATCTTGTGGAAATTTACAACTGTGGTATTTAAGATTAAAATCACACACATACTTCTGCCACATATGCGTGTAATCTGAATGTTTATTGTTTTACTCTACTGGTAACGTATTAAAATAAATAAAAAAACTTGTAATATGGTTTATTTTAAATATCGGTGGTCAGCAATCAGTCAACTTTAACACTTTGCCATCCATGTACAGCTGCATGTTTAGTAAAATAATGTCCAAATTAAATGTTAATGAAATGAAAAACAACCAAAGAAAATTTGAAAACAATGAATAAAAAAAATTAAAATAAAAAAAAATACTGTTTAGAAAGTTATACTTGTCTTGTTTGAATAGAAAACACATGCACATTTGAGTAATTAATACATACTGTATATAGGTTACTTTTAATACATTTTCCATTGAAATCTACTACTGCATCTTCAAAAATAAAAACCTTTTCATCAGTGCTTTTATGGAAATGCAAATTCACAGATTTACCGGTATAATTTCCCATTATTTTATCCAAGTTGTAAAAAACAAAAATACAGCATTTTTTCTATTAATAATACAAGAAAATGTTCAATAAAAATATACAATTACTCACCTACACATTATACTTGTGTCCGAGAGGCGTTTTTTAAGGAAACTAGTGGCAATGGGGGAAGCGTTTGCTGTGTTTTTAAACAGAAGGGGGAATTCCCACATAGTGAAAGGCCTTGATATTTTTGTCTCAAAGTGGGACCTGGTATTCGTCCAGGAACTTGAGACTGCTTAGCTAAGTGTTACCAGACAACACATATATTTGATAGTAACACAGCACATTTTAACTGTTTAAAAGTAAGAAACAGGAGTAAAGGATTATTGTATTAAATTATAGTAACATAACTTTATAAATTAGCAGTTTAATACCTAAAAATGGAGTTGTTGGATTGTAATACGCCATCATTCTACATGCATTTGCCTTGAAATTGTCCTATAAATAAACCTCAAAGAAGAATAAAGATCACAAAACAAGTAGAATTGCATTTTTGTTGTCTTTCAAAAGTTTTTAAACCACACGCACACAAAAAACGATTACGATTACATGCACAAGGAAAGTGCACGGATAAATAACCTAAATTTCTTAGATGCAAAACTGCATGCAGCTTTTGCAAAGTCAACAGAAAGTGCACTTTGAAATGCACAATATCTCTTCTTGTTGTTTAAGTTTGCCTGCATAGTAACCTTTTGTCACCTCTGACATTAATCATCTCGTAACACCCTGGAGAGTTCAGTTTTTCTTTGCTTTTGCATGTGCAACTGTTCTCACACAGTTGAAAATATCAGTATGATCATGTATTTGATGTTTTGTTCTGAATTTAACAATGTTATTGCTATTGCAGACATCATCGATGGTGACTGGGATGTTGGTCTACTTGCAGGGGATTTCCTAGCCCCACAAGCTTTTTTCTTCTTTCCTCTTTTAACTAAAGATGGCCTGACAACAGCTGCGCTCACACAAAGACACGTCCGCACACACGCAAACACAAGCGTGCTCGCGCACATACACATATAGCTGCAGACAAGAGTATAACGAATTAATGGTTTGAAGGCTCGCTTTTGACAGAGGAAGGCTGTTGTACAGAAAAAGACCCGTCAATGCTTCTACTCACACCCTGAAATCTGCAGATGACAATACTGTTGCTGTCTGCTAACTGGGAAACGTCTCTCGGAAAATGGTGCGAAGCTCACGAGAACAGAAAATGTGTTGAAGTTCAATTTTAAAAAAGTAAAAAAAACTCTCTCCAAAATGGCAGTCACAGGATATGTAATTAAGGTGTGTTGTGCATGGTTAAATCCAATAAAAGCAATGTGTTCAGGGCACAGTAACTAGTCCTAAGTATTTTCTCTTTTAAGTTTTTAGAATGCCATTTTTATGCTTTTTTTTTTTTTTTTTGACGTCATAATGCATGATTGATTCTTTGAAAAGTAAATAACATCTCCCAAACATCAAATATCACATTTGCAATCATATCTTTCTGCAATTTATAACCAGATATTTCCTATTCAGAACAGAGTTTCACAGATTACAACAGGAGGGAATTTCCTTATCTTGTGCATCTGTAATGTAAATAAAGTTAATGACTGATCTGGGTGAATCAGCTCTCTAGACCACTAATCAAAAATAAGGACGTGAGAAACATCCTCTGCTGAGTTGAATGCTGAATGTTTTAGGCCAGTGGTTTTCAACTGACGTTTTGAGCCAGAAACGAACAGCAGGTGAAAAACAATGCTAAATGCAAATAATAAAATGCAACTAGTTAGGTACAGTAGGATAGCAGCTTTTTTTTTTTATATATATATAAAAAAAAGGAAAAACGTTTCAAGAAAAATTTAATAAAAAACAATGACACAAAATAAATGAAGAAAAAAAAAATTACCCCAGTCTACATAAAAACACAATTTCTCCTGAAGTGAGCATAAACATGATTTGGGCTGACCACAATTTATTTTGTGGGTGAATTATTAGCTGCTGATATCATGAAAACATCATGATCTTATTCTAAAATTCTAACCCCTGTTTCACAGACAAGGCTTAAGCTAGTCCTAGACTAAAATGCATGTTTGAGCTGTTTTAACTGAAAGCAACTTGCACTGACATATCTTAAAATATGTCAGAGCCATTGTTTTGTCTCAAGATCCACACCAGTAATGTTTTTTCCTAAGGCATGTTTATAAAATCTATTGAACTAAGGCCTAATCCTGGCTTAATCTAAACCCTGTCTGTGAATCCGGGCCTCGTTTTTTTCTATGTAGCGCATGTCATGTTAATAATTGCGTATATTGATGAGCTTATGCAATTCTTTAAAATACTAAAGGTGTGGTCATATTAGTGAAATTCTGTGGGCAAAAAAAGGTCCATTGTATGAAGCACAACTTGCACAGAACTTTTAAACTAATGCTGGGTACACACTAAAAGATTTTTGAAATTTTTCAAAATGTGAGAGACCACAAACATGAGGTCTCTCGAACATGACCACAAAAAAATCCTAAATTTACCCGTTTTGCTCCTATAGTGTGTGGTTTGCCGTGATGTGACAAAGACAGCACACCACACACGAATAGTTTTTTAACCAGAGTCCCGACTGTGAACACGGGAAATCTCGCAAAATCTCTCGAGACTTCGGAATAAACATGACTGACGATAGGCAGGGAGAAATTGCGTTGATAGTGTTTGGAATGATTTTATAGGCCACTTAATACTTGCCTTGCATAACTGAAACCTGTAAACCTTTTTCAATATTTTGCTCTCGTCATTTGCATTGTTGGAAAATGACTAACTAAAAAGTAGCAACAGTTGACAGTAGTTTATCTTATCCAGTAACAAGCTACTTTTAGTGGTCTAGTGCAGAAAAATTATACATCATGCCACATTTTCATATTTCACATAAATATTTTACTATAAAAAGACTTCTGCACAGAGATTTGAATTGGTGAATCATTTTTTAATCTCTTATGCTGGGTGCACACCACAAGATAATCGGGCTGATTTTGGGCCGATTTCTCCCCTTCCGACAATCCTAGGTAATGTCCCGATTATCTTGATGGTTCTACAGATTATCTTATCAGGTTTTCCTGTGGTGTGAAGTCGTAGGAGCCCCGATCACGAATCAAATCCTGATGTGTGGGGGGAACCCCGAGGACAAACACGTGCACGCTCTGGAGATTATCACATGAAACCAAACAATATCCAATCAGAAAGCGAGCTTACAGAAGACAGAAGCATAACAAATGCAGTCGCAGCACAAAATTAAATGGATTTGGACAGCAGAGTTGGAGGATCAGCTCGTCGATTTTGTGGCAACAGCATGAGTGTTTATACAACGTGTCCTGTAAAACAATCATCTAAAAAAAAATCATTCCAAACACTATCAACGCAATTTCTTCCTGCCTATCGTCCGTCTTTCTGAAGTTTTGAGAGATTTTTCGAGATTTCCCGTGTTCACAGTTGGGACTGTGGTTGAAAATCTGTTTGTGTGTGGTGTGGTGTGCTGTCTTTGTCACATCACGGCACGCCACACACTATAGGAGCAAAACGGTTAAATCTAGGAATTTTTTGTCCTCATGTTTAATCTTATAAGTTTTCAAAAATCTTTTAGTGTGTACCCAGCATAAGCAGCTGTTGCAACTTAACGTGACCAACTTAAACCTGTTGCGAATTCTTTCACACTCACGGAAAATTCAGGATTATGCGTATTCATATTGAAATGACTGGATTTCGTCCTTGAAAATTCACCAAACAACATTAAATCCAGCTAACAAAAATATGTTCTAAAAGATTTTTTGCTAACATTCCCATTAAGTTATAACATTCTCTAAACATTAACAATCAAAAAGTGCAAGACGAACATCCAACGTAAACGTTTCAGAATTTTTTTTTTCCATGAACAATGAATAAATAGTGACTTTGTGCTAACTGTAACATGGATGCTCAATCTCTGTGATTCTGTTCACTAATTAGTCTCGTTGGTTTGTTAATTAGTTCCCCACATCTGTTCTGTTTCTACTCTGAGTACCTCTTGTGTTTATAAGCCCTGGGTTATCAGTTCCTTGTCCTGTATTGTCTATGTTTGATGAGTTTTGTTCTCCTGAGTTGCATTAAATATTAAATATTTTATTATTTCCTTAATCTCCTTCGTCGTGCGAGTTCACAGCCATTCCGTGACACTAATGCTTTGAGAACATTATTGAAGACCAGATAACTCTGAAAGAACAACCTTTTAATATTACTGGACAAATGTTTGTTCGTAACTTTTAAAAAGATCCTTGTCAGAACATTAGCCAAAGTTCTGAGAACGTTCCCTGTTAGCTGGTAATTAATTTTATAGAATATTTTTGTTTACTTCTGTATGATAAAAATTTTGGTACTGTGTTGGGTCACCATTTGACATCCAGTCCAATAAAACAAGTTCAGAAACACATCACATTTTGTACTAGATTTAAAGGGTTAATTCACCCAAAAATGAAAATTCTGTCATTAATTACTCACCCTCATGTCGTTCCAAACCCGTAAGACTTTCGTTCATCTTCGGAACACGAATTAAGATATTTTTGATGAAATCCAAGAGGTTTTTTTTATTCCCCATAGAAAGCAACGTAATTACCGTCATTCAAGGTCCAGAAAAGTAGTAAAGACATCGTTTAAATAGTCAACGTGACTACAGTGGTTCAACCTTAATGTTATAAAGCAACAAGAACACTTTTTGTATGCAAAAAACAAAACAAAAATGATGACTTTATTCTAGGGCTGCACGATATTGGAATAAACTGACATTGCGTAATTATGTTTTTCTGCGATATATATTGCGATATGAAAAAAATTCACCTGATGAATAGCTCTATTTGGAAAGAATTAATAATTAGATGATGATTGGGGTGATTTTGTAGGTGAGTGAATACACAGAAAATAATGAACAAATTACAAGCACAGATAATATAATAGAACAAAGATACAAATGAAATAAATAGTGATTTATATTTTTCAGGCAAGTCAGTATTCAGGTAGAGAAATTGAATAATCAAATGTAAAATTTGATTATTTACAAATAAATACAGCTTTCCTGTAGCTCAGTGGTTAGAGCATGGCAGTAGCAATGCCAAGGTCATGGGTTCGATCCCAGGGATTACACATACTCAGATACAAATGTATAGTATAATGCAATGGAATGTAAGTCGCTTTGGATAAAAGCGTCTGCCAAATGCATAAATGTAAATGTAAAATAACACTGCGTAGTCTTCCTGTATAAATTCAACAATTAATTTGTGTTAAAACTACAAAAGTGATTTTTCTCTTTGTCTTTTGTTGTTTGATTAACATTCATGACACAGAAAGCAGCAGGGGCACGGATCAAATTACTGTCACACACCCGGTTTTCTTTCTCAATGGTTTCGTTCACCTAAGCCATTAGCAACTGTGTTTACGAGCATAGTCAATCTTTTATGTGCATTTTGAAATTATTTTGCATGTATGTGTCCGTTCAGGCACAAACAGACGCAGAAGAGAATGGCATTCGGTGTTCACGTGTATCTGGCACGGCTCTCTCTGTGTGCGCGCGCGTGAAACAGCCGCATGTTCAGAATTGAGTTCTCTTTCACGTGTTTGTGCACTCAAATGGTATAAAATCTCTTGAATGTTTAAACTGACAGGACCTAAAACACGTTCAAATGATAATCTTTCATTGGATGATTGTCAAACTTTGCAATTAGAATCACGTGCGTTTTGAACCGTGGTGTCTGGTCCGTACGGATTAACGATTCCCTATACTAGACATCGCACATCCTGGTATGCGACTATCGCAGATGTGCACATCGTGATTTCGATGCTAAAACGATGTATCGTGCAGACCTACTTTATCCAACAAATTCGCTGTTTACATTAAGCGCTTCCAGGTTCTACGTCAGAATGGCGGCTCAGTATTGGCCAACAATGTTCACGTGAGCAGCACGACGCATGTGTGTGACGCTGACGCAGGAGCCGGCCAATAATGAGCCAGCGTTCTGACGTAGAACCTAGAAGTGCTGAATGTAAACAGCGTAGGAGAATGACACAGAAGAGAAGTTATTGTTGAATAAAGTCATTATTTTTGTGCACAAAAAGTATTCTCGTCGCTTCATAACATTAAGGTTGAACCACTGTAGTCACGTTCATAGGCACCAATTTATGTCACCCCCCCCCCAATTCACCTTATATTAAAGATGAATCCGTGCATTTATTTTCACATTCCCTAATGGTCTCGTGGTAGAATTTTTGTTAACAGAGTCAGAGGTTCAGCCGTGCTCTAATTATCAGTGGTCAGAATCTAACCTCGTATAGTTTTTTTTCCCTCACTAACATCAAAGAAGTTCATTAATGTTTGTATATCAAGAGCAGGGATTTTTTGTCAGTGATTTCGCTGGAAAGAAGAGTCTAGTGATAGATTGACACAAGAGACCGTTCCTTCCACTTATAACAGTGGCAACACTCAGCATGATTTCAAAAACAACACTTTCCAGCACCAGATCGCTTCTCATTTAACTCAAATTAACGTAAACTGGATGTTTCATTTGCATTATATCTGTGCAGCGAGATGACAATTTCGACCCAAAAGCACATTCTTTTTATGAGTGTTGTTGCAAATCCTGCTCTCGCTGATATCTGATGATCAGTAACGTTACTGTGTTATTTCGTCAGTCAATCATGAAAGTCGGGTGGTTGAAAGGTTCTAAATCCAGGAAAGACGACCATTTTAGGGAAAGTGCAAGGAGAGTTTGCGTTTGAGCGTGCGCGAGAGCAGAGCCATGAGACTGTATATTTGAGAATGCTCGTCCAGTTTTGTGTGAGAGTGAAGGAAATCACTTTGTCATTAAAATAACGTGATAGAAACGCCCTTAAATAAACTATAAAAAAGTGAATATCGTGTCTGAAAGCTGCAATCGTTTTTTTATTGGTTAAAATCAATGGAGAATATCTTGTTTTTTTCCATGGGTGCTCGACCATCGGCGCCTATGGTCACGCTGACTATTTTAACGATGTCTTTAGTACCTTTCTGGACCTTGAATGATGGTAATTACCTTGCTTTCTATGGGGGATAAAAAAAAACCTCTTGGATTTCATCAAAATGTCTTAATTTGTGTTCCGAAGATGAATGAAGGTCTTACGGGTGTGGAACGACATGAGGGTGAGTAATTAATGACAGAAATTTCATTTTTGGGTGAACTAACCCTTTAAAGCAACTTTTGTTATTAAAACACAACAACATTGGTGTTCATTTAACACAAACTCAAAACATGATCACATCTTTTATTTCTGGGGTGATCAATTTAAACAGGGTGTTGGGTAACAAATAAAGCACTATTAGAGGAACACCACAAAAAGTGCTTTTAACTGTAAAAAAAAATTTTCGTGCATGAAATGGGACAAGGTGTGGCTTTTGCATAGGTCATTAGTTTTGGCATAGGCATGGCAGCAGCAGGAGAGGGCACAAAGACTGTATGTGGACTAGCATCTCACAAACAAAGGACAGGAACATAGTGCACTGGTTGCTAGGTGTGAATATCTTGTGACACATCCAGGACGATGAACAATGTTCTAGTCCTCACCTCCACAGAGGATCAAAAGGGTTTTACGATAGTCTCCTGATGTGTCGCCCTGAGAAAAATAATACGATTTGGTCAGACCAAACATTTGGCCAATTTTGGAATAAAGCACCCTAGTTTGAGAACGAACATCATGATCATATCAGTGAAAGTTCAGTGTTGCATAATGCTATTAAGCCATTATGAAATTCACTGCATTACATAATTACAAAGAGTTTCATATAAACTTACATAATAACTATACAAGCTTTTCTTCTCTTTAAAACCTTAAGTGCATTTCCATGGAAATAAAGTTTGAAAATGCAAACGAAAAGTGTTATGAAACCATGCAATTCTACAAAACAATTAATCTAATCTGGAAATCATTTGACACACACCTTAAAAACACACACAGACTTGTTCTCTGCATGCTTTATCTAACACTGCGTGCATCTAAAAATAAATCATGCTGTTATTTTTGATTTTTTTAAATATGATTTGAATTCAAATAATGCTTTGCTTAGTTTATTTGCATACTGGCCCATGTAATGAAACATACTGTAATAAGCCCAAAAAACAAAAAGCATAAAATGTATAATTTAGTGTTGTTATTGATCTGTGAAGGGAATTTTGACTTCAGAGCCAGTATAGACCTGCTGTTGAACACTTCCTGTCTCCACTCTCTGCACCAATCATAATCGGCAGACTGAGAGGAAGTCAAGCATGCAGGGGAAATTCCTAAACAGCTGAGTTGAGCGAGTACACCGCAGGAACCTGTCAAACACTCTGTTCCCCTCAACTTTACTAAAAGAGGATGTACAACGCCTACAGTTAGACAAAACACAATATCTACACAACTAACTAACGTCCGATCACACCAGCAAGACATGCACAAAAGCGTGCAGTATATGTATGACAAGGAGCACACAACTTACAACGAAAGCCTCTACCTGGATGAATTCATGCAAAGAGGCTTCATGGGTGTCCTTGAATTCTTTGCGGATGTTGAAGAGGTCAATCTCAGAGCGGGAGACCATGATACGGATGAGAGCTCTGTCGTCTGTTCCCAGCCCCTGCAGGGAAAGTCACAGCGCTTAGAAAGCTCTGGTCTGGCTGCTGATGCCTACAAAGCAGAGCATCAGCAATAGTGCAGATGCTCATCACAGGGCCTGTGACTCATAATCAAGTCTGAGAAGCATCGCTGGCACAGATACACTGTCATCAGATGAGCTCTACATGACTGTTGCCTTACATCAGTGTGTTATGCGCACAAAAGATCATAAAACATGTTTCAGTAGAGCATGTTTTAATCAACGTCTCCTATTCATCACCCAGAGTAAAATTTTTGCTCAGAGATCAGCTCAGGCGATTTAAACTTGTCTGCGGTTATGCTTTATCGTATATCTGATTGCAGATTTTTGTACCCTATTGAATTTGGGCACAGATAAGACTGAGATGTCTTCTGAGCTCCTGGAGTGTGATTACTAGTGTATGAGAAGCAGGAGCCTTAAACAAATATCTCCATTTGCTCCTACTTTAATCTCATTACTATTTAAGAGATATTAAAGAGATCAGTTTTTTTTTGTTTTTTTTTTTCGTTCTATGGGCACTGAGTTGACTGATGTCAGCTGTTTGTGATTTGTCCTCCTGCTCACAGTGTGATGTAGAGGGGAGTGTGTTACATAAAGCACTTTTACCTTCATGGCTTTGTACAATCGGTCAGCAACGTAAGATGGCTGATTCTTCACACTTCGCACTGGAAAATATAAACATGTTATTGGTATTTTTTCAGATGACTGCAGTCATGTGATCTTTTTGTGTCAAATGTGTAAAATGTGATCAGAAATTTGACTGTTTGCTGATGTAATTGTTAAAATGGTTAAAGGGGTTATACATTTTTCCTGTAATTTTAGATCCTCTTATAATGTTAGTCAAGATTCTGAGCTAGAAAAGTATTATTTAATTATTTTAAGACTTTAAGATGGCCTCTTTGCATATAAAATAAATAACAGGATTTTACTGCATGTATATGGCTGCAGCGTTTCTATTTCATTTATTTAAAATTTATTTAACCCCTGGTTTCACAGGTTTAAGCCTAGTCCCAGACTAAAATTCATATTTCTTAACTGAAAGCAACTTGCACTGACATATCTCAAAATATGTCACTGCCATTGTTTTGTTTTTTTCTCAAGATACACACCAGTAATGTTGTTTTTTTTGTTTGTTTTTTCTACAGCATGTTTATAAAAGCTACTTAAATGTCTTAAAATTAGAAATGTTGGATTGGGAAGTAACTGAAATAAAATACTATAAGCTTAAGTTGAAGTACTAAAATTACTAAAACAGAAATTAAAATACATTAAAGCTAAATAGAAATATTTTTAGAACTTAAAAATGATAAAAGCATATTACTAACAAAATTATTAGAACTTAAACTAAAATTAAAAATAAATAAAAAATCTGTGTAAAATATGTAAAACCTGATCAGAAATTTGACTGGTTGCTGATGTATTATCTTAAAATAATATGTATTATTTAAAAAAAAAAACATATCTTAATATATGTCAGAGCTATTGTTTTTTTTGTTTTTTCTCAAGATACAAACCAGTAATTTTATTTATTTTTTCTACGGCATGTTTATAAAAGCTACTTAAATGTCCTAAAATTAGAAATCTTGCCTTGGCAAGTAACTGAAATAAAAATACTATAAGCTTCAGTTGAAGTACTAAAATGACTAAAACTGAAATAAAAAATACATTAAAACTAAATAGAAATATTTTTAGAACAACTTAAAACTGATAAAAGCACATTACTAACAAAATTATTAGAACTTAAAATAAAATTAGAATGAAAACTAAAAACATAAATAAAAAAAAACATAAAATCACAATTTTACTAAATACTATGATATATTAGTATAATACTAAAATAACACTGGTTATTGGGAAAAATATAATTCAATTTAATACTATAATTAAATATAAAATATAATTTAACTGCCTCGTCATCCATTAACCGGCTATCTTTGATAGTACATTGAAATCAAAAGAGCAAAAATTCACTTCTGATTTTAAGATGACATGACCCTTGTATCACTATTATTATTAGTGATTTATTTTTCTGGTGCTCAGTCATTGAACTGACAAAGATCTTACCGATAGCAAACATGGCATTTTTAACATCTCCCGACATCTCTTTCTTTATGATTTGTTCGATATCTTTGTTGCTGAACCTCACAAATTCCTGGAACACTGGAGGAGATATAGCAAATGTTGGCTGAAGCATTCATGAAAACATGTATTAGCATGTGTGCCAGTAGCAAACGTGTTTGCATTACCTTTCCTCAGGTGAGGGAAACTCCTTGTGCACAGGATACTCATGAACTTGTCCTCCATGTCACCAGAGTCTGCGTTGCATGCCTCTGCCAATTCCTTACATTGGATGAAAACATTAAATACTTTAGTATTACCTTTATACTTCGTAAACCATCAACACTTGACAGTGTTTTGCAAGTATTTCACACTTACTTGGGCATCTTCCAAGGTCCTGGCCATGTCGACTGGGCCCTCTTCACGGGCTCCCTGACAAACACCATCAGTGGAGTGAAATATGAGTTTATAAAGCACAAAGTATGAACTGTGGGTCAGAACTGTGTAGATGTACCTGTGTCAAAGCGATCAGGATCCTTTGGAAATGCCCAGATGTATCTGATTCGATGGCGTCCTCCAAACTTTTTTTAAAGGCTATGAAGGAGAAAATTAAAATATATGGATTGGGCAGACATAACGTGATGTATGTCCCGCCTGTAAATAAATGACTCTTCATATCATAGCAAATACCCCAATTGCACAGACTTTTTGTCTGTTTAGCCTATATAAATGGCACCACCTGCTGGACACATTATTCAATCAAACAGCCAGGTTTTTATTTACCACTCTGATAGGCAGAACACATCTCCTGAATCTCCTGGTTGCCCCTAGTGACCAGGATCTCAATCAACGCATGTTCATCTGTCCCTGCGCCCTATTAAAAAAAAAGGGAAATACATTTATTTAAGCATAGACAAAGTTGTTTTATAGGAAAATGCTTTAAATTATTAGATGTACACTAATGTGTATATTACTAAAATACTGCTTTCTTTCTCTACTACTGATTTCTTTATCAGTAAAACTCAACATGAAAGCAACATTCGCAAACAGTCCTTGTAGAGAAACAACCATCACCTCTGCTCTAGTTTGGAAAGGTCACTGACACCCAGTGAACAAATGAACATAGAAGTTGAATAACAAAAGCAGGTCGATCTGCTTAAATGATGAAACGGCCCTTTTCTATGACTCAAATAAAATTTTGGTTTGGTTCCATAGTGCTGTCACAAATTATTCTGTGTACCTCCATGGCTTTCTTCATCATCTTGGCGTCAAACTCTGCTGGTGTCATCATGAGACCCAGAATGAGTCTTTGAAGGTTTTTGGACAATTCTGATTTTAGGTCAGCCATGAGATCCTAATGGAAAACAACTTTATATATCAGCAAAAATACTTTCACATTTACAGTAACTACACTAATACACTACAGTACAACTAGTTACAAAACTGGGCAGGACAGTGTCTTACCCGTCCCAAAAGAGATTTGAAAGTCCTTCTGATCTCCTGTCTCTGTTCATTGCTCCTGTTTGCCACAATGTCAATAATTGTGTCTTCATCGGTGCCTGAGAAATAACATGAAATCATATATTATTATTACTACTCTTAATATCTTTGGCTAATTCAGGCTATCAACCTTATCAAACTGTGTTTTTACACACCAAACCCCTTCATTGCTTTTCTCAGAGCTTGCGCATCACTCGCAGGGTCAAAATTTTGATATGGTCGCACGGTTCCTCTTAACTAGAGACAGATAGAAAAGACAAAAGTTTAAAATTACACACACTCTTTAATCAGATTTGCAATAGCAAAAGGTTAGCTTTAGTCATTCTCCTTTTGTCTCATCTTGTAATTTTAATTTATAAAGTATCACAGCAACATCACACCAGCAGCATAAACACACGTGAGGACACACTGAGATCTGTTGGATGGTGTGACACTGAACTGAGTGACTGGAAAGGTGTCACAGGAACTGGCAGTGAATCAAGACTCTGATTAGCAAATTGAGCAGCATTCGGATGCTATCTGTGCACAGACAAAAGCTCCACTGTATGCTTAGGGTGCATGACACAGTTATCAACTCTAGCTTGGCCCAGAGCAGAGGGTAATATGATGCATGCCGCTGAGAGAAAACGTGGGTGACACCAACCTGGATTTTGGTCGTGGCGCTGATTTCCCACATCTTGTAGGCAATCTGTGCAGCTTCTGGGAAGAACTCCCCTGCCATACTGAGAAACAAACAGCTCTTTAAACTTTTGTGCTGACAAAATAACAATGTGCGGATTGAGGGCTTGACAAAAACTTCACATTCTTCACATTCAGACTTGACATGAGGGATTGAGTGCAAGCTTCAGTTCTTGACCTCTGGCCATGGCTCATTGAAATCTGAAAGTACATCTAAATGGATATAATATATTTGTAAATTGTAAATATGGAGGTATATAAATACCTCACTCTTTGAATGTTTTGGGTCATTAAGAAAAAATACATTTATATTGTTACAAGAGATTATTGTTACAAATAAATGCTGTTCTTTTGAACTTTCTATTCATCAAAGAATCCTGACAGAAATGTACTACAATTTCCACAAAAAATTAAGCAGTACAGCTGTTTTCAACATTGATAATAATAAAAATGCTTCCTGAACACCAAATGATATCAATCAGACCATATTAGAATGATTTCTGAAGGATCATGTGACACTGAAGACTGGAGTAATGATTTAAAATTCTAATAATGTTTTACAATATTACTGTTTTTACTGTATTTTTCATCAAATAAATGCAGCATAAGAGACTTATTTCAAAAACATCTTTAAAAAAAAGTCTTACTGACCTCAAAATTTTGAACGGTAGTGTGCATGAAAATTTAAAGAAAGATATACTAAAGTCTTGTTTCTAAACATTCGAACATTTGACATAAAATATGTTGTCCTATTTTATGATGGACCAATGTCTCCCTCTACTGACTGTTCATAGTTACTGCAAAACTTATTTAGAGCCTCTTTTATCCTAGATTCATAGTTAAAGGGTTAGTTCACCCAAAAATGAAAAAAAATGTCATTTATTACTCACCCTCATGCCGTTCTACACCCGTAAGACCTTCATTCATCTTCGTAACACAAATTAAGATATTTTGATTAAATCCGATGGCTCAGTGAGGCCTCTATAGACAACAATCCCATTGTAACTCTCAAGATCCATAAAGGTACTAAAAACACATTTGAAACAGTTCATGTGAGTTCAGTGGTTCTATCTTAATATTATAAAGCGACGAGAATACTTTTTGTGCGCCAAAAAAACCCAAAACGACTTTTCAACAATATAGTGATGGGCCGATTTCAAAACACTGCTTTGGAGCTTTACAAATCGAATCAGTGATTCGGAGCACCAAAGTCACGTGATTTCAGCAGTTTATTAGCCGTTCGATAGGAGATCCAAATCACTGATTTGATTCGTAAAGCTCCGAAGCAGTGTTTTGAACCACTGAAATCACATGAACTGTTTTAAATATGTTTTTAGAACCTTTATGGATCTTGAGAGTTACAATGGCATTGCTGTCTATAGAGGTCTCACTGAGCCATTGGATTTCATCAAAATATCTTAATTTGTGTTCCGAAGATGAACGAAGGTCTTACGGGTGTAGAACGACATGAGGGTGAGTAATTAATGACATCATTTTCATTTTTGGGTGAACTAACCCTTTAAAAGGTGAAGCGTGTGATTTCTGAACAAGTTTTTTGACAGGGAATAAGACATCAAAAGACTTACGTATAGTTGTCTGCATATAGAGCTGGGTTTTTAACATAAAAAATGACACACTTCAAGACCTGAAAAATGCTTACTCGTCATCTCCTCCACACAGTCTCAGCAGGGTGCGTTTGTACTCCCCAGATGTGTCATCCTGTTGGGTTCACAATATATTATTTATCTTTTTATTTACGTACAAACACAACATGTGCGCTGTGTGCAAGTCTAACACATGAATAAACCACATTTTATATGTAAAACTATGTGACTACACAATGAACGACAATTGTAATTATAAGATCATAGAGTAAAACCTCAACGACAGAATTGGAAATGATTTCAAATTATAATAAATAAACGTAACACACATTAATGTGTTGACAGAATCAAGAAAAGTCTGGATTGTGTTTTGTTTGTGTATAGGCACCTGAATCATGTTGTACAGAGACTTCTCATAGCGCAGTCTGAAGCACTCTCTGATGTCCAGCATGTCAATCTCAGCGCGAGAGACCATAATGCGAATCAGAGTGTTATCAGCTGTGCCCAGACCCTGCAGACAGATGGGAAAATTACAGAATATTGACTAAAAACTTGAGAATTGTACTTTTACTCCATTAATATTCATTATAACAAGGCTAACACAACCTTCATGGATTTGTAAAGGCGTCTGGCGAAGAACATGGGCTTACTCCTGATGCACTGAACTGTGGTAGATAAATCAAATAGCAGATTTTAGTGAAAATGCAGCTGTGAGCATTCAGGAACTGATTGCATGGTGCCAAAGCTTACCAACAGCCAGCATCAGTCTTTCGAAGTCTCCGGAGAGCTCGCTCTTAATACTGTCCTCAATGGATTTCTCAGCAATTTTCTGGTATTCATCAAATACTGAAAAACACACATTTTTTGTAATTTGTTATGTCATAAAGAATTGATCCATTATATTGAGTAATCCTAATCTTAACCATTAATAATCTATATTTATTAACAATCATAATATTGCATAATGGTACATCTTGCATAATCACACATCATTTAGGTTAGTGCTCAGTCGTTTTGTTTGTTGCATTACAAACTCTCTTTCACATTATTAAAAGCAGCAACAATGATGGTCAAATCTAATCGGCGGTGTGGTGAGGAGTGTTACAGACACAGAAGAGAGATTGTGTAGTGGAGGAGGGGTGTTAGTCAGCAGAAATCTCTGTGTCCAGTGTGTGGCTGCGGTTCTCATACCCAACTGCAAATGGGTCACACTACGGTTTCCCAGCAGCATGATGAATTTGGCCTCGTCTGTGCCCCACTGTGCCTCTCCTGCGTCATACAGGTCCTACAATGAGATTATCCACAAACATTCTTTTAAGATGCAAGTCAAGAGGTCAAAAACACACTTGTTAGGTTGCATGGTCGGGCAATTGTTTTCCTGTTGTTCTTATGCAATGAAGAGTCAAAATAAATGAGTAAATTGGTTTAGAATATTCTGTTGAGTTTGAATCATTTTATGTGAAAAGAAGGGGACTGAAAAGTTTTACACTGTACACTCATTATAAAAATATTTTTGACCACCGAAGGCCACAATTTACCAATAAGAATCAATTTGTATTATAATTTATCCAGTGACCAATATTAACCACACACTTCTTTGAACTCACTTGAGCATCTTGCTCCACGAGGTCTTCACTAACAACATCATCTTCCTCCCTGGTCCCCTGAGAAACAAGACAATCACCAATATTAAACAGAAACAAAAAGTAGACCATAATAAAGGCATCACAATTTTATTGTAAATTGAATGTCGCAATATAAAAAAAAAGTGACTGAAAAAGCAGAAAAAGGAAAAACAATCATTAAAAATGACTACTAAACTTTGGGCTGCAGGTTTGATATATATTATCATGAATCAACAAAAAAGATTTCACTGACCTGAAGCAAAACAACCAGCATCTTCTTAAAATGTCCAGATGTGTCCCCTATAACGTCCTCTTCAAGGTCTCTGCCATACGCTGTGAACACAATCACATAGTCAGGCTTTGCTTCATTTCAGAAGAATATTGGGTTTCTTCTTGACTTACGTAAGAGAAAAAAAAGCTCACCATCTTTGTATGCTGCCACCAGATTATGAATCTGCTCATTGGTTCTTGAAGCGAGAATTTCAATCAAACATTTCTCATCTGTTCCTGCTCCCTTTAAAGCAAAACACGCAAGTCAGTTTCTAAACACAAAGCACAAATTCAGTCTCTTTAATGCAGAGGTGTAAAGAGTACCTGAAAACCATACTTGAGTAAAAGTACAGACATCTTACAGCAAAAATGACTAGTTGACAAGTTTTAAGTCACCAATTCCAATACGACTTGAGTAAAAGTCTTAGAGTATCTGATTTTAACAGTACTTAAGTATTTTACTCATACTGAATGTAGGCTCAAAGATGCACTAGTCCTCAACACCTAAGAGACATGCCAGTGAAAAACAAAAAAGAGGTGATTTGTGAGCAATAAATCAATTGCAAAAAATCAAGGTGTGGACACAATAGCCCTGTAGATATCACTTCTTTTGTAGCAGAAATAAACCGCTGCAGAAAAAGTTAAGTGTCATGCAAAATGTAAGCTGCGTCTCATTTCGGAGGCTGCGTCCTTTCAGAGGTCGCATTTAAAGCCTGTTTACGCCAAGCCTTGACAATGAATAACAGTCAGTTTTATTACAGTTACTTTTCTTAAATGACGGTCAAGGATGTCTTATTTAAGAAAAGTAAATATACCTAATTTGATCACTTAGAAATCAAAACTCAATGTTTTGAGAAACAAATACATTTTTCACCCTTGTATTTCTGTTTATTTTGTAAATATATACTGAATATGCATATAAGTCAAGTCACCTCTATTTCTAATTCTATAGCGCTTTATAAAATACAGATTATTTCAAAGCGGCTTCACAATAGTAACAAATTCAAATTCTCCTGAAAAGCAGCTTTAACAAGCCAATAGTGTCATTATTCAGCTCAAGTCAGTTCAGTGTTGATTCAGTTCAGTTCAACAACTGTAAAATTCATAAACTGTGCAACAATTGTGCATACATACTGTATATACAGTGTATTTGTGCACATACATGTACGTGTGAGTGCTATGACAAACTTCAAGAAATGGAGCCACAGTTTCAGAAATCTGGTGTAAGCAATTTTTTTTTTTAAATGTAAGAGGTGAAGCTAAGCAAGTAACACATGTATTACATTGTTTATCAACTGCTTTGGCACATTTTTCCAAACAGTCTTAACATTCTCTAAAAGGTAAGTGCAAATATCACAACTGTTTGCTGGAACATACAGTACATAATAGATAAGGACACCTAATATAAAGTGTGACCAAATGTCCATTTTTCTTTTGTGTACTACAGTATTGACATTTCCTAGTAAATTTTAACTTACTACTAAAATCTGTATCTAAAAAGCATGTGATTACAACACAAGAGCATTCAGCTAGACAAAACTGACATTCTTGTATAGTGTAGAGAACAGTGTCAACTAAAAAGTAGAAAGCACATGAAATTTGTATTTAACAAATATTTCATTGAGAAAAAAACAAACATTTTGACAAGTATGGCTCACACGATGACAAAAACACTTTTTATTTTGGTGGCACTGGCCAGTTTACAGACACAAAAACTAGGTTTTAAAGGATGAATTAAATGTTTTGGGTGAGTAACTACATTTTACAGACATGCAATAGAGTTCTGAGGGTCCAGTGAACAGTTGTGACAATTGCACTTACCGTTTAGAGAATGTTAAGACTGTTTCGAAAAAATCTGCCAAAGTAATTGAGAAAAACTGTAAAATTCCATTAAATTGAATTGAATAATCCTTGTGTAAAAATATGTAAGGATTATTCAATTATTCAATTAAAATATGTAGGTATTATTCAAATCAATTTGATGGAATTTTTACTATTAACTGAAATGCATAAATCTTGAAAAAAGGCTTACATTTTGTTTCAGTGTGTCAGTAATTTGGCCAATGCCACCAAAATAAAAAGTGTTTACTTGTTCATTTTTACACTCTATTATGTCTTCCCCTAACACCACCACATGTTTACATCTTCCTATTGCTCTTCCACAACAAGCAACTGTGAATTACCAGTTTACATGTAACACATTTCTACATTTCTTCTGCTGTTGCTGTTTAGGGTTGTGACCAGGGCTTGACATTAACACCCACCCAACCCACTAAATGTGTTAAGTTAAGTGAACATAAACAGAGAAAGAAAACACATGTGTAATGGATCCAAGCGTCAGGGCTTAAAGTGACAGCAGCCTAATATATCTGCTGCCAAATTATGAGATAATGTTAAAAAATATCTACATGGCAGTATTTCCTCATGGTATCTGTGGCGAGCAGGGCGGGCGAAAGCCGTGAGGGAACGGCGCGAGGCCGGTGACGCGAGTGTTAATGATCGTCACCTGTGAGGCGCACCGGCCTCGAGTCCCTCACGGAGGAGCTCCGGAGGCATAAAAGGAGGAGCGACGACAGTGAACGGACGAGAGAGGACCAGGCCTGGACTTTATGTTGTGTTTTATTATGTTTGTGTGGCCGGCAGACGTCCGCGAGGGTCTGCCG